>RJWH01000547.1:215591-707966 GCA_004363575.1 Solenodon paradoxus
AAAAAAAAAAAAAAAAAAAAAAAAAAAAAAAAAAAAAAAAAAAAAAAAAAAAAAAAAAAAAAAAAAAAAAAAAAAAAAAAAAAAAAAAAAAAAAAAAAAAAAAAAAAAAAAAAAAAAAAAAAAAAAGTAAGAAAGAAAAAAGATAGAAAGCTAGAGATATTGGGAATAAACAACAAAGAAAATTACAAGATACTAACAAAAGAAATAGAAGCTACAAAGAGAAGAATATTTCATGTCCATGAATTGGAAGAAATAGCATAACTAAAAAGTGAACCCTATCCAAAGCAAAATACAGATTTAATGAAATTCCCGCCAAAATTCCAGGAACATTTTCAAGGAAATTGAACATACAATACTGAACTTTGTGTGGACCACAAAAGGCCTTGAATAACCAATACCACCCTCGACAAAAGAACAGTGAAGAAATCACTCTGAATTTATACTAGAGTGTGATTGTCATTAAAGCATTACAGTATTGGAGAAAAATGGACACACAGAGCAGTGGAATAAAATTGAGATTCCAGAAATAAAGCCACTCTTATATGGCCAATTGTCTGCATAAATGAGTAAAGAGTATGCAATGGAGAAAGGAAATGGTTTTGAGAAAATTAGACATCTACCTGCAAATAAAAATAAATTAGATTGCTCTTTAGCATCATACCCAAAACTTAACTCAAAATGGATCAAAGACTCAGAGAGCAGACCTGAAGTCATAGAATACATAGTAGAAAATGTAGGACCATGACATCAACTTCAAAGATGTCTTTGGGAGAAGTGACATAGCAAGAGTAATAAAGTAAAACTACATAATTGGGACCAAATCAAAATAAAAGTTGTACAGTCAAAAAAACCACCTCTAAAACAAAATGCAACCCATAGGTTGGGAAAAGATATTTACACTATATACATCAGACAAGCATTTAATCTCCTCAATATATAAAGAGGCGAAACATCTCAACAACAAAAAACCAAATGACTCACTTAAGAAATGGGCAGAAGAGCTGAACTGACACCTTTCTGGAGAAGACAAATATGTCCCTTACAGAGAGATATGAAAAAATTTTCTAGTCAGAGAAATGCAAAGAAAAACCACAATGAGATATTATCTCACATCAATGAGATTGGCCAATATATATATAAAGACTAGAAACAGCAAGTGTTAGACAGGGTGTAGAGAAAAAATAACTTTCCTGCACTGTTGGTAGGAAGGCAAATTAGTGCAACTTTTTTTGAAAACAATATGGAATTCCTGAAAATAAGAAGAATAGAGCTATCCATTTGATACAGCAATCTGACTCTGAGACATATAGGCAGAGAATACAAAAAACACTATTCAGGAAAACATATATGCAGCCTTATGTTCATAGCAACACAAATCACAACACACAAGACCTGTAGACAATGTAAAAATCTGTCAACTGATGACTGTATAAAGAAACTGTGGTATATATACTCAGTTGTTAAAAAAAGATGAAACCATGCCCTTTGTAACAGCATGGTTAGAACTAGAAGGAGTTATGCAAGTGAAACAAATCAGAAAGAAAAAGGGAAGTACAAAATGGTTTCAATTACAGTGGAGTATAAAGAAACAAGACAAACAGTAAAATATCAATAAAATTCACAGAACGAAAAACTGTGGTTCCTGGTGGGAAGGGAGGGGGAAAGAATGAAGAAGGGAATAAAATGGTGGTAGAGGACACTAGAACTCTGGTGGAGGGTGTTATGTGATATATACACATACTGAGGTGTGAATTCAATATCTTAAGGTGCATATAGCAATGTAACAAAAAGGTAATAAGGTAATTAAAAACATAGACACAGACATAGTTGCTTTCAATAAAACTTTATTTATAAAAACAGAAAAAAGATTATCTTTTGCAGCAACATGGATGAAGCGCAACTGAGTTGATTATGCTGCCAGAAAGATAAAGAACACTACCTAATGGTTTCATTCATGTGTAAAATATAAAGAAACAAAGGAAGCAAACTAAGAAAATACCACAGAATACTTTAGGCTCTGAAATCAAACTGTGCCTACTAGAGGAATGGGAATGGAAGGAGGGAAGGAACTATTGGTGGAGAGGGTCAATTTGATTTTGGCCAATGGCATTAGAACTCTGATAGTAGGCTTAATAGGATAGAAAATCTGATCATGATGTGAACCTATTCTCCTGAAATTTATATTGTAATTTAAACCAATGATACTTCAATTAAAATAAATAAATAAATAAGCAAAATGCTGGAGACAACTAAACAGTTCTAAGAGGAAAATTTAAAGCTTATTGTTTATAAAAGAAATCAATAACTTCAAAGTTTTTCCTCAATAAACTGGAAAGAGAACAAAGTAAATCTAAGTAAAAAGAAGGAAATAACAGATAATAACCAATAAAAATGACAAAAAATACAAAAATTAACAAAGTAGAAGAATGTTTTTTTAAAAAGATAAGTGATAAAAATTCTAGCTTGAACAAGGAAATAAAAGATTAAAACCAATCAGCAATATCAGAAATGAAAGTTTTTTGCACAGGTTATGCAGACATGTAAAGGATAATAAAAGAATACTAACAACAGTAATATCAACAGTTTAGATAAAATGAACAAATCTCTTGAAAGATGAAAAAAGTAGCCTGAAGAGCCCTATATCAATGAAGGAAATTTAGTCATTAAATACCTTTCCACAAGAAAAACTCTAATTCAACATGGTTTCACTGAATTTTAATTTAACTTTAATAAAAATGTTTTCAGTAAGTAGAAGAGATGAGAATAATTCCGACTAATTTTATCAAGTCATTATCAGATAATCCAAATCAGAGAAGAAAATAAAACACAAAACATCTAATATTCCCATCACCAAAATACTAGCAACCGAATCATGGAATTTTTAAGATGCATAGCATCTCATGATCAAGTGGGATTTATTTTATGAATGAAAAGTATATTAACATAAAAGTCAATATAATTTAACATGTTAACAAAATAAAGGAGAAAAGCTATGTTATCATTTCAAAAGACACAAAAAAATTTTTTTTGATAGATCTCAACACCCACTCATGGTGAAAACTCAGAAAAGTAGGAAGAGAAGGACATTTTCTCCATCTGATAAAAGGTATCTATTTGAAATCTACAGGTAACATCTCTCATGTACTTCTGAATGCTATTCTTCTAAATTTGGTAAGAGGCAAAAAGCTTTGTTTTTACATTGCCTTTTGGTCCTTCCAATCCATTTAGCTCACAGAGGTATTATAATAATTAGGTTGCTTTGAAAATTGGGGGAAGGGAAGCCAAAAGAAAAGAAACAGTGAAAATAGTCAACATGCATTTCAAAACCTTTAAAATTGAAAGTCATTATGTTTACTTTTCTTTATTCCTCTAAGATACTAAGATAAGATTTAATGTTTTATAATATTCTTCTTAAAGTCATTTTTTCAATGAAGTAAGGAATTAGGAAGATTAGTATTACTGGATAAGAATTTTTATTTATTTTTATTCTTTGACAAAACCAAGCTTATGTGTGATGAATAAATCTTAAATCATAGCAGACTAGATCCTGGCAATCTCATGTTTTGATTGTGATGTGTTAAACCAAATTTAAAGTAATAACATTACTCTAGTTTTTGGTATTAAGGGAGAGCCATTAGCCTTTCATTAATCAAGTTTAATTATTGCTATCTTTATTAATAATAAACATAACTATTATGATCATAAGTATAAGGAGGATGATAATATTTGAGCAGTTGCTTGGTACCAAGTATTTTAGATTTGCACATAATATCTTGCTCTTCACTAAAATCCTGGGTGGAGGTGTTATTATGATCCCATTTTATAGATGAGATAAATAAGACTTAAAAAGCTTAAATAATTTTCCTGAGGGCCTGCAAATAGGAAGTGGTCATTATTTTCCCAAAACTTTGGATTGTAAAACTTAAGTTTTAAAATGCCATCCTATAAAAATGTTCCAGTATTTTATGTATTTTTGACATCTATGTGATGTGGCTAACAAAATATTTCTAAATTTCTAAATGTTATTTTTTTTATGCAATAGCATATGTAAAAAGTTTTTTAAAGTTCATTGTACGAAGAGAAGAGTATCAACAACTTTAGACTTAGAATTATGAATTAAGACAATGAAAGATGAATTTATTTATTTTTTAATTAAAAGAGAGGACTATTCTATAATTTCCCATATGATCTTATCTACCCAAACCACTTTTTTCCTGTATCTTTGCATCTAAATTAGAGTACTTGAATGCAAAAGACCTGCCTTTGACATAGTCTTTCTAGGAAAATGAATTCAAATTACTCTGAATGAATAACAAGGAGAAAATATTGTGATGGTATTAATATTATTGTGAGATCTAAAAGTTGTATTGAATAATACTATGAATCACTAATTTTAAAAATACAAATTTCATTTTAAATGGAGTGTTCCATTTTAAAGAAATGTGTGAAGATAAGCTCATTTGTGTTCCTTTGCTTAAAATATCTATGACCATTTTCAATATAGACATTACATTAAAAAAATAGTAATTATGAACAATAAGAATTAGGATCTTATTTTTTCTTTCTTTTACTTCTACCCTAGAATTCTTCGTATATATGTGAATTATTTCTAACCTTTTATCTATATTTATAAAGAACAGTCAACATTTTTTATTTTAAATAAATCTTTTATTTTAGAACTACATTCAACTATTATAGTATGCTACATTCTTTGGGTGGCAAGAATACAGTTCTTTGATTACATTTCTTCAACAGTTTTCAAAATACTTAGAACAAATTAAGAAAAAATAAAACAATGGGCTAGGAAAACAAGTTTAAAAATGGGCATTTCTGTCTTTGCCTTATCTATTTTTCACTTCGTGTTTCTACAGAAAAATACAATGTTATTGATTTTTAAAAATAAAATTTTGAGATATTTCAAAATTCTAAGTGCATTATTGTAACAGAGTATTATGTAACATCAATTGCAATCTTTGGAATCCTACTGAAGCTAATATTCGATATTTTCAGCTGTGCATTTCAGTTTTGTATTCCAACACAGATGTCAATATCTACATAGTTTTTATGAACCAATGTGTTAGTATTTTCACATATATAATGTAACATTCCATAGTTTGTTATTTTTTTTAACTTTGTGAGTCAATCAAATACATTTTTAGCAATATTTTATTATGGTTATTAAAGTCATTTTTACTGTAAAATGCATGAGCACTACAGATCAGGGGAAAGAAAAAACAAATTTCCCATTATCAATATCATGACTGACTTTCAAGATAAAATAAGTATCTCAAATGCATGGATTTATATATTTATACATCCTGGTGTACCAAAAGACAGGCCTGCTATTGAAAGTAGTGACAGCTCTAAACCCCAAAACTTATTTCAGTTGTTTATGTCCATGATTTTATGTGTGAAATCAACTTTATGTATTTCTGTGCTTCAAAATTAACTCTATCTCTTCTTTGTTTTGTATTTTATAACTTACTATCTTTCAGAAGTTTTGCTGCAATATTTGCTCAAAATATTTGTCTTCAGTTAGTTCAGTCTCTCATGAATTATTATAAAATTATTAAATTTTATAATTCATTCATTTTTAAAAAAGTAAATGCCTTTAGTGGAATATGACTAGATGATTATATATATGTATATAAAAAAGAACTCAAAGCTGAAATTCAAGCAGGCATGGAGACTCAGCTTTTTGAGAGGATAAAAGATATTATTAATCCTTCAGTCAAAATACAACGTGCTCTCATAGTGTCATTTGCAAATTATTCACTTTATTTACTTAATTTTTCATATTAAAAAGTGATAACTGGAGTTAGTACATATAAATTTAGACACCGAAAGCACAGTTACGTTCTTTAAAAAAAATTCTCCTTTGTATAAAACTTGTCAGAATTTTAATATGTTATTTAGAGAATGTGATAGACAAAGGACTTCGGCAAACACTGAAAAGTTTAAAACGTGGGAAAATGTTAAGTTTAAAATTCTCAAAGAGAAATCATTCATCTGCAATTAAATCAATATCTAACATGGAGATATTTAAGGAAATCTCTTAACAATTTTATGATGTTAGAGTTTTTGTTTTTAACAAAACAAAAACAATAGAATATCATTAATCATATCATTCTTAGATTATTTCTTAGGTATTTCTTAGTTGTAATTTTTTTTTTAAGGAAAGGTGTAGGTAGGAATGAAGGCAAATTAAGCAGGCAGGAAGGCAGGATGAAAGAGGAGAGAGAAACACATACCACTCCACCCCTGGGGCCTGGACTCAAATGGGGTATGTGACTTGCTCATTTGGAGCAATTGACCTAATAGCTGCTCCACCATGACACGCCTTAGTTCTAAATTTTAATTGGAGCACACTTGCTAGCATATTTTAACCGAGTAAAGAATTTTCAAGTTCCAAATTTCTAATTTGGGAGTAAACTTTTGACTGAACACAGCAAATGAATTTAGTGGGAAATCCTTAGTAAGGACAGGTCACTTCCGGAGAACTTACACAGGAAGAATTTTTTGGTGAAAATTGGGGGGAAATGCTGACAGCTTCATGGTTCCTCTTTTCTGGGAAAGGAGAGGAAAGTGATTTTGACTCTTAAGGAATTGTTAGTGTGTTGCTAAGCTACTTAGCAATGCTGCAGAGACCAGAGAATGGTGGAAGTCAGGTGCTAACTCACACTTCCTCTTTTTCAGCCCTTTGACAGTTCTCTTACATTGCTGCTCTCTGCCATTAGTGAATGGTTAAGAGTGTAAGTTTTTAAGTTAGACATGCTGAATTTTACATTAACTCTGTATTTCTTTGTCTTAAGTTGAATATCTCTGAAATTTGAGGAAAAAGTCAAACTTCAAAGCCCCACGTAAGGTAATGTCTGCCTGATCACACAAGTTAGGGTGTAAATATCACTTCAGAGACTGTTATGATTGAGGACAAGAACTGTGTTGTCATGCCCCTGTGCCTGCAAATTGTTAGTTCTCAGTTTGGGGTGAGGGGACATTAACTTCCAGGTACTTTTGGCTCTCTACACAGGGCACAAAGCAGCTCCAGGAAGTCAGAAGCTGTTCTCCTGAGGGAGACAAGGTAAGGGTGGTGAAGAAGGGTGGGCTTGCACTGCTGATGGCATCATGGGGGAGCACCTGCATCAGGAATTTCTGCTCCAATTTGACACAGCATTGCTTGGCAGATATTAAGCTCTCAATATTTGCAAACTCTTAGTCACTTTATCTCCCTCATTTGTTCTCTGTTACTGTTCTATATATTATATATTAGCATATATATCCTATATTCTGGATTTAAATATTATGTCATTTATACTCATTCTGTGGCTTTACATGTTCCTCTGTGACCACAATGCCATTACCACAACAGAAAAATCAACAATCAACTTATATTCTTATCTAATACATTTAAACATTTAAATTTCTTCAATTATCAAATAAATGTCATTTCTACATTTTTTAAAAGCTTATCGGAATCCCATCACCATTCCATACTGTGTACAGCTGCTTTTAGGAATTCTCAATTCCTCTCTTTTACTTTTCACTTGAAAGAGTTCTCATGTAGTCAATCATTAACTATCACTGAATTAACTCTAGACTGGAACACTTAGAATTGAGAATACAGGTGTAGTAATTGCTACTAATTTTGATATTTTAATTAGTGGTAGCTTTTCTGGTGTCATTAAACACAAGCACTCATTTTGTGGACATCAGAAGTTATCACTCAATGCACATAAAATTTAGTGTATAATCTACTGGATTATTGCAGAAGACCAAGGTCAATTTAAGAACAATTGTAAAGTAAAAGGAATTTTAATAATTTATAGCAGTATGATACTTAGAGATTATAGCATTCTTTCATATGTTATCACATTTGAAACTTACATAAAATAGATAAAATCCCTGATTTAAACAGAAGGGAAAATGAAGTTTAAGGGAGTCAAAGAAATTGCTTAACACATTATAGTTAACAAGTTCAATGTCCTTGGCTTATAATGAATATACAAAAAATACTTTTGAACATCTTTAATAGTGGGAAAACATCACAAATTTCTAATTCCAAATCTGTATTATGAATTTTGCTTTTGGTTTTTGAGAAAAAAAAACCCAGTAAAACTTCTTACTACTTTATATTTAAGACTTAGTCTTAGTGGGCTAGCAATACGATTTTATAATCCTTGTGACTGGAAATCTCTAAAATTGCTTATGCTCAAAAGCAACTCTAATACTAGTATCTGAAGTATCTGAAGACAACGGCTCATTTAAAATTTAAGATCATATGTTGCAAAATATGGGTAAGAAACTGACCGCTCTTTTCTTAAGGGTAAATTCTCCACAGGCATATTTGTCATACTGTTATCTTCTCCTTGACTCAATAGCCTAGAGACAGATCTGTGGTCAAAAGGGGATCAACAAGACAATCTTCAACAGGACATTTGAACATTTAAAATGAGAGATTCAGAACTGAGTCCTATTAATGGCATCATTCCAGGGAGTAGATTAACAGGCTGCCTTAATTTATGATGGGATCATTCTTTCTTGGTTTCTCTGACATACCCCAGTATCAAAAGATTCTTTTGGGTCAGCCGAAATCCAAAGAATCTTAACTAATAAAATATTGCCGAATGTGGGTGAGTAGGATATCTATATTTAAGTGTGAAATATCACTTACTTTTGAAATATTTTAAGAATTGGGAAAATCAACCAAAATGGCATCTAGGGAGACCCTGTTCTTATACCATCTTTTCATTGGAATTTCAAAGTCAACATAGAAAGACATTCTGCCGTGATGCAGAATTCTGTCACTTTTTTGCTCAGGACTACTGCACTTTCTTTACCAGGTGCCATGTGCTTTCTGCTCATGATTGTTGATTACTGTTGGACTCACTGCAGCGGAGTGAGAAAGGGAAACAACCCTAGGGTTTTGCTGCCAGACTATAACTACTCTTGTTAGACTAAAAATTTTAATAATTGTGAGTATAGAATCCAGAGTTTACAATATTCTTTCTCAAGATTTAGATTTCTCAAATCTAAATTCATCTTCTTTTGTATTCCAGTTTACCTCTAGCTGACAGGGTAATATAAAAGGCAAGGCATCTCATTTCTCTGAACTCACACACTGAATTCTTGTGAAGAAAAATGGTGCATTTTAACCACATTCTAACCAATAGAATTACTCTGAGGAACTGCTAGACTCAATGGTTCTTTTTCACAAATGGCTTTCTTGACTAATATCTTGTACCCTCACACACAAAATGTGTATTTTCTTCTTCTTTACAAGTTAGTATTTTCCTTGTCTCTGTTGAGCAGAGGTCTTGCCTAGTTTTTTGTTTATAATCTTTCAAGAAAAAAATAAGCTGCTAAAAAGATAAATGGGGTGAATGGAAGAATGAATGGACCTAAAGGAAACCCTGAAGTATGGGAATAAAAACTAATGAACAAGGTGTGCCTTGGTGGTCTAGTGGTCGAATACACTTTGGAGCAGTCCCACATACATCCCAATGTCCAGGATTCAAGACCTAGGGTCAGGGTGAACAACAAATGTGAGCAACTAAATGAAAAAAATAAAATAAAAGCTCTTCCTCCTCTTTTCTCTTCCTTCCTTCCTGCTTATCAACTCACTTTCATTCCTACCTGTACCTTTCCTTTAAAAAAAAAAGAAAACTAATGAACAAATGGGTAAAAAACAACTATGGAAGGCAGTCATTTCAGCAATATCAGCAATGTTTCTAGTGGTTAGCAAAATTCCATATGTACCAGGGCAAAAAATAGGACTTGCTTCTGGTACGTGGATTTACTCTGTACAAGTGATATTCTTACATGTAAAATATTAATTTTATGAATACAGGAAATCAAATTTAATCATGAGTAAAATAAAGATAAAATATATGAACAAGTGATCCAAAAAAACCCAACCAATTGCTTAGACTTTTCAACTACCCAAACAGTACTTATTTGATTTGCAAATTTCATGATTTAGCTGAAGAAACTATATATATATATATATATATATATATATATACATTCAATTAGAGGTAAATGAAGACCATTGGAATTACTGATATTTGTACACACCATGTAAGGTAGCACAGAAAATGATTTTGCAAAATCATTTAATTAAGGCATTTATGGAGATTATTTACACAATTCGATTACCTCTGTTACTAAATTTAAAAAAAGACTCAAATTAATGCTCTGTAGAATCAATGTAAAAATATTAGCTGGTATGTTAATGTGCATTCAATCATTGAGGGTCTATTTACTATGTGCTCTCCTATTTACTTATGTATTCATTATCTAGCACTGTTCTTTATACAAGGTAGGCATCAATAAATATCTGTTGCATTATAAATGAATGAATGCAATAATTCAAATGAGATGTTCGCAAATACTGACTGGTATGCATACAAAAAGCTTGACTGGAAAAGAGAATCAGAATAAATTTGCAGCATAAAGACATTCATTTTTTCTTTCCTTATTCAAAAAACAAATAGCTTTATAAAATGTGTCATTTGAGATTTCCACATACAATATTCCACTTTGTGACTACAGGGACTGTTAAAGTCTGACTTCTTTCTGTAACCTCTTCTAGGTGTCTGATTTACATGCAATTCGTTTCACTGTTAACATTCAGAGTAGGAACTGGTGAATAAAGTTTAAAAATTTCAATAATTGATTTTCACATTTAGGCCCAAGATTAGTCAATATTTTTCTGTAGTGGACATGAAGGATCTTGTGTTCCTTTTTTGTGTTTTTCATAGTCTTTTCTTAGTTATGCTTCAGTGGGTAACTGCTTTTCATTGACCAGTGGGATTTCAGGCACTTACTCTACCTATATCGTTTGCAGACTCACTGGTCATCATTTAAACTTAAGAGTTGTAGCATATACCCACAGTACCAGTTTTCTGATTGACAGGTGAGAATATCTGAGTTTTGATAAGACTTCTAAAAAGTCTCCAGAAGACAGCAGAATTTACCTAAGTGATATTTATTGTCCTCCTACTGGTCATTTCTCCCAGTGGTTGGACTTAATTATGGACTATTTTAAATAACCTATGTTACCTAGTAGATTATTTGGAAAAAAATATTTTATTGAGTAATTCTCAGAAGCGGTAAGAGTTGTTCCAGGAAAATACTTTGCTTACAACCTTGTCTTCTTCATTGTTGGATGGGTGTGGGTAGCCACATTGACCCTAACTAACTGAAGAATTTTTCCATTTCATACAACTTAACATTATGAATCCCAAGTGAATACAGTGATAATGTATATTACCAGAGAAGTCAATGCGTTTTTTCTAATTAAAAGACTTTCATTCAATATAAAATAAACTAAGAGGCTTGAGAACAAAATCTGAGGAAGAATAAATATCTTTTTCATTAAGCAATCTCCTTGAAATTTGATATGTAATAGGAATTGATGTACATTAGAATGCAAAAGTTAATGAGCAATGTTTTATCAAAAGAAGTCTACAGAAATAGGGAACATGTAAATAGGTGAATACTTAGAATCTTATAAATGTTCTAATAAAGAGAAAAATGGGATGGTGTAGGATCATATAGGACAGGTACTTACCTGAGGTCATGCTGACAAGTGGCAGACAGGGAAGATAGATATTTCCAGAAGTTTTGTTTATTTGCATACCTTAATTTGAGACTAAAATAAAACAGGTTTGAGATCAAACCTGTCTCAGGTAAGGCATCTGGTCAACCTGAAGTGTTTCACATTTAGGAGCACTGAGTCACCTGTAGGAAGTAACTTATAAGGGAATCATGTACCAAGATTTAATAACAAACTATCAATGTCAACTTTACCCATTTACATACTCTCATTTCAGTAATGTCAAAGGGATGTGACTATGAGCATATTTTATTGCTATAGATAAACTCATATAAGCCTTTGACTAAAATATAAAATTAATATACTTGATTTTCAAAAAAACAAAATGAATACATAATGTATTTCAAGTTAAATTGCTCAGTCTCTGGAACTTATGTTGCACATAAATTAAACAGCAAATAGTACTTAACATCTTGTTTTTGTGTCAAATTTCTAATAAAAATAATTCTAATGATAAATTATAATCTCAGATTAAAGAACATAAATTAAATCCAACCAATAAATACCTAAACACTAGCTGCTCTGTCATTTTCTATATTAATATTATCAATTAATACAACTAATAGAGTTGAATTCTAACACTATGCTTAATTATGATTCCCTCAACACTCAGAAATAGGTATCTTTTATTGTGAGTTATTTGCAAAGATGAAAGCTAAGAGAACTTTTTTCAACGAAAATAAAATTTCAGTTGTGTATATTACAGGCAAAGTTACATAAAAGACCAATTTTTTGAGCCGTTGAGGATACATGTGAGACAGAAAATTAAAACCCAAGGATGAATGTAGAAAAGTGGCAAGATGTAAAAACGTACTATAATCAGTAGCATTCCTATCTACAAACAATATGTATGTGAAGTAGAGGAAAAAGAAATTAAGAAAGAGATTCAATTCACAATAGCACTGGAAAAAAAATCAAATATCTGGAAAAAAACTTTAGAAAAAGAAAGTTAAAGTTCTGTGTAATGAAAACTATGGGACTTCAACAAAATAAATAGAAAAAGACACAGCGATGGAAAAACATTCCATGTTCATGGGCTGGAAGACTCAAATAGTAAAAAATGGCCATGCTACACAAAGCAATATATAGGTTTACTACAATTCCCATCAAAATCCCAGGAATAGTTCTTAAGGAAATGGAGCAAACCATACTGAAGTTTGTATGAAATCACAAAAGGCCTCAAAAGCCAAAGGTATCTTAAGAGAAATAAAGAACAGTGGGAGAATCCCACTCCCTGACTTTAAACTATATTACAGAACAATCATTATCAAACCACTTTGGTACTGCAACAAAAACAGACACACTTATCAGTGAAATTATATAGACAGCCTAGAAATAAAGCCACACATATAAGACAGTTAATCTATAACAAAGATGTCAAGAATACACAATGGAGTAAGAAAAGTCTATTTAACTAATGGTGCTGGGAAACTGGAATGACAAGCAAAAAAAAAAAGAAACTAGATTACTCATCATCAAAAACAAAAGCTGACTCATGATAGATCTAAGACCTGGACATAAACACTGAAACCATGAAATTCCTTGAA
Source organism: Solenodon paradoxus (assembly GCA_004363575.1). NCBI lineage: Eukaryota > Metazoa > Chordata > Mammalia > Eulipotyphla > Solenodontidae > Solenodon > Solenodon paradoxus. The sequence goes on from RJWH01000547.1 coordinate 228,756, forward strand.
GATAATGTGGGAAAAACACTCTATGACTACCTCAAAGAGATCTCTGGGGAAGGGACAGTTTTGGCAAAGGAGGCCAAAGTAAAACTAAGCAATTGGAACTATATCAAACTGAAGAGCTTCTGCACATCAAAAGAAACTACCATTAAAACAAAAAGATGACCCAAGGAATTGGAGAAGATAATCAAACAGCATATATTAAATAATCTTCAAAATATATAAATAACTCACGTACCTCATCAATAAAAAAGCAAATGATCCACCCAAAAAATGGACGAAAGAGCTGAATAGATAACTAAAGAAAACCCACAGATGTCCTACAGCCACCTGAAAAAATGTTCTACATCATTCATCATCAGAGAAATGCAACTAAAAGCTATAATACCACCTCATATCAGTGAGAATGGTCCATATCAAATAGAATGGAAATAGCAGGTATTGGAGGGGTTGTGAAGAAAAATGAACTCTCCAACACTGTTGGTAGGAATGTAAATTGGTGCAACCCTTTGGAAAACAGCATGGAGTTTCCTCAAGAAAATAAAGATGGTTCTACCATTTGATCCAGCAATCCCACTCTTGGGTATATACCCAGAGGATACAAAATCCTCTGAAAAAAATATATGCACCCCAATATTCATAACAGTGCGGTTTACAATAGGCAAGGCACGGAAACAACCTAAATGCCTAACAACAGATGACTAGATAAAGAAGCTGTGGCATATAAACAATGGAAATTTATGCAGCTATTAAAAAAATGAAATTGTGCCCTTTGCATCAATCTGGATGGAATTGAAAGGTATTGTGTTAAGTGAAATAATTCAGAAATAAAGGATGGCTTCACTCATGTGTGGAATATAATGAAATGAAACAAATATATAGGTAAACCACAGTGATAACTGTCAGGACACAAAATGATGACTACAAGGGTGGTGGGTGTGGGGTGGGAAGGAAAGAGAGAAAGATGGTGTAAAGAATACTGGAACTCTGGTGGAAGGTGTGGTGTGAATATAGACTTAGATACAATGTCAATATTCAAAAATGGATGCAGCATTGTGAACAAAAGAGACAATAAATATCAATAATTTTTAAAGAACAGCTGTTAAAAAACAAATATACTGGTACAAAAAATAACAACGAAAGGTATAATTATAGTGGGAAGAAAAACAGCAGGAAGGAATAGTATCATTTCAATTGGGAAGTTTCAAGTTGTAATAGGTGCCAAAAGGATTTGGATTTGGCTCACCCTGGTGACCTAATAGATAAACCAGACACAGTCCACCTACATCCCAGGGTTCCCGATTCAAGACCTGGGTTCATATACAACCAATGAGTAGAGAGAGAAGTTATTAGAATTTAACTGGTTGAAAGAATATTGACATAGAAAATAGACAGCATGGTCTATAATATTGTTAAGAATGTAACATAGATTATAATTGCCACTTAATATTCATCCGCCTCGTAATTCTAGCTAAAACATTGTTTCCAGGCCACAGTTGCAGGTTGATGACTTCTGGCTAATGAGAAGTAACAGGGCGTGTGGTAGGGAGTTTCCAGGAAGAAGCACAAAGACTTGTTTAAAAAGAACTGGAAAGGATACTCTTTTTCATTTTCCACTTCCTCTATGCAAACCTGGATGTCAGTGCAATGACTGGAACTGTAGTAGCTGTCTTTGACCAATGAATTATCTTGAAGACAGAACTGAGGAAGGTAGAACAGAGATAGGAATCTGTATTTCTGATGACTCCATGTGTCTGTCACGCTAGTCCTAGATTTCAGGCTCAGATTCTTTAGCATAAAAGAAAACTAAACTGCTATCATGTTTAAGTAGATCTTATTCTTTAATGTGCTTTAAACAGCTGAACTTAATCCTTCTCATAAAGACTCATTTTGTATCTCCAGAGCTCTTGAAGTTTTTCAAAATATCTGCCACTCGTAGACTTCTATGAGGAAAGAGAAAGGAGACAGTAGTTTGATTCAATTCGTCTTTTTAAATGCTTATCCATGAATTTTCTACTTTTAAAACAAGAAGATAAGGCGTATCACAAACATCTACTTTTGTTTTCACTGAGAGTGAACATTTGTGTAGTCTTGAAAAAGACATTGTAAACAGAGAATGATTAAAATATTTGGATGCATATAAACTAGATTATAATGTGGCAACAACACCACAATGGCTGTGGCTTGAAACAATGCTTATTAATCTCTCTTAGCACATTTCCAGTATGAATTGTAAAGGAATTCTCTTCCATATAGACACTCCATATCATAGGATATCTCCCTTGCACAGAAGGGGAAGAATGAGATAGATAGTTGGGCACCAGTAATTACTTCTGGTGACACACATCTCTCCTCACATTTCACTTGTCAGAGAACTAATTATGACAAACTGCAAGGGGTAGTAAAGTGTAGACTTCATCGTACACAGAAGCAGAAGAGAACAGGATATTAGGGATTATAAATGTCTGCTACCCTAGAATGTAAAAGAATCTATGTGAAAACTTTTCAGGTTCAATAATTTTATCTCTTGGTAATACAATCATACCATAATTAATTTAATTTCTTTAGAAAGATTTTCCTCCAGAAAGAAAAACAAATGAAAAATTTCCATATGAGAATTTCTACAAGACTAATCTCTCTGAGAGAAATAGCAAATCTCTTTGCTTGAGAAGATTAGTACCAAATCTTAAAGATTCATACACATATACCCATATATTTATCTATTTATTTTGTAGGCACAGATTGTGAAGTATAGTTCAGAAAAGATCTATTGAAACGTGGACGTAGGGAGAAGGATTTGAAAAGGGAAATAGATATAACTAAATATTTCTAGAATTCTCCCTCATAATTTTATTCAGAATACAGCAACTACATTATAGCTTCCAAATGTATTTATCAGATAGTTCTTGAAAACTAATTATATCATCATTAAACTATTGCTGTGACATTTATTCCAACTGGAGGATTCAAAAGAGAATATATCTAAATAAACAAGAAAAATTTCTTATTTGGAGAAGATATTAAAAAGACTTTCCTAGTGGATGCAAGTTAATTCTATAAGAATTATGTAATAATATAAAATACTAGATTCACTATCATTTTGATTCAATAGTAATCAATCACTTTTTGTTTTCTTAAAATGGTATTATTGAACTGTTTTAAATAAAGTATCACTATACAGAATCTTTTTTGACAGATTCATAGCAATATAAGATAGCATACTGAATAATAACTTGAGAAAAATCTCTGATGGGAAATATCTTAATAAATATGCTACTAACTATACTTTTAAGTTCTAAATGTGTTAGCATAACACTTTTGGGCACATTTAAAGACTATTTTTCCAAATACTGATTTTTTATTTTTAGGATATATTCTTTGAAATGGAAATATTAGTTCAAAGCATGAAGACAAATTTAAAGGAACAAAATCAAACTGATTCTGGAAACATGAACTCTATTCTCATATGCAATCAACTGATACCTATTATGGTTTAAAAATCTTGTCAAAAATTATTGCAATTCATATCACCTCACACCTGTGAGAATGGCTATTATCCAAAAGTCTGGAAACAAGTGTTGGCCAAGGATATGGAGAAAAGGGAGATTTTATGCATCTATTGGTGGGAGGATAAAATGGTGCAACCATTTGGGGAAGCACTATGGTGATTTCTCAAAAAATTTGAGAATGGAAATTTCGTATGATCCATTTATCCCACTGCTAACCTAAGGAACACAACACTTACTAAAAGATATATGCACCCTCCTGTTAATTGCAGTGTCAGTTACACTAGCCAGTAGCTGGAAACCACTTTAGGGTCCATCAACAGATGAGTGGACGAAGATGTGGTATATACACAATGGAATACTACTCAACTATAAAAATAGATGGAATTCTGCCATTTTCAGCCACGTGAATGGATACATGTTTGACAAAATAATCAGAAGGAGAAAGAGAAACATTTCATAGTTTCATTTACATGTGGTATATTGAACAACCAAGCAAAAAATGAATTAAATCAAATAAAAATAAGTTTTTAGTTGATAAAATCAGTTAATGGTTGCAAGAAGATCAATTGTATGGAGAAGAGGTGTTGCTAAAATTAATTCATTATATACATATGCTGATTTACAATGATATGCAGCTTAAACATATTTAATGTTATATGGAATGTTCCTTCAACAAAATTAATTTAAAAATCCCATTTCTTTGCTATCTCTTCTGCTGCTTTTATGTTAAGAAAATCCCTTTATATTCAGGAACTGTATTATATATATATATTTAATTTTTGTAATATGATTTTTGTTCTAGTCTCTTGCCTTAGATCTAGTTAATAATATTTAATTTATTTATTTTTAATTTTCTGCATATCTTTTAGCCTAAAATAATACATTCTCATGGCTGATATGGTGTAATTCTATAAGAAATGGTCACTGTGGTTATTTTTACCTTTAAAACATCTGATGAACTTTCTATGGCTTACCAGATTTTCCAAAACAATTTTGTTTTCCACAACTTAATTTTTTTATTATAAAAACTAGCTACTTAAGTTTCATAAAATTTATTTTCTGTTTTGTTTAAACCACTTGATTTAAAATGCCATTAACTCTTCATTCTTAATAATTAAAACTATAACAGTTTAGTTCAGCAAGCAATAGTATCAGTAGACTGTCAGCAGAAAAAGACTTCTATTTCAAAATGAATGTGAAAAACAACTTTGGCAAGGTATTGACTTTTTCAATTGCTATTATTTCTACTTCCCTGAAGATGATTGCTTTTTACAAAAAAAAAAAATTATATTAATACAGCTAGAGAAAACAGGTAAGTTTTATAAGATGTAACAAATAAACTACTTCAATGAATGCTCTTTATAGAAAACCAATTTTGAAAAGCAGTTTATAGTCTTGGTCTCTGGCATTTTTTCCCTAATCACATATTGGGATACTGTTTTATTTCAAGTCAGAATTTAAGTATTGTTTCCCCTTTTACTGTAAAATAAAGCACAAAACAAATATATATTCAATTAATTGTTTTAAGGCGAACACTCTTGTAACTATCATCCAGGTCAGAAACAGGACCTTGCCAGCCATCCCAGAAGCATCTCATCTCTGTATTCCTAAACCCAACCACAGTTCTCATTCTCCCTCTAACAATAGCTATTATCTTGACTTCCATATCTGGGCATGTTAGTTAGTGGCAATTCCATCCTCCCAACTTCTCAGGATAAAACCCTTTCCTATAAAGGATAAATCTTTTTCTGTTTTCCTATACATTTACCTTGTATTTAATTCAGCAGCAAATTTCTATTGTTTAGTTTTAAAATATATTCAGAAACTAATAATTACCTCCTCTATACTCTCTCCAGTCCATGATTCCATTACCTCATGCCCAGGCTATTCCTTTATTCTTTTCACTTACACCTTTGCCACCATCTTTAACCCCGTAGTCAGAGTGATTCTGCTGAAATGTAAGTTAACTCATGCCCTTTTGTTACTGCAGAACCTCCAATGATTCCCCATCTTATTTAAATAAAGCTGAAGCCAGCACAGTGCTCTATGTAACCTGGTCTCTAAATATATGTCCAGCCTCATATTTGACAACCCCCTTCCTCGCTCACTCAGTTCCAGCTACATGGGTATCCTTGCTATTTCTTGATGCAGAGAGGATTGGTTCCTTGCCTTAAACGTTCTTTCCCCAAATATCTGCATGACTTAATTTCTGTTGTCTACTTCAGGTATCTGTTCAAACGGAATCCTCTCCAGAAGACATTTCCTAATTGTTCTATTTATGTGGTTCCCAAATTCTTTCCTCATTTTTCCTTTGACTGTTTCTTACCATTTCAAAACTAGGCAATGACATTATTTATCTTGTTTTATACCTGTTTTTCTACACACAACTAGGACCTATGTTGATAGAAATTTCTGTCATTTAATTCGATGATGTGTTCCATGCATCTAAAAGTGATATACTTATATCTTAATCCAAATATCAGTTAGGCTATTTAAGATTAAAATGTGTATTGAAGAAAATTATAAAACTGTATTTCTTATAAGAAATTTAATTTTTATGAAAAATATGTGACTATATCCTTTGTAGATTAATAAGCACTCAGCTATTTTCCATTTTAAGTAAAACACGAGCTAAGGAAATGACTAACAAGAAAAGATAAATGTGTACATTTAAAAACTATTAATGAAACAATTCTGGTAGTATTTGTTGTGGTTAAAATAAAGAGGACCTGAAACAAGTTGAAGTATATTAACAATGTTTATGACAGAAAAACACTTGGGGCATCTTCTCTTTTGTATTTGAGAAAAATAGTTGCTTTTTTAAAAATACATTATTTGACTTGCTTATGTTATCAAATGTCAGTGCTTACTTGTGCTATGCATTTTATGAGAAGTGAAAAATTCATAAAGCTAAAAGAGAGCCACAGTAGATAAAAATTAGTTCTGTCACAGAAAATTTAATGTCAGTGTTTACTTCCTGTAGCATATTAATTATTTTGTCTGTTTCATTCCTGACAGCAAAATCTTGTTACAATTTCAGAACAAAAATGGAAATAGTTCTGTAAAGGAATTAACTGGATTCTCAGGTAAGAAAAATATACACCGAAAATAAATGCTTTCCAACAAAAATGCTGCGGAAACAGGCTTTCAAATATCTAAACATCTAAATTGAAATATAAGTTTAATTTCTTTGATATTCACTAATATGTAACATGTCTTTTAGGACAATTTTAGTAAACAAATAATTATAACTGAGAGAAGTGAATTAAATATTATGTGTATGTAAATTGAAAACAGGTTAATGGAAATAGCTTTCAAGAACTAAAGCTACCATATTTCAGTAGTTACATCAACCAGTCACACAGGATAGGTATTGATTTCATTTTTTTTAAATAAAAAAGTGAATTCCTCTTCCATATCAAATTAATATTTTTCTAGTAAAAACTAGAAGGTTAGAGAAGAACTGAATCATATTACAATAATACACAGTTTTAGTCTTACAAATAATTAACCCTTAAAACATGCTTTATGATCTAGCTTTATGACATATGCCAATTTATTCCTACCCATTCTTTCTGTGACTGTAGGAAAAACATCAGTGTGAGCTGTAATCTATAAGGGTTAAGTGATTAACCAAGGTCTCTATTGATTTAACATTTCTGTGCCTCATTTTCTTCATTTTAAAGTGAGAGACTAATACTAGAGAACCTTGGATGAATTCCAGGCTTTTCTATGCCATGATTACAGGACTATACAATTATTCACTGATCTAGGTTGATATAAATTTTTCCCAGAGCTCTTATCACATTGTATTTTAACTTGGGTTCTTTCACTTATTATTTCATTTTTAGCTCACTTGTTCATTGGTAGGAATTAAAAGCAACTTATTTTGTCAAAATTCTCCTTGACATTGTGAGTATCTGAAAGGTCAGGGGGGAACACATCTGAGATGTTTGTGCCATCAGTTCTTGACACCTTACCTGGTACATAAGTGGTATAAGTCATAACCATACATGTAGGAGAGTTTTTTGATTACTCCTTTAAATGTATTATTATTGTTATTATTTTTGCCTTAAATATAAAAATGCCATTAAAATTTCTATCTTATAGTTATTTTAGGGAAGATTCAATACTGCCAATGTGTAGCATAAAATAGAAGTATGGTGAATCCAAACTCCTGAGATGGTGAAGTCTCTAGTTTGGATATAGATAATTGCTGATTCTAGAAACCCAAGAGCCAACTTAGCATACTGTTAATATTTACAGGTAGTATGGTATAATATAGTATATGGTGATATCAAAATGGCAGATATAAGTATTGGATACAGTATCCTTTCTAAATTCTAATAAATACACAAAACAGTTAACTGACCCATCCATATTTAATGATGCACATAACTACTTTTTCTTGAATGATAACTAGAAACAAATATAATTCCTACAAATGATTATAATTAGAATGATTTCTTCTCTTAAAACTTTCTCTAGAGAATAAAATTAGTAAAAGTGTCAACTTTTTCTGATATTAAATATTTGGTCATCATGCTGCTCATTTTGTCTCCTCCTTTGGTCTTACATTAGAATAATAGGGTTTCTTAGTCTCAGAGTTTCATTCTTGCTTAAACTTATACACCTATGCATCTAGTTATACATTCATCTGCTTTCTCATGCATCTGTTCATTTATCCAACTATTCACCTATCATCTATCCATTGGATAGCCACTGGTCTTCCTTCCTATCACCCATTCACTAGTTGACTGCTGAACGCTTAGTCTGTCAGGCTTACACTGTTGCAGAGACATACATTTACTCTAATTATAACATAGTGAGTTATAATAAACAGGCTGCATATATTATATACATAACAAAGTTGGCTGGGAATAGTTAGGAAAAAAAATGCCAATGAGAGATACACTTAAGAATTTCAGGATAGTGCGGAAAGGTAGAATGTTGTGGAAAGAAGAAATGACATGTGCAGGGATATAAAAGAACTCGAAGAATGGGCAGAAAGCAAATTTGTTGCTTTTCTGAGAATCTGTATGTATGTGTTCAGGGGAAGGCAAGAAAATGGGAGGTAATAGGAGTTGAGGATGAAAACATTCTGTCAGTTGACAAAGAGTTGCAAAGGCATATTGGATACTACTGAGTTAAGGTAAAATATTTATAGGACAGATGTACTAATAAATTTAAAAAAAACTAATATTTTCATGGGCACACTGTATCCATTAGAGATTAAATCTGATTTTTAATTTTCACCTTCAAGTTAATATAACAAAGCCCTTCGGTGGCAAAGTTGAACTGATATGTGGTAGGTTAATTGAAGAAGTTATTTAAAATAAGGAAATTATAAAAAAATGATCCACATATCATTCACATAGTAAATTGAGGGTTTTGACTAATAAAAATCATCTAAATATTGGATCAAAAAACCAAATTAACGATGGCTATTTCTCTGAAAGTGGATTGTAGGGGATGTTTGTGTTCTTAATTATACATCCCTATAGCATTCATAATTTCATATCAGAATGTATTAATTTCATAATCAGAAAACAAAGTTATTTTTAAATTGAGGAAAAGCTTGAAGAATATTAACTTCTACAATGGTATGTTATAAAAGTTGAAGCTTTAGCTTAATTAAATTTCAGAGAATTTGTTAATTTTTCTTATTTGCTGCCAGCTTGGTAGCCTTCATAAATTTCAGCAGTTTTGCAACCATAAGGAGTCCTTTGTGCAACAAAGCTATGAGCTTAGTGATTTTAATTAAAATTCACCTTAGAGAGCATTTGATAATAAATGTTAGAGAAATAAGAACTTGGGAATCTAAAGGAATGACACAAATCCTTTGCTTAATTAAAATGATAGTAAACATGCACGAATATTATGAACCCATGCAAACAAACTAATTTAAACAATATTCTTGCTAATTTCATGGAAACATCAAAATGACTTTCTAGATTCCTTCAGAAGAGAAAACTGTTTGCATAAGAAGACAGTCTAAAATAGATGTGTAACAGTGATGAGCAGATCAAATTTTAAAATTACAATTTTGATGCCAAGAGTATTTTTTTATATTATATAGAATCCATAGATTTAAGTTAGGCAGACCTATTTTTAAATCTACATCATGTAATATTCTTTCAGCAAATTTATTTGAATAATTATACAAGAAATGTTCTATCTTGGGCAACATAATATAGTGATATATGTACAAGTACCCGGCACACATTAGACAAATTGTTCAAAATGGTAGAAGAAATGTAGGACCTCCTTGGAAATATGATCAGGATCCAGTAGACGTTGAACAGGTTAAATGCTTTACTTAATAGCCCTGGAGGGAAATAGATGGTCAGGTGAATAGTCAAAGAAGTTCTAGCTGAGCAGCACTGGGAGAAATCAGTAGTCATAGAGCAGCAGTCAGTCCATCTGTTGTTCGTTAGCAATGTCATTGTCCCAGGTGGAGGGAATCAACGATACACAGCAGTTTTTCTTTTTCATTCTATTTGTGAAAGTATTTATAATTTAGCCATACAGATGATATTAAAGCACTCTTCTGGTAAATATACCACTTGGAAGGGTTTCAATTGATCAATACTCTAAATCACTTACTCATCACACCACTTGCCAATGTTTTTCTCCCCTACCTCTTTATTTTTTTTTCTTTTGGTGCCAGTTTTATTCACTCATATTTTACCTGGATACCTGGATCAAATTTTATGACCTGTTGGAAAAATGTAAAAATTTCTCTAAGCCTTAACTTTATTTAAAGGAATTAAAAACATGACAAATGTTCGCTAAATACAGAACATTTAATCTACACGTAGAATATATTTATTTATTTAATCTGACAATTAGCAGGAAGTTTAAAGTTGATAGCTGAAAACTACAAGGAGCAGAAATCGTTTAGCTGAATATCGTTCTTTTTCTCCTATAAATTGAAGTTACTGTTAATTTGGTAATATCCAAAAATGTATTTTGTATGGTGGGGAAATTAGTCTCAATAGTCAACAATTGTTTCTGAAGAGGAAAGGTAGAAAACTACATTGGTAGAGTACCTACTCTCTGCTGCTATTTCACATATGTTACCTCATACAATTTTCACAAGAACCTCAAGAGGTAGGTATTTTTAACTTCATATTACTGATAGTAGTCAGTGTTACTTACCTAGTAAAAGACATCAGATCTGTACCATTTTCACCACTGCTACTTCTGAGCAGACACAAAACAGTTTTTAAATTTTGTGTTATTATTAACTCCCTTCAAACATTTAGGATGAATTCCTAATTCAAAGTTTTAGATTTTCAATATTAGTACAGAACCCTAAGCATTAATCACGAGCCAGGTAGTATGCAAATAGTGTTATACGCACTATTCTATTCTATCAAAAATGCTTGGAGATGCTAATAATAACCAACACTAGGTGTGCCCTTGTGGAGAAGGAGTTGGGCGCAATCCACATGCATACCAAGCTCCCAGGTTCCAGTCCTGGCAGACCATGGAAATAACCAAGATAAGCAACTAAATAAAATAAAATGCTTCTTCTTCCTTTTTCTTCATGCCTGCCTTTTCTTGCTTTCATTCCTGCCTCCATCTTGCCTTAAAAAAAAAAATTGTATCTTGTGTAGTTAATGTGCCTGTGATTGTTCTTAGCGCTTTACCTGTGTTAACTCAATCTCATGTGGGCATTATTTTATCCCTATTTTACAGCTGAGGAATCTGAGGTGTATGAAGATTAAATATCTTGATCCAGGTAACATAGCTGATCAATGTAGGGATGAGATTCATATCCAGATGGTTTGACTCAGAAGGTAAACTTTCTTACTTTGAATATGAGAAATAAACTCAGAAAAATTAAATAACTTGACAAGATGATTCTGAGTTAGGCCTGTATGATAATGTGTATAGATAAGTTGTCTGACTTCAAGTAGCACAGTTGTTTATGTAAGTGGTGACATAAAAGGCCATTGTTGTGGGTCAGGTTTTATACTAATATGCAATTTCAAAATGACTGGCTAAATATTCCCAGGCCACGGTGCTTAAAAACATTTTCTTGTTGCTATTGATATTGGAACTAAATCTACCAATCTTCTAATTTGGTGTTCTGAGGTATCAAAGGTAAGTCTATTGATTGGTGTTTTTCAAATAAAAATTCACAAAACTTTGGAGTCAAGGATTTATTAGGTTCCTCTGATGATTTTTTTCTTTTAAAGGAGTTAATGAATTACTCAAATTTGTGTATTGTGAATATTGTACTGGGCCTGTCATCTTTTGAAGGGAATGAAGAAGAATGTGAGCAGATGCACGCATATGTTAGAATTAATGCTTGGATTTAGTACCGAAATTTTTATTTCTTCAGAGGGTTATTTCTTTTAATTTTGCTTGATTTCCTAATGTGACTTCCAAGTGAAAAAATGATTAATGTGTATACACCCATTCTCCACGTGCCCTGTAACTGGACTGGAAATTAAAGAGTATTTGAATCAAATCCCTTTATGTTTTTAGCCTATTGTTGCTTCTGATTAAGAAAATTTTCAACTATATAATAAATATTTCAAATCTATACTGTAAAACATTATTCTATATTTCTAATCAATCATGTTTAATATGATCAGCAATTTCCAAGTTCTGCAATGCTTCTGATATGTGGCTTTGCCTACAGAGTACTAATGATGTTTTACACATGCGCTTAGTCAACCTACACAATTTATTTTTACTAATTTTAATGACTAATATGAAGATTTTAAATTGAACAAAAGAGATTTAGGTAAATATATTTGTATACATCTCCAGACTCAAAATATTTTTAATGTTTAGTTCTATGTCAGAAAATGTTTGCATTTGTAACATTAACTAAAACTTAGATTATTAGTTAGGCTTTATAATTTTGTCATAAATTTATAATGATTTAGAAAGTAGCAGATTGCAAAAGGCCAATAAGGTATGAACAGGATGTCAATGAATCTATGTATTTACATATCCAAATAAAAAATGTAAGCGACTATAAAAAGTTTTACAAGCCTTTTATCAGAATTCTACCTGCTAATAGTTAATAGGCCAATAATAAATAATTAATAAAGTAAATAAGGGTGGTTTAAGTTCTTGGCAAAATTTTCAGTTATTCTATGATGACATGACTACACACACACATGTAAGTGCACACATGCACACATACATAATCAATACTTTGGATAATTGTCAAAACAGTATCTTAATAAACTTTAAGATCTTATTAAAATATATTCGGATTCAATAGGTTTGGGGTGGAGTCTGAGGTGCTACATTTTTATCATATCTCCAAGTGATCCTAATGGTTCCTGACCCACAGTTTTGGAACAAATTATAAAAATAATGCTTTTTAAAAAACAAAATCTTAAGTGCTCAGAATTAAATCTAAGTGAACATAATTAGAATAAACTACTATTTGACATTGAAATCACTATAATATATTACACAAAACCTGGTATCTTTCATTGAGGTAGATTTGGAAATGAAGAGTGATAGTGGATAATAACTTTTCTAAGGTGATAAATAGCAAGTTAATGCTTGTTCAAGAATTATTTAATTCAAAAATATAAAAATCTACTTAGATAAAAGAACAGGCACAAAACAAGAGAGTTGTAATAATGAAAGAACTATGTTGGGAAGATCAAGAAAAGTCTCATGGCATTTGGGAGAAGAACTTCCAATCAGAACCACATAGGTGAGAACCAGCAGCTAGTCCCAGGATGCAAGTCAATTCTTCGCATATGACTTAAAACAGCATGATTTCTTGATTCTGCTTCTGTCTAGCATATTTGTTATATTTTCTCTCTGTTGTCTGTCTTTGTTTATGTGACTATAAAAATTGCTAGTGTTGCTCTAATGCCTCATTACCCACCAGGTCAAAAACATTTGACTTCCATTTTGTGTTCCAAATTCGAATACACGGAAGAAAGAACCTGGCTGGTTAACTGGGCCTGTCTCTCAGTGGTCCCTCAGCCACTCAGCTGGACTGTGGGAAAAGTCTGAGAAAGGAACATGGGCAAGGCAGTAGTCTGATTTATATGGCCACTGTAATGGCAGAACTATTTATAGCAATAGAATGGCTCCTGAGACTTTTCTTTTCTTTCTTTCTTTGTTTCTTTCTTTCTTTTTCTTTCTTTCTTTCTTTTTTCCTTCCTTCCTTCCTTTCTTTCTTTCTTTCTTTCAACAAGATAGCTATTTCAACTCAGTTGCATTTGTATTTCTATTTTGAGTAAGTTAGAGTTAAACTTTTTCAGTATTGAAACAAATAACATCTGATATTGAATTCGAGCTTGAGTAAATGGACATCTGAAAGTGAAAATTTGGGTTTAATGTGAGTCAGTTAAAAAATGATCATTAATCATTGCCTAGAAGTATTTTGGTTGAATAAACTATGTATTAGTTAAATGTCTTCTCAAGGCTCCAGGGCTTAATATATGTGCAACCAAGTTGGATTCAGGAGCCCCGGGTTTAATCATTGATTTGCCATGCAAACTGAGAGTTGTGCTATATTGCTGATATCCAGTTCCTCTTTGGTGAAACTTGTAAATTGGAAGAGACTTTTCAGATGTCAAATACCTATAATCTAATAATCTGTAGTTTTTTTATAAAGGTAATGATAGCTTTTCAAAATTTGTTAATATTTTTTTTTTGGAATTGAATGAATTTCATTAAAACATTAACAAAGATCATCCTGCCATGGAATTATTCCTAAATAATTCGAATATTACTTGTACCATAACAATATGTGCAGCTCTGTCACAGAAATACAGATGCAAACTAACTTCTCTGTAGTACAGATCGAAACAAAGAACCCCCACAAAAGTTGCACTGATCATTTAACTTAACTTTTCTGAAAATTATTGCATCTAAATGTTGAATATTTTCTATATAATTAACACCACAAATGAATCTAAATTAAAAAGCAGTGATTTGAAAGAAGTATTACTATTTCTGGAGCACCTGTTACGTACCAACAGCACTCTTGGGCAGCTGTACAAATTTATCATTGCAAGTCAGCTCTTATGCCTTAAATCAAGATGAGAAAACTGACAAAAAGTTAAGTAAAAAGAGCTAGAATTTGAACACAGATCTCTGACTTAATAGTCCAAGTTCTTTCCACCAAGTCTAGCCATTTCTGTAATGAAAAAGCAAACAAACATTTCTTTATATCTGTATATTAAAGTGGAAAAAAATTGAATGGTCATTGGAAGTAAAAATATTAAAAAAAAAGACCTGAGCATTGAAGTCATTGGGGAAAATTTATAATAATAGAATTAATTTAACATCTAATAGTCTGTGGTATGCTCCATTTGATAGTTTTTAATGCTTTTTATCAACATCTTTAAAGTATCATAATATATCCCCCAGATTACAGATCTTTGTTTTATCATCTAATGTAAATAAAATGTTATCAATCAGATGATTTATCCCCAATTATCAGAAATGAAGTCACAAAGATATTGTTGGGCCCTAATAAGAAACAAGGAAGCTGATATGAGAGCTTATAAAACTCCTGTGAGTTTAAAGAGATTTTTTTGCCTTTAGATTTCTACAAGATCTGGAGAAGAAAAGATACTGTGAAAGAGTGAAAATATGTATTCAGTTAGCAGTTCAATAAGAATGTGAACTTGATTTATTGTCTATGCTTCCTCCACTTCCTGACACTGTATGATAGTCAAGGGATTAGCTGCTAACAATGACATGTTCAGTTGATAATTGCACTGAAAATTCCATGAAATAATTATGTCTTAATGAGTGGAAAAACTATTTAAAAGACATGGCATAATGACCAACTGAAACCTGGAATAGGTATTTTATAGCCATTCCTCCATGAAAAAGAGCTAAATGAGTGACATATACTGAGAAGCAGCATTCTATCAATAGAATGACTTTAAATGACTATGGGTAAAAGTGATAGACAAGAAAGTAAAAATAAAAAGGCCTTAGAAACCAACCAGGTAGTAAGCAGAGTAGATGCAATGTGCTATGGATATCAAATCTCAGTTCTATTCAGACAATTAAAAGGTTTTTGGAAGATTCCACTTTTATAAGTAAAGTACTGGCTAAATCATTATACAAGATGAACCAAGATTCTCATATGCTGGTGTCTTTGCTTATCAATACCCTGTCTCTGGCCTGATTGTCATTCTTCCTCCTGCAGTCTGCAAATAACTTCCTAAGTTGTTCACAGTAATAGAAATGTTCTTATCTTACTCTGGAGAAAATGTGGCAGTAAGTCATATAATGCATTTATATAATACATATATATGTATATAAGCTTAGGAATAGGTTCTATAATTCTCAAAATAACTTGTGTCTGTTTTGTTCAATAAATGTATAAATGTTGAAGATAATTTGACATCAGAGAATCTGTCAAGTTGGATTTGTCATTTTAATTTGAATGTGTCAGGACCCCTACAAAAGCAAGCCTTAAGTCAGGGAAGAGGAGAAACCCAAACGGGAATCTGGCACTCCTGTTCAGAGGAAGTATCTCTGACAGATACTGTGCCCCTATTCCCAGTTCTTCCTTCCCCAATCTTGTTTCTCCTCAATTTAAAAAGAAAAAGGCAGGAATGTCAGGACTCCCACAAGTGCAAGCCTTAGGCCAGGGGTTCAAGTTCAGATATCAGAGCAGTGAATTGCTCCTGGTGCCACCTGGCCGGTTGAGCAAAGGAATGCAATCATCTGGATCGATAAGGAAAACCAATGAACGAATATGACATGTAGGATATGTCCCACGTGTAGTATGTGATCAGGATGGACCATCCGTGCAAAGGAACAAAGGAATGGCAATGGTTGAAGAAGCCCACCAATAACTTTAAAGGACAATTTCACCTTGCCTAATCAGGAACTGAAACCTGGCCTGGCGACCCTCTTTCCATCCTTTTTCCTCACCATGTGGGTTTTTTCATTAAAACCTCCCTTGGTCAGTTCCATTCCTTTACCTCTCTGCTTACTCACTTGCCTAACTCTGTCGTGGGTTCTTTGAGCAACTGAAACCCCATGAAATGTTTACGAAAATAAGATTGAGATTAAATTCATGGATTTTAATTTGAGTTTTCAGCATGATTTTATTTTAGAATTTTGATTTGAAGAAGGAGAATTAAGAGACAAATTTGCACCTAGATTTTAAATTGATAATTGTAAGAGAAGTTGTTTGTATACAATATTTGACTGTTTAAATATTTAATACTTTAATACCCTAGAAATTTAGACATTTTATGTTTATAAGCAATGGTTAAGAGTTTAAGAATTTGTTGTTTATTAATTCATAAACCATTTTGTTAGGTGTCTGAAATTCTTGAGGAATTTAAAGATATTAACATGTGTAATTGTAATTCAAAATGGCTGAGGAAATTGAATTAGTTAGGTTTATGAAGAGTGCCAAATGTTTAGGGGAAATTAATCTGTCAAATTTATAAGTCAATTGAGCACTGATTAAAGAACAAGGAGAAACTTCATGTTTTTGTTTTAAAAAAACACTAGATTTGTGTCTGCATGAATTAGATGGAATTTCCCTTTGAAAATGTAAGAATTCATTTAAATGGTAATTTTAATAAAATGAGCATGAAGCTAAATATTCATCTCTGTAAGCATTCCTGTTGTACCTAGGCACAAAATTTTCTTCCTATACATTAATAATTAATTTGAGATGGAGTGGGGGAATACTTTCAGTACCAATTCACTTTAGTCCAAGAACTGACATCAATATGTGAGTACTTTCTAAAAAACTAAACTTTATCTTGGAATAATTTATAATAATGAGAAGTGCATTTTTCATTCCATTCTGTCAGAGGGTACATGATGTGTCATACATTACTGGAAATATTAATCTCGATCTCTTAATTAAGGTATTTATGCCAGCTTTCTTCACTGAAAAGTTACTATTTTCTCCCTTGACCTCAGTCCAATCTACACTCTAAAGACTGCCTGGGGCACTATCTACACATATTTTTGGAATTTTTTCTGGAGGAAGATTCATCTCTTTTCTCTCAATTATTTATTAAACTCCTGAAAACTCTGATTTCTAAAATTGTCCTTCATTTCTTAGAAGACAGCTAAAATAATCATAACAGATATGAGTAGATATGAAGTTTTATGGAAACTAAAAGTGTTAAGCAATTATATTCCCTGAGATATATTTTTGAGGTTGTTTAAAGCACATATTTAAAAGTAGGAATAAATTTGATCTGAGTGTGGTAATGTATCTAAGTCTTTACTGAGTATCCTCAATAAGTTCATGGAAACTGTGACTTTAAGGGAAATGCCATGTTATGAAGGCAGGTCATCAGAAAATGTTGTCCTGTTCAGTACAGTAGGGATAGGTTAGTTTTCTGATTAACTCCATAGTGAAATGGCATTGAACCAAAGGACACTATTTGAAGACCTGCTCTACTGAACATCATCTTGAATGACTTTAATTTCTTTGAGATGCTACAAAGAACGAAGTCTTCATTTCTTAGGAGCAGATTTTGGATAATTAATTGTATGATATAATCTTTTAAAAAGGAGCACACTGTACTGGTGTTATCTATGGTTATAGTATACTTATCTGGGTTGGGTAGTGCAGAATGTAAAGTTCAAGCAAGGTCAGAATCATATATGATAACATAGAATTCTAAACATACCATTGAAATCAGTCATTTTTGTTGTAGTTGTATTTTGAAGATTTAGTATCAGGACAAATATCTAAACAATTTTAATGGAACTTCAAAATATTTTTTTTAACCAGTGAAATCCAAATTTTATTTTCTACGGTGCTCCCTGGTGTAAAGTTTGTGATCTAAATTCAAAGGCTATCATGTCTAAATCACAGTTAAATTATTAATCTCATTTTCATATCAGAATTTCCCTTGTCAGACTCAGCATGCTGGCAATTACTGAGCACAATAGGTTTCCAGTTATTAAATAATCAAATGGCAAATGGCAAATGATCAAACATGAATTCATTTGAAGGAAACAAGAAAACAATCAATTTTGCTGTGGTATAGATCATCAGAAAGGCACTCTGTTTCAAATGACCTCTTAAATGTCTTAAATATTTTCCTTGTAATATCTCAAACCTCGATAATAAGATTTTTCTTCCACTTCCAAATTTTATCTATCAGATAATGTATTCTAATTTGGAGAATAGGAAAACTGTTTTCTAGGTTTAAATTGGTAAAGTAGATCTCCTGTATTTTAAAAACCTCAAAAGTTTCTTCAAACAATTTAAAATTTAAAAGTAAAATAGTCTTACAATTGGGGGATGGCAGACAGTAAGAGAATATGAATTTCTTCTGTATTGTACACTTAGTCATTCACAATTGTATGACTAATTCTTCAGTTCCTCCAAAAATAATAGTAGTTATAGATGTTGACATTTCTTGAGTTTATTTTGCATTAATCACTTTGTAATAACTATAAATCCATCATTTAAGTTAATCTTGACCACCTTCATGAGGAATTACCTTTATTCTCCCCATTTTTCATATAAGGACATTGTGCTCAAAGAAGTTAATAAGGGATCAGGAAGAAAAAGGCTGCAGAGTCTTCTCATAACCATTAACGATCTAGTATTTTGCTCTTAAAATCATTCAACAATCAAAGTTACCGATGTGAACATTCGTGTGATTAGATATTTTTTAAAAAATTGTAGAGTCCATATCCTTCATCTCATAAAGCTTTTTTCCTCATTTTTAATGCATTTAGTGATCTAATGCTTCTACTTTACTGATTTACATAAATGTACTTACACCATAGTGTTAACTTTTCCTGGGTTATTAAAATTTCTGTGGGTAGACTCATTAAATCTGGTATAAAACCTTTATATTAATTGCAAAATTAGAGGAAAACTAAGAGAATGAAAATAAATGGTGGCAAACTTAATGTATTATATGGACGGTGATTCCAAAGATGCACACTTTAAACCTATATAATGGTATGATGTAATGTTACTTTAATAGAATTAATAAAAAAAAATGAGAACACAGATAAGCTTACACATACACATACACACAAAAAAACTGTTAATCTTTTACTGCATCTCCTTTTTATATGTATATAAAAAGAGAGTGTGAGCTTTTATGGGTTTTCCTTTTTATCTTCTGTCTCTTTATCAATTTTTCTCTCCACCAATCTCTCTCTCTTACTATGTCTCTCTCCATAAATATTACGTACACACATTTTTTTCATTAAAACTGTTTTGAGAGTTAGTTGCAAATTTTACTTTTAGGTACAAGTAAATATATTGGTGAAATATTTTTTGAAAAGAGTTTATGCCTCATTGAAATAATTCAATTAATTATTTCTAAAATATGTTAATTTTTATTAGGTTTCTAGCTACTATTTATCAGAATAAATCACATTTCCTTTATGTAGCTTAAACTTTGGATATTTTTTTGTTTATCCTTTTGTTGATGTCTTTGGAAGAGGTGATTGTTTTGGTGAAGTTTATCATCAATTTTATTGAGGCACAACCTAAATTATACAATTTGATACATTTTTACATTTGCATGAATGGACATACATTCTGATAAATGTGTCATTAAGTGATTTAGCTAAGCAAAACATAAATATATATACTCCTGAAAACCACACAATGCAAGAAGAAAAAATTTTCTGTCACTTTCCAAAATTTCCTTGTGCTCCTTTGATGCTGTTTATTATTCCCTTTGTCCTAGGTCCAGGAAACCACCTTTCTGTAGAGGTTTGTTTTGCTTTTCTTTTTTTTTTTTTTTGCCTGTTAGACTAGTTGCATTTCTTAGATTATATGCATATAATCATATGATATGTACTTTTTGTGACTGGCTTCTAACACTCATGTAGTGTTTCTGAGATTCATCCTTGTTGGGGGTATTAGAAATGTCTCCTTTTCATTGATTAGTAGTATTGTGCTGTATGGATATACCACATCATGTTTATCATTTACTAACAGACTTTTTTGGACATTTTGGGTGTTGTGATTAATGCATTAACATTCACGTACAAGACTGTGTCTTCATTATTTTGGATTAAATATCTAAGAATGGAATGGCTAGTGAGCATGGTAGGTATATTTTTAATATTTTAAGGAATATGAAAAAAAGTTGTTTAAATCACCACACTGTTTTACATCCTTACCTGTTGTGATTGAGAATTTTAGTTGGTCTACTTGCTTTATAGCACTTTGTACTGCCTGCTCATTTTAGCAATCTTAACAGCATCTAGTAACTACATTTCTTTAAATTTAATGATGCTGAGAATCTTTTCATATGCAAATTGGTCAATCATCTTGTCTTGTAAAGTATCCTTTCAAATCTTTTGCCCAATGATATTGGGCTATTTAACTCTGCTGTGGTCACAGCAGTACTCTGTATGCATTCAGTCCTTTCAAGTTTAATGAAACTTGTTTTTATATCACTTGGTGCATCTTTGTGAATAAAATTTGTGTATTCTGCAGTCGTATGCTAATCTATTTATATCAATGTCAGGATAATTGAGAGTACTGCTTGGATTATCTATGTCTTAACTGGTAGTTTTGTCTAATATGTTCTAGTAATTGCTGAATAGTATTAATGTCTCATACAAAGATAACAGAAATATTTCTTCCTTTTAAATTATGTCTCCATTTGCTTCATGTATTCTGATGCTCTCTCATTCTTGTACACTCTCATGCTTGCTATGTGTTTCTACTGAACCATCTTTTAGGAACTATTCTTTAGCTCATGTTGTTATCTTTAATATTATCTTGAAGCTTATTTGCCTGCTACTAATATAACATTTCTAAACTCCTTTTCCTTCTTTCACCTATCTCTGTTTTTGTATTTAAAGTGCATCTTTTATAAATGGTATATAGTTGGGTACAGTTTCATATATATTGTTCAAGTGTTAGACTATTTAGTTTATTAAACAGCAATTGATATTAATTTAAGCCTACTGTTGTGGAATTATCCAATTATATTCATGAATCAGCCAAGAATGCTGTAGTTAAAATTGTTAAACATGCTACAAAAGGTATTATAAATCTCAAAATGTAATGATTGGTTCATGTGGTTTTATTATGAATAAAATACTATTTTATCTAAGTATTTATCATTTCCAATACTGTTCACATAATGAAAAACATTTCCATTCTGTTTGAATTTCTTGAAATACAGCCTTGATGGAAACAAATCTTTTAAAATTTTTTTGGGGGGTACTTGAAGGATATTTTCTCTGGAAATGGAATTGTGAGCTAACTGCTATTTTTTTTTAGCCCTTTAAAAAGATACCTCAACTCCACCACACCCCACTCACAGAATTTCATGGAATCATGATTATCAACCTTGATTTATTCATAGAATTTTTTTTTCACTTCATTCTCTCTGTCATCTCCTCTGCTAATGGACTACACATTAGTTAATCCTTTTAGTTCTCCTCCCTCTACCTCCAGGTCTTGTAAATCTGTTCGTGTTGTTCTAACTTTTTCTCTCTCTTCTTTAGGCTGGATGATATCTATTTGATCTATCTTAAAATCACAGATTCTTTTCTCTGTCACCTTCCATTATCCTATTACAGATATTCAGTGAATTTTAAACTTGTTATTATTAATTGTTAATATTTTATCTTCAATTCTAAGATTTCCACTTGGGTTTAAAATTATTTTCTATATTTCTGCTGAGATTTTTCCATCTTAATTTTTAATATAAGTTCATTTTCCCTTTGCCTTTCTAAATATAGTTATCATAGCTTCTTAAATGTCCTTTATTCATAATTCTAGCATTTGGTTCATATTGGAAATTTCCTTCTATTGACTGTTTATTTTGAGAATGGATCATTTTTATTAGTTCTTTATTTGACTGTAGACTGCCTTTGCGCCAAATCTGCAATAGTGGGATATTCAAGTCATGCTGAAATCTTTCAGATTTCTTCTGCATGTCTTCATTCACATTCCAGAGGTTTCACAGTGGTGGTTATATTTTGTCCCGAGTTAATAATTGTTATGTGCAGGAGTGTGGGTCTGCTAAGAATGAAACTTCTTCTCCTGCCATGTTGGAAGCCGAATTCCTATATATGATTACCAATATCTATCTTGAATATTTTTATTAACATCAGCTAACTCTTTTGTAACTAAGAGTGAAAGTATATTTTATATGGCTCTTGAAGATTTTGTATATATAAAAATAGATAACAAAACATTTCTGAATTACATGATTTTATGATTAAAATTACAAATATATTAATATTTCTTGAACTGAGACAGAAATAATTTGAAGCACATGTATATACTAAAGTTCATTTTCAGAACTTAGACTTCAAATTTTAATCTCATAAGAAAAATAGTTTTTAAATGTCAAATTTTAATCTCTTTTAAGTACAAGGAGATAGAATAACTGAAAAGGAAGTTACTAAAGTTCAGTGTTTGAAATTTATGAGCAGAAAACAAAAATATATCATCATTAACTGTATATACTATTAATAGTTGAGGCTGATGTAATAATAATAAAGTTTAAACAAAATTTGCTTATCTTATTAAATTTCACTTACAAATGAATGTATTAGTTAAGCTCTATAAGAAATGAATATTTTTAAAAAAAACATTGGCAACATTTTATAGCATCTTAGAATAAAATCATGAGACGTCTATTTCTTTAATCTGAAATTTTAAGAATCCTTAGAAATGGCATCTTTTAACGACATCTCTATATACTAGAGTGCTGTTATGACTCTGTTACAGATAAATAAATCAATTAAATATACCATAAGAAGGGGCATAAGTTTATGTCTGTGTACTTATGTGGTTTATGTTTTGGAAGCATGGTTGTCTAATGAATTATCAACTTGACATTAAAATAAAATGATTTGAATTGTATTAAGAACTATTAAGTGAAAACAGGAAGTGGAAATGTTGCACAGTATAACTCTCACATTGTGTTTTGCAGAACTAAGTATTGTTTTCCTCAGCTACATTATGACACCCATACAGCAGACTTTGTAAAAGACTAAGGTTCAAGAAAAGATCTAGGGCAAGATATAAGCCAACTAGCATCAGATAACTTATAGGTAATACCTGGAAGCAGCCTACATATACTTTCCCTATTTTTATTTTTCTCTCTGATCCACTTCATTATAAAAACAAAACAAAAACAACCAAGTGTATGTGCATAAAGGGTAACATCAATAAAAAAGAAAAGACCTAGAAGCACAGTGCCTTATTTCTACTCAGAGACACAATGGATATGCTTCAAAAATATTCCTTCTGCCTCATCCTATAGCTTCAGGTGAAACAAAACGAACAGTAAAACAAAGAATCTTACTCATCTGGTAAAGCAAAAATCCTTTTTGATCATTGACTTGTTGAAAATCATTTTTGTTCAATTAGATCTTTCACACTAGTCAGTAATTTAATGGGTCTACCACACTCCATTTGAGGGTGTTGCTCAGGACTTCCAGTCTTAAGCAAAATCTACTTTTTTTCAAAGTGATTTGATAATCAGTGGTCTAGGTCATGGATGGTCTATACACCGAGCTCCATGCATGGCTCAGCTTAATCTTTTCTAACCTTATTGCTCAAAGAAATGTCCTGTTAATTCCTACCCATGAGTTTTCCACTATGTTTCTGTTCAAACTTAACACATTTCTCAGGTCCCTGCTCATTCTCTCTCCCTGGCTAAAGTTAGTATCAAATATTCAAGTTCCTTTTAAATAAAGCATTTTAGACAGTATTTATTATTAAGAAATTAAAACAGAGAAATAAAGGAAGCTTTTTAAAGTTCATTTTACCTGAGCTCCGGAAAGAGGTGAATATTTAGAAAATTAAGGAAACATTGCTACCCATTTTCCTTTCCACCAACACAATGGAATACTGCTCAGCTATTTAAAAAAATGAAATCCTGTCATTTGCGGCAACATAGACAGATCTAAAGACCATTATACTCAGTGGGAAAGTCATACATCATATTACTTCACTTATATGTGGTATAAAAAGAGATCACAAAATTAAGCAAATTAAACAAATGAAGACTTTTTTAGTCATATGGCACAGCTGCCTAAAGGGAGGAAGGGTTTGACAGATCAGGTAGAGAGGATCAATTATAAGGTGAAAGATGGAATTGAATTGTTGATGGTGAACTTAATGTGGTATATGTACATGTATATGTACATGTTGATTTGGAATGATGCATATCCTAAACCTATCTAATGTTATGATGCAATGTTACTTCAATTAAAAAAATCCTTCACCTATATTTTTGTAATAGTTTACTAGCACCATGCATCAGTGGACACCCAATCAATATTTACTGAATTGAAAAGACAAAGGAAGAGAGTAAGAAAATTCATTATCTATTATGATGAAACATTAGTCTAGATAATTCAGACATTATTTTATTTAACCCTCACAACATATTATGTGTAGGTAACATTATTCTATTGTCTCTTACTACAAACCACAAAATAAGTTTGGAGAGAGAATATAAGTTATATCTTAGAATTTGCAAAGGTCAAGAGTCTAGGTACTTCCCAGAGATTTTAACCTATTCCAAAATTTTATTCTTTCTGCTATATGAGTTTGCTTTTATATTCTCACTGTAATCAGTAGAATGACTTCAACAAAAATATATGATTTTTAGTAAGTTTGTATATATATTTAATAATCTTAGGCCTAAAATTACTTTTCGTAACACAATTTTGTCTTTTTAAAACTTGTGGTTAAAAATAACACAAAATGTATATAAATAATATAACAAATTCACTTAAATAATATAAAATTTACCATCTCAATCTTCTTTTAAGTGTACAATATAGTCATATTCATTATATGCATATTATTGTACAACAATCTATAGAAATTTTTGGTATTGCAAGACTGAAACTTATATTCATTGCACAAAAACTCCTTTTTCTCTAGCCCCAACTCCTGGCAATCACAATTCTACTTACCATTTCTTAGAATTTGACTACTTAAGATATATATATTATAAGCAGAATCATGAAGCATTTGCATTTCTGTGATTGGCTTTTTGACTGAGGATAATGTTCTTAAGAGTCAACCTTGCTGTAGCAGATGGCAAGATTTCTTCAATTTAAAGACTGAATCATATTCCACTGTATGTATATACCACATTTTCATTATTGATTAATCTATCCAGTGACATGTATGTCGTTTTCAACCCTTGGCTACTATGAATAATGCTGCATTATACATGAGAGTACAAATATCTCATTAAATCCCTGCTTTTCATTCTTTTGGATGAATGCCAACAAAAGGAAGATCATTTAGCAGTTTTCTTTTTAATTTTTAGAGGAAGGTCCACGCTGCTGTCTATATCAACTACACCATTTACAGTCCCACCCTCAATGCATAAGGATTCCCATTTCTCCACAATTGCTCCAGAATTTTTTTAAAGTTTTTTAAATTAAAAACAAATGACATTAATGTCATCTTTCCATATACATATTGGCCAAATGTATGTATTTATCATTTGGAAAAATATATGTGTAAATATATGTTCATTTAGAAATAAGGTTATTTGTGTTTTTTACTATTGAGTTGTAGAAGTTCTTTATATATAAGAAGTTTTGTATATAAGCCTCTTCTCAGATGTATGGTTTGCAAATATTTCGTCCCTTTCCACAGGTTGTCTTATACTCTATCGATTGTTTCCTTTTTTATAATTTTATTTTAAAGCTAGTATAAAATAGATTTTTTAATTATTTTCATTTTATACAGCTATGTGGAATGTTGCTGTTTTTATTATGTCTTTTAAATTACTTTTATTGAAGGTACATTGTATCATATAACATTACATAGCTTTAACTGGTGCATCATTGTAAATCAACATCTGTATATAAACTGCTAAGTTAACCAACACCATTTCAATTTTTCCTTCGCCATACAATCGACATCATTTACCCAATTTGTCTGGCCCCCTTCCTTTTCCCTTTCTACAAATACTAATTTGATTTTATTGACTAAAAGTCCATTATTTGTTTGATTTAGTTTATTTGTTTGCTTGGCTTCTCTAAATGCCACATCATAATGAGATAATATGATGTGTGTCTTCTGGCTTACCTCACTAAACACAATTCCCTCTAGGTCCCTCCATGTACTTCCAAATGATACAATTTCATCCTTTCTGATAGTTGAGTAGTGTTTCACATATATGTGCATATATATATATACACACATGCATTTCGAGTTCCAGGGACTAGGGGAGCTTGTTTGTGTTGGTGGCACTAAAGTAAGCCCTACTCGTGGAGCAGAGACATGAATCTGATGGCCCATCTACTGTAGAGTTGTAATTCTTCACTGATCAAGAATGGAACCTAAGGAGGCATTATGGAGAGAAGTACCCTCTCTCTTTGTTTTCTACTGGGTTTCTGACTTGTGTGGAGACTGAGGTCCTGACCTCATACTCTCCTCTTTGGGTTTCGCTCAAAGCAAGGGTGTGGGACACCACGTAATCTTTGTTCTATACTCCCCAGGGCTCAACAGTGGGCCTGTTTCCCAGTTAACTCCAACCCTCAGTCTTGTCCCTATAACTGCAACTGCCACTACTCCACCTCCATCAGTGGAAATGTGCACCTCTATCTGGATCTACTTTCCCTTACACTGATGAGTATAATTCCTCAGGTGATCACTTCAATGCAGTCCATATTGTTTTCAAGTCAGTAGGGTACTGTGGGCTCCCCGTCAGAATTGCCTCAATGGAAAGAATTAATTGTATACCTTAGAAACAAAGCAAAGAATGAACTTGACTGCCATCTTAGACCACACTCTTCTGCTGCAATTTTTTATGTTTGATCTAGCCCTGTTTGTCTACTTTTGCTTTTGTTACCTGTGCTGTCATATATAAGAAATAATTACCCAATTCAATGACATGAAACTTATCACTTCTATTTTCTTCTAAGAGATATAATTTCAGGTCTTCTACATAGGTTTTCTACTCATTTTGAGTTAACTTTTTATATGGTGTAAGGCAAATGTTCAACACCACTCTCTGGTATGTGAATATCCACTTTACCCAACATATTTGTTGAAGGTATTATTCTTTCCCAATTGTGCATCTGAGCATCCCAATTGAAGATCATTTGACTTTTATTTCTGTATTCTCTATTTTTGTCCACTGGTCTATATACCTGCATTTATGCCACTACCATATTGTTCTGATTATTATGCCTTTGTCATATGCTTTTAAATCAGGAAGTGTGAGGTCTCCAGCTTTGTTTTATTCTCTGAACTTTTTTTCTTAGCTATTTAGCTTCCTTAAATGTCCATATAAATTTTAGATTGGCTTTTTTATATTCTAAAAAAAAATCATTGGGACTTTAATATGGATTATATTAAATGTACTACTTGAATAGTATAGATATTTTAATAATATTAAATTTTCTAATCCTGAACATGGGATTTTTTTGCAATTATTTGTTAACTTCTTTCAGCAGTGTTTTTTGGTTCTCAGAATTCAAGTTACTCACTTCCTTAGTTAAATTTACTCTTAAATATTTTATTCTTTTTTGATGCTATTGTAGATGACATTGTTTTCTCAATTTCCTTTTCTGATTTCTCATTGTTAGTGTATAGAAACTTAACTGATTTTTGTGTTGTGACTTTGTATCCTGCAGTTTTCATAAATTATTTTATTAGTTCTAATAATTTTTAATGGAATCTTTAAAGTTTTCTGCAAGATAATGTCATCTGCAAAGATTTTACTTTTCTAATTTGGATTTCTTTTATTTCTCTTTCTTAGCTAATTTCTCTTGCTAAGATTATCAGTACTATGATGAATACAAGCAGTAGGATTGAGCATCTTTGCCTTATTTCTGATCATAGAGGAAATGTTTTCAGTTTTTTCATTGTTGAATATAATACCATCTGTGAGCTTTTCATATGTGGTTGTTACAATTTTGAGGTAATTTCCTTCACTTCCTAGTTTGCTGATTTTTTATCATGTAAGGTTTTGAATTATGTCAAATGCTTTTCTTGTATCAGTTAAGGTGATTATGGCATTTTTGTCCTTCATTGTTCTAGCTTGGTATTACATTTATTTTCATATGTTGAAACATCCTTGCATTCCAGGAATAAGTTGTACTTAGATATGATGTATAATCTTTTTAATTCAGTTTGTTAGTATGTATGTGTGTATGTTTATATTTCAGATTGTTGCATCAATGCTACTCAGGGATATTAGTGCATAACTTTCTTTTCTTGATGGATCTTTGATTTTGGTATCAGAGTAATGCTGGACTCAGATTAAAAATTTGCAAGTGTCCCCTCTCTCCATTTTATTGATAAAATTCGTGCTAATTCTCTTTTAATATTTTGTGTATTTCTCCAGTAAATTCGCCTTGCCCTGTGGTTTGTTTTTCGTGCATTCTTTTTTATATATAAATGCTATTTAAATTGATGTAGCATTGCATTATATTATGAAAATTGAGATGTGAATCGTTATATATCAACATCTCTGTATCTTACAATAAGATTACTACTAACTCAATCTCCTAACTAGTTTTGAGTCTGTTCAAACTTTCTATATCTTAGTGGTTTAGTTTTGGTAGGTTTTATGTTTCTAAGAGTTTATATCCATTTCTTCCAGCTTAGCCAATTTGTTGATTTACTAGTGCTCATAGTAGTCTCATAATCTTTTGAAAAATTTCCATAGCACATTTGTAACTTTTCTTCTTTTATTTATAATTTTTTTTTATTTGAGTCATCTTTTTTCCTTATTTAATTTAGCTAGGAGTTTGTTAATTTCTAGATATTTTAAAAATAAAACTATATTTTTTCCTTTCATTTTTCTATTCTTTAGGTCATTTATTTCTGCTCTAATCTTCATTGCGTTCTTCTCTTTGCTAGCTTAGATTTCATATTTATTCTTTTTGTAACTCCTTGAGATATAAAATCAGGTTGTTTATTTGGAATCTTTTCATGTAAACTTTTATCACGATAAAATCCTTTACACTTTTTATTCCTTGCCTTTTAATATTGCTTTTGCTGCAACTCACAAGTTTGGTATGCTGTAGTTCTGATTTTATTTGTTATTTATTTATTAAAGATGTTTTCAATTTTTTTTCTTGTGATCTCCTCTTTGACCCCTTGTTCATGTTTATTGTTTAATTTCCACTTATTTGTGAATTTTCTTTCTACCATTATTTTATAGTTTTATATCACTGTGATAAAAAATATATTGTGCATAATTTTAATTCTAAATTAAGACTTGCTTTGTGG
Organism: Solenodon paradoxus; assembly: GCA_004363575.1. NCBI lineage: Eukaryota > Metazoa > Chordata > Mammalia > Eulipotyphla > Solenodontidae > Solenodon > Solenodon paradoxus. The sequence goes on from RJWH01000547.1 coordinate 258,429, forward strand.
CTTAACATATGCTCTCTCCTGGAGGATGTTGCATGTGTGTTTGAAATGAATAGGTATTCCACTGCTTTTGAATAGGATGTTCTGACTATGTCTGTTAGCTCCATTTCATATAATTTCCTTTAAACCTCATGTGAAAGTTTTTTACTGAATATCTATTTTGTCTTATATACATATGTTTATCAGATCTACTCCCTTTTAATTGCCATTTGCATGGCGTATCATTTTTCATCTTTGCATTTTCAGCCTATGTATGTCCTTAAATCTAAAGTGAATCTTACAGAGAGTGAAGAGTTAGGTCTTATCTTTTAAAATCTACTTAGCCACTCCATTATCTTTAGATTATGGATTTCATCCAACATATTTAAAATAATTATTAATAGGTAAAGATTTAATATTGCTATTTTTTTGTCTTCTGTTATGTCTTTAAACTATTCTGACTTACATTTTCTCTCTTTTCATCTTCCCTTTTGCTTTGTTGAATTTTTATAGTGACTTTTTTTGTTCATGTATCTTTTATAGGTATTTTCCTTGTAATCAACATGGTGATTATATACTCAGTTATAACAATCAATTCTAACTTCAACAGTGCTTCTTTATACCCCCTCTATTTTATCAATGTTACAGACAACACACATTTATATTTTGTGTACATTAACCTAATAAAATAGCTGTAGTTACTTTTTATGTTTTTACCTTTTACATACTATACTAGAATGAAAGTGATATGTACTACCATTACAGTGTTCCAGGATTCTGTACTTGTATTTGTCTGTATATTTATAGTTGCCAGAGAAATGTCTATTTTCACATACTTCCATATTGTTGTCTTGAATTCTTTCATATCAATTTGAAGAGTTATCCTTAATATTTCTTGTAAGACAAGTCTAGTTTTCATTTGAACTCAGTTTTTGCTTATCTGAGAAAATCTTTATTTCTATTTCATTTTTGGAGGACAATTTGCTGGATATACATTGCATCTCTTATTTATCCTAGTTTGCATAATTTAAAACAATAAGGCCATCCAAGTTGCAGATGATGGACTATAATGTTTGTTGCAATTAAATGTGCATGGATACTCAGGATAATGAAACTAATTTTATAGGTAGTGCTAAATCCTTAAATGCATTTAATTAAACCCTATATATAAAATAGAAAAGAAAATAACTATAAATAAACATTTTTGGCAGTTTCAGGCACAGTCTCAAAACCAGATAGAATTTTCCTCCACTTCTCCGGTAAGGTTACTTATTTTGGAGTTTCATTTTATTCACTTATTACCTAATATGTATGTATATGTACATACATACACACACACACACACACACACACACACACACACACACACACATATATATATATATATATACACATATATATTTAGGATATCTTTTCCTGAAACTTTGAGATACTTTGTTCATGTTATGGCAATTTAGACATATTTTACCTAAGAAATTAAAATCTCACCAGAAATATGAAATGTTAGCAGAAAAAAAAGTATTTTAAGAAAATCTGCTACCAAGGTTTGTGTTTTACAAGCTCTCGTCTAAGCATTTTCTTATTAGCCAACTGTTTCTTTCTCATTTTCTAAGCAAACCAAAGTAGGAGGTAGTGTTACCCTCTACAACAAGTAGAAGAAAATCACATACTAACCCATATCTAAATAAGAGGAAAAAAATTTCAGAATGAATGTATTAGTTCTCCATAATTTTTGTGTGAATTTATTAAATGTTAATCTAAGAAAAACTCATTTACCTCCCTATAAAAAAAAGTAAAAAAAGGAGCTAGAATAAACAATGAAATCCAACAAATGTCAAATACTTCCAAGTTAAAAGGTACCATGGTAACAAAATCATCTTCTAAAAAGTGTCAGGATTTGTACATATTTTATTTGATGAAAGATGTGGTTGATTAACCTGGTTGGAAGAAAGGAGAGAGAAAAATGTGAGCAGTGCTGTTAGAAATACAAGAGAGGAAAATATCAAAAGGAAACATAACTAATGAAACTTTCACAACACACTAGACCATAAAACAAAACAAAACGCCTATATTTATTCTTAAATGTCTATTCCATTTGTGCAGCAAAACCGGTATTTAAACCTGACTTTAATGAATGATTTAGACAGGAAAAGCAAAACTCTGAAATAAAATCCAAGTGTGTCAAGTTTGCTGATAAAACTATACTCAAAGATCTTGTCATTTTATATAAGTTGGAACCATTCCAACTTTCAAACATACAGCATTTTCTCCAGTGAACCAAATTAGAACACTTCAAGTACTAATAAAGAATGATTTGATGTCATTTAAGCAAAGAAACTCCATGTTGTAAAGAAGAATGAATGAATTTCTGTTGGATAGTACATACCCAGCTTCTTATAGTGAAAAATATATATCCTTGGGACACATATTCATTGGTTTGCTGGGGGTCACTCAGTATGTATTTTATCTTTCTGGAGTATCTAGTTTACTTTGAGATCTGTGAATGATAATGTTCAATTTTTGCCCATTAAAAGATCTTCTCCCATGATAGAGCAAATAAAATATGGAGACCCATTTAAAAAAAAAAAAACAAAAAAACATTTTAACTATTCTGAAGATTGCTGTGTGGGTGACTGAAATGAGGGATAACTTGAAAGCAAGGGAAGGCAAAGTATAACATTTCGATCTGCAGGGAGAGGTTAGGAAGTTGGGTACCTCTCTCTTCTCTAAAAGCTTGTTATTATTACTAGCACATTTGAATCAAAGGAAAATATGCTGAAGTATTTTTTTATACTTTGCATTACTGACCCACACAAAACATGCTAATGTACTGCTTCATTTTGAGAGGAGCTCAAATGAGAAACTTTCCTATTAAGGTATGAAAAATTCCATGGTCCATTGCTTGAAAAAAAAATACTTTGACATGCTACAAACTAGTACTGAAATTATTTTTGTTGTATTCTATAGTAAAACACTCTCAAAAATCAGTTCAGTTTCTGACAACAATCACATTGCATTGTTATCTCTTTATAAACAAAATTATCTAAGCTAACGTTCACTTCAAGTTCAGCTAATGTTTACAGAAATATTGCACTGGGTGGGAATTAAGAAATACAGAAAAGTGATACTGTACTCCATTCCTTTCATCTCAGTAACTCTGGCTCTGAAACTATGCATCGCACATACTTGTGCCATACACACGTCTGAAATAAATCTTAACCCAAAGAACCTCCCATTCTTTAGAAATAACTGGTCTAAGAAAAAGCCCCCAAAATAACTAAGAAATCAAACACTCATATTTTATAGGAAAAACACTACACCTTTTAAAAACAGATACAGAAAGCAGTATCTTGAGTGTAAGAAACATAATGAAATTAGCAAATACCTTGCTTTTTAAAGTGCCCTTATGGGTTATTTCTAAATACCCTTATAAAGGCATTGGGTATTGGGTAAATTCTGATGCTTCTCTGTAGTATAGAAAAGGATATGTTTTAATATTCTCACAAAAAATCTGTAGCAGCATGTTTTTGTTCTAAGTATTTATGATTTTACTTATGGATGCTTTATAAACAAACTTACTTGCCTTGATTAGTTTTTTACCAGTATGAATCCAAGGTCAAGTTGTGATAAGTAACTTTAAATATTTATCTAACTGCATAAATATTCAGACCCTCCTTCAGATGGGACCTATATTCATAACACCTTATAACAAGATATCAATTTTTGCATTCCAGGGTCTTATTTGAATATTCTAATTAGAAACAGTGACAACTGTTGACACTTTCAAAACACTAGATTAGTGATGCATTTAATTTATTTAAAAAGCTGTTCTTAATCCTCATTTTATAGCAAAAGCACTGGATTAAGCAAACTAGGAAAAGAAAACCTAAATGGAAAATTTTTCTTGGTTTTTGCTATAAAAGTAACTGTTGATAAGTATATAGAGGAAATAAAACTCTCGTTCATAGCTTTTAATTACTTTTGGTAAATTGTCAATATTAAGTAAATCTGAACATATGCCAGTCCTATGGTATAGCTGTTCAACTCTTAGATGCAATGTGCAATAGTAATTTGTATAAATCAGAACTAAAATTCATGCACTAAAATGTTCATAGTCTATAATAGCCCCAACATGGAAATAAATCAGATATCTACCCCAAATATAATAAATCAATAAATTATTATAATTTTTCATACAAGAGAATTCAGTGAGATAGCAAAATACAATGAAAATAAGTAAATTATCATTACATGCAAATAACATGGACGGTTCCTTTTTTTTAAGGAAAGGTACAGGCAAGAAGAGAGAAGCACTTCATTTTATTGTTCATCCTGGTTGTTTCCCTGTGTTCCTGGTTGTGAACAAAGGAATTCGGGATGTCTGTGGACTACACCAGGTAAACTAAACTGCTAGGCCACCAGGGCATGCCATCATGGATAATTCTTAGAAATACAATGTTCAGTGAAAAAATCCAGACACAGGAAACTCCTATATGATGTGAAATTTTATTTGTATGAAGTTCTAAGAAAAGCACAATGAATTGATAACATTAATTGATATTTTCTTGATAAAAAATCAAGATAATTATTAGTTTTATAGAAGAGGGTTTATGACTGGAAGATGGCATAAGAACTGATAATACTCTATTTTCTGATTCAAATGTTGGTTACCAGAGTATTTTGCTTTAAGTGTTACTTGTGTATTTTTATTATATATGTTGAATTTCAATGAAAATATTTTCATCTACTAGCAATAGAGAATGCATTACGTATGAGGAAATAGAGTAATATTATTCACGAATGATACAATTGATAATGTAACACAAAAATGAAAGTGTTCTGTTGGAATTTGTCATATTTTCACAAGTAAATAAGATCATCACAACTTAAAAAATGAATATTAAAACTTCTAGTGTGGTTAGAGAGCTTAGACCAACTCTAGATTAATTTTCATAGCAACCTTCAAGCAGATAACAGATATATTTCTATGTCTGAAGAAAGGAAACACCCTAACCAAAGGCACTCGAGAGTGTCCAAAAGCAGATAGACACTGGAAGGAAATCAAAACTTGGTAGATGGAAATTAAACTAAGTGAGCCACACACACATGCAAACACACAAACACACACATGTCACCTCAACTGATGACAAGCACCAGTTTTCATCATGTAGGTAGCTAAAACTTCAAAAGGAAACCCATAATTTACTAGCTTGAAGAACCTGAAGACAGTTTGGATCAATGATAGTATGGCAATGGCAAGTAAGATTCTTAAAGTGAGAGACCCTAAGAATGGGGAGTCCTGTATTCAATGATATATCCCAACTAGTTATTTGGCTGATCTGAGCAACATATGTGTGGGGCAAATGCCTATCAGCACAGCGAAAGTTAAAAGGAATGGACGGATACTTGTGCTGCCATCATTGCAAAGGAGATAAAGATGTTCATGTCCAAATTCTTAGAATCTGTGAATATGCTAAACTACATGCAAAACAGGATTTCAGGCAACAGAAGTATGATTGCTAGTCATTTAACCTTGAAAATGGAAGATTTTCATTATGCTATGGATGGGACCAATGTAATCACATGAATCCTAAAATGTGGAAGAGGGAAATAGAAAAGTCAGTTTCAGAGTGATGTAATATGAGAAAGCCTAGACTAGTTGTTAGTGACTTTAAACATGGAAGGGACCACAAATCAAGGAATTATGATAGCATTAAACACAGAAAAAGAAAAAGAAAAAAGCTTCCCCTTAAGAGTCTCCAGAAATCAATCTAGAAAAGAGTTAATTTTACAACTCCCTCTATTTCATATAAATTTTTCATTTTTCACTTTATTCCCAAAATGTTATTAAATCAGAATAATAAATTCAAGTTAACTATTAAGATATACATCCTTTACAAAGTTCTATTAGCATGTGGTATAGCACTTTATAATTTTCTAAGTTATCTTCAAATTTGTGAAAGTGGTCACATATGAAAAACTGGTAACCTTAAGAACCATGTTTTTTAGTAAAATTAAAAGTTCATATTTCTCTGATTTTGCAATTGCTTTGGAATCTATTGATTTCTAGTGATTTATCAATTTAGGCCAAAGCATTAAAAATATCCATGATTTTGGTCTCTAGAGGAAAATATACACAGCACACACACACACGCACACACACACACACGAGTTTTATTGAAGATTAATTTGACTGAGGGACTGAATTTATCTGGATCACAATTCAACATTTGCTTGCTTTTATTTCATTGGTACAAGTCCTAAGCTGAATGAATTAAGTCAAAACTCAGTGGTGTAACCTGTGTAAATGCACTGAGAGATAGTGACAGAGCCATGGCTGATAGCAAACATATTCTGCCTAGAAGCCCCATGCTCCACACGTGGATGTCAGGTCTTCAGTAGCTTGTTTAGTGCACTGAATGCTACTGAATACAGGCAATATTTCAGGTTGATCCAACGTTAGAGTTCATATCCCAAGATGGTTACATCTTAGGTAATAGGCTTTCAGCATGTGGTTGTTTGTATAAAATTTGATTTGGTAAATATTAACTGCCTTATTAGGGGAGAAACATGCTGAGGAACTCAAAGAATAAGTAATATATTCCATTGCCAAGTAGCTTCCAAAGCACTGAAGACTGTTATACGTAATGACATTAAGGTATACAGAGTTACAGCAGAATTTTAAATTCAGGATGCATTCATAAGTAAGTCAACTATGCCAATTATACATAATAATCAACTGATCAAATATAGTTAAATATTTCTTAGGGTACTACCAGCAGACACAAATACAATACATAGAAAACATAGAAAGGCATGTCATTTACTTGCAAATTAATTGTTTGGAAAATAATTACAGTAGTTTCGACATAATCGAGAGTCCTTGATATTAATACTGCTGACAACTGGGAGGGGTAAAATAAACACAAGTGAAGAAAGATCTGGCTTATCTGAGAAAACTACATTCATGGCAGAGCTATTTTCTAGAGGAGTGCATATCAAATATTAATGTGCCGAACCAGCCTCTGGGGGAACGTGTCATAATGTAGATTCTGATTAGCTGGTTTGGGTTAGAGCAAGATTCTATGTATCTAACCAATTCCCAGCTTGTGCCAATGGTGTTGAGACCACAGACCATGATTTAAAACAATTTTTATACCAACCCTTTTCCAGTCCATGACTGCTGCAGAAGATAGAGCTGCTGTCTGGCACATTACTAAGAACATCGTTTTAGGCAAGAATTTATGCTATGAATAAATATAAGAACAAAAGATGATATAATTTCTTAATTATTTAACATAGCAAAGATGCTGTTTCCTTTGATGTGGCCCCAGTGACATTTTAGAATTGTAGCTCTGTCCTAAAACCAATCACTGTCATGTGACTCTAAAGATGATGCCGTTTGTGGTTCTACTTTAGAAGCAAAATTCTGCTAATGCCTCATCCCTGTTTTCTCTGGAATGACACACCACATATTAAATTAGCGGGTCTGGCTGGCCAATCTCCAGGACCTGATTCAGGCCAATAATTAGTATGCAGTATATTTTTAGGTTGATTGATCACCTATGTGAGACTAATGTGTGATAGCTATTAACAGTAATAATAAATTCTCATGACAAAGCTTCTTAAATTCACTGAAGGAAATGCACTGTTAAGGAGGAAAATTCACGGAAATATAAGTGTTGTAACCGCTTGTCTCAGATCTGTGATTTTTGCAGACAGGATTTGCAAAGGAACTATAAGTGGTTTAAATCATATATAGTGATGACCTTTATGATAGAGCACCTTTGTTGTTCTTAGTAAGGATATCATGCTTGATTTTAGTAAAAAGAAGGAAGTCTATGCAAAATATTGTATTTAAAAACACAGAATATTCATCTTTCTTAGATAAAATTGTTTTTTAATTAATTAAAAAATTTACACATTAAAATAAACTCACATGTATAGGTTCCCCATTCCTCATATGTATGTCAACACACCCTGCCCTCCACCTAATCACTATGTGTTCTTCACCATTGTCCAGTGGGCTCCACCAGCAGATAAAATTGATTTTACATAGACTGCAGTTATTTATAAATATGGTACTTAAGAGTCAAAATATAGATATGTCATTCAAGAAAAATGTCATGGGGGATATGGGATTGGAAAAAACCTTTAAGAAGTAAAATATGGAAAGGCAAAAAGGAAATAATAAGGACATTTCATATTGGTAATCTATACTTTGGTAGAAAAGTTTACGCAAAAGGTAAAGCTGTTTTCTCATCTAAGCAATGCAATGCAACATGCAGGAGGAGGTGGAATGTTTACTCCTCTAACCCCAGTACAAACAGTTAAGACCAGATGTGCACAGGGAATCATCAGCCGCAATGAGTTAGGTCTAATCAGACTTGGACACATGTGTGAGCTACATAAACTTTCATAGTGCTTTGTACTTGACTTTGTTCAGTAACAGTTGTGGATTCATGTTACACTCTACATGCTGGAATATTTATTTAGGCTTAAAGTCCTTCCACAAAAAAAAAAAAAAAACTAACAAAAAACATTTCTTTAGATTTACTGAAATTAATTAAACAAGGGCTTGAGTTTGGGTTTGTATGGAGAATAGGTGATGCCTCCCCTGCTCCTTTTACTGTTGCATACAAATAGAGTAACAGTACACTTTGTATTCTTCTTTTTTCTTTCTTTTTCACTTTCAAGCACTAGAATAGTGAATAAATTTAATTTAATAATACGAATACTATTGATAATATCATTATATCTCACAGTAGGCAGAATAATTACCCTCCCCTGAAGATATACATTCTCTCACCCCCAGATCTCATGCCCAGATGTAAATATGTTATCTTACATGGCAGAGGAGACTTTGAAGATATGAATTAAGGTCTTGAGGTGAGGAGATTATAATGAATTTTTTGGATGGTGTCAATCTAATAAGAGGGCCTTTCCCAACTGGGTCAGAAAGATGAGACAGAACAGTAGGGGAAAGCTGAAATGTGAGAATTAACTGACTTTGAAGACAACGGAAGAAGGGCATGAACTAAGGAAGGTGGGTGGTCTCTAGAAGCTGCAAAAATCATGGAAACACATTCTTTCTTAGAGTTTTCAGATGGAACACAGCTTTGTCAACACTTTCATGTTAGCTTAGTAAGACCTGTATTGAACTTCTCACACACAAAACTGTAAAGTATTGTTTAAGCTGCTAAGTTTGTTACTATTTGTTACAACTGAAAATGAACACATCTTCCACATATGCAGAATATGACAAGAAAAGAAATGAATATCATTTACAAAATTACCTCAGCCCTACTCTCTACACTGATCTTTTACAACGACCCTGTACATAAACTACATATACATATCATATACATATATGCACTTACATATCCTTAATTTTAATGTGAAAAATAAGATACATTTATTCACTCATCTATTCATTCATTCTTGATATGGTATTAATAATCCACAATATGTAAAATACTGTTTTAAGTGTTAAGATGATAGTTTAAGAAAATGCTATGATCATAATCCCTTCCTGCCCTTATATTTTCAGGGAAATAAAAATATTGAACATATAATTAAAAATGTGATGCATAGAAAAAAACATCGCAGTTGTATTGCCTGTAAAATGAAAAGACCGGCATGGGGCACAGGGGTCAGGACAGAGTTCTCTGAAGATACAATGTCCTAGATGAGACCTAGAATATAATGTTAGAGGAAATGAATGAAGGAAGTAACTTTCCTGAGCAAATACTATCCCAATTAAGTAGGTCTAGAGATGCAATCAAGTTTGGAGTATTTTGGAAATTGAAATTATTATAGAATGACTGAGGAAGAGAAGTAGTTCAGGGTAAAGATGAAATGGAGTATCAGTCCTAGATCTTAATCTTAAGAACACTGAAAAATCATTGGAGGATTTTAAGCTTGTTTGTGAGACTCTGAATGATTTGCATTATAAAGTTTGATTTTGGCTGCAAGAGAAGAAATGATAGACCAGGAAAGGGTTATAGAAATGGTAACTGAGACAGTTCGCTGGATTCCCAGAATGTTGAGGATTGGCATGGACTTGATTTGTCACGGGGATTTTTTAGTCAAACAGTAATTTCAAAATTCTGGCATCAAAAACAGGAATCACGGAGCTATCACTGTGAAGGGCAGTGTTCCAGGAGATGTTTGAAAGGAAAGCTATGAATTTTGTTGGACACATGAGCCTGAGAAACTTTTGAGCTATGTAAGTAAAGAAACTGAGTTGTCATTAGATATGTGGATCTGGAATTCAGAAGACAGGTCTGGGCTTGAGAAGCACACTTAGAAGTCAAGACCTGGAATCTAAGAATCAAGGGCAAAGGAAAGTCTTGTGACAGAACCCTAAGGAATTATATTTCAGTGATAATGGAATCAAAGGATGGAATAGAAACTGCAAAGTTTCAGAGGTACTGAGAGCTGAGATTTATAGCTGCATTTGTATGATTCTGAAGTTCCGAATCCAAAAGATCTTAACTTATCAAAAACATGTTTGGGAGACTAAGGGATTCTGCCTTCTTCTGAATAAAATGATGATCACGGACATTTAAAAGACTTACTGAAATACCTCCTTTAAAATTAATTATTATCCATTTTTCTATTTCTATTCAATGTGGAAAAATTACTAGGAACATTCTTTTTGGAAGGTATTTGTCATGTGTTATAAATCACTCTGACTTTAGAGAAATTAATTTAAAAAACATGGATTATACATTAGATATTTATCCTATTACAGTCTGCAAATGCATTATACATTTTGATAATATAGTTATCTGTATTCATTCTCTACCAGAATGAGACAAGTTTGCCTAGAATTTTCTCTATTGAAATATATTTTAATTTGGTACGACATAAAACTATTTGACAAGTTCTATTTTTGAAAAATTCAGAGACAATTTTCTCCTGATTGTTTCCATTCTGCCTCATTGTGCTCTTCAAGCAGCAAAAGTGAACATGACAAAATAATTTCTTGGTTTCACAAAATAGTCCTAGGTAGAGCAATAACTAAAATGAAGAGAGCAAGACATCAAACACACTAACGAGTCTGGAGAAATAAAAGGGAAGGGTAGCACAGGCTGCAGCTCTGTGAAATCATTGTCAGAAGCCATGAAAGCAGATGCACTTCATTTTTACTAAGTCCCAAGCACTGTATTCTGAGCTCCTCAGAGGGTAAAATCCTAATATGAGGCCATCCAGAAACTCTCTAAGAGCCTTCTATTTCATTCTGAGAGAGAAGCTACAGCTTGAATTATTTTCTATATTACATCTGTCTGAATGCACATAATTTGGGTGCGCCCTTGTAGACTAGTGGATTAGGCCACTGGATGTAGTCCACATACATTCCAAGGACCTGGGTTTGTGTCCTGGGGCTGGAAGGGAGGAGGCAACCAAGAGGAACAACTAAATAAAAAATAAATAAGATGCTTATTTCTCCTCTCTCTTCCTGCCTGCTTCTGTTTGCTTTTATTCCTACCTGCACCTTTGCTAAAATGAAACAAATCAAAAAACAATAAATAAATATGCTTATTTACATTAGCACATATTTAAGAGAAAATTGATTGCATATTCTTTGTTATTCTAACTCAACCTTTTTGGTTTAATAATTATGTTGTTAGCAACTGATTGGAGGTCTATCTTCTTTAGAAATATTGGAGGGAATTTTGCAGAAAACAGTTTCATTTTCTGTATGCCATGATGAACAGGTGTAAATATCAAATATATATTTCACAAAAATAAGCAGTCCCTTTGAATATATTAAACATTTAAATCATGTTCAGATATTTTATTGCATGCATTTCATCTTTTTGAAAAAATAAGACTTTATTTTTAGAGCAACATTAAGTTCAAAAAAAACTGAGCAGAGGTACAGAGATATTGCATGTACTTTCGGTTCCCTATTTGTACTTTAACATGTTACTTTATTCTGTGTAGGTAATACAGTGGTAGAGAATGAGACTTCTAGATATCTGGCAGGTAAATACATCTCACTTTTACACAACTCTCAGTATCAAATTAAATTCATTCTCCTGCCATTCACATTGACAGGGAGAATTGTAGAAAAAGGTATTATAGGGCTTTTATTATCTTTTTAAAGAGAGGAGGTCTGGAAAGCAGCTTTGAGGGCTCTGGGATAAAAACATTAACATGGATGATTATAGGGAAAGCTTGGTTTATGGATATATAAAGGATATTAGAAAAAGGAGGAGATTGATATTTATGGTAAGATTGTTCACGATTAGCTCCAGATGGCCAAAGAATAATGAAAAAGGTGAGCTGAATTCCTCTCTAACCCTAAGATTTGAAGAACATGAAGGAAACAGAGGAATGGATGTCTTGGGAAACTACTAATGCCAATGTATGTGACAATAAATGTACCCTGTCTGCAAAAGTAGACTACAAGATCTATCATTTGGTAGTCTGAGCTTCCAGTGTTGAATGAATACTATAAAGAAATCTGTGTGTGTGTGTGTGTGTGTGTGTGTGTGTGTGTGTGTGTGTGTGTGAGAGAGAGAGAGAGAGAGAGAGAGAGAGAGAGAGAGAGAGAGAGAGAAGAGATACCCTAATGAAATCGAGTTGCACTTGAGGAAGCAAGAAAATGCTGACCTCAAACAAACCAATAACAATAAGAAGAAGAAATACTTTTAACAGGAACAAACCAATAATTATTTCTGCAACTATGAACACACAATTTAAAAAAAAAATCAGTAGGCGATTGAAGTGGGTTGAGTCTTAAATTAGTAGGCTAGAATTTTTAGAAGATGAACAAATGTCTTAAACCACAGAGCAAAAATGTTAAAATGCAGAATAATAAGCCAAGTCATCATCATCTACTGAAAATGTTTTATATGATTGTAAGATGATAAAAATAATACTAAAACTATGTTTAGCCCTATATTTACTGCTTAGAAATTAAGGCGTACCACTGAAGATAACCCATAGATACCAGAAAGTCAAAACTGCTGCTATCTTTTTAAGAAATTAATGGAATTTTATCTTTTTAATGAAAATAAATAGAGATCACCAAAAGCTATATTCAGACACAAAGACATCGTTATAGTTGACATAGTTATTAAGAAAGAGATGGAAAGTTTAGGAAAAGAACAAAGGCAAACAGAAGAATGATTAATAAAGATAAATGCTGGTGCTTAAGATAAATGATTAAATCAGTTAATTAGAAAAGGAAGTAGATGTAACACTAATAAAATAATTTAAGCATATAGAAATGACAAATATATCAAGAATAAGAAAAAAACATAAAATTATAGTTTTTGTAGAACAACTATAAGAATCATTAGAGAACCCTACATTAACAACTTTGGAAGTGAAGATTAAATCCTAGAGAAAATAACTTCCTAGAAAACTACAAATTACTAAGATTAACATAAGAACTAAGCTGACTATGCATATCATTTTAAACAGGGCAGTACCTTTTTTCATATTTCCCAACTGTCTGGTTATTTTACTATTAATGTCAATTTTGCCCTGTTTTTAAAAAATCAGGGCCATCCTCAGCGCAGGGCAAAAGGGGCAGCTGAGTTGCTCCCGGTCCAGTCTGTTCGGTGGATGCTAAGCAGCTGTTCCTTTTGCCTTTCACTAAAGACGACCCCTGCCAGATATGACTGTGGTGGCCCACGGCCGCTGCTGCTGTTCCTGCTCTCTGTGAGGAAACAGAACTCCCTATCCCCTAACCCCTGCACACATGCCTGTATCTTCAAAGGGAGCAGAACACCACACCACGGTGCAGCCACAGGTAAGTACTATGGGGTTTCTTTCTGGTAGTGTGGGTTTTATTGGGCATTTCTGGCACTGGAATGGTTAAGGTGGCATGCGTTTTAGGCAGGGCATTTAGAATGAGGCTTATAGGGGGTATAATTTGTTTTTCACCTAAGGTGCCAAAATTCCTTGCACTGGTCCTAGTCTTTTGCATGAAATCCTGCCGGGTCACACATTGTTACCAAGTGATCCCAATTGGCATTGCCTGGTACTTGTTGCTGGCCTTGATGCTTTGCTCCTGTTTGGATTGCCCCACCTCCTCCCTTCTAGTTTTGTCACTGCAAAGTCCTGCTTTTTTGTCTCAAGGAAATATAGTCAGCCTAATAAGAAAGCACACATTTAAAAGAATCATTTATTGTAGAAATAAATGCAAATATATTAAAATGATGACATTAAAAAACCACCAAGGTAAGATAAATCCACAACTAAACTAGTTTAGAAAAAGTAGACATTAAAATATTATTTAAATAATGTTAGATTATGGAAAAGCTACAAAACATTATTCGAGGACATAAAATATGAACAATGAAACACCATGTTATTTAAGGAAGGGAATTTTTCCTTTTAATAATATTTAGAATCACTAAATCACTTGTTTTTTTGTGAAAATGTCTAAATTAAGTAAATTTCTTGAGGAAGGTCTAAAAATAGGTGAGGGACTATAAAAAAGACTATTAAGGAGGAAGTTGCTTTATATTTCACATATTAAAAATAAATTCTACAATGGGGTATAAGAAAGCAAAGAGATCAATGTAAAAGAATATTCTACAAGTTATTTGTAGAATATATGGGAGTGTAACATACGATACAGGCAGCATCAAGTCATTGTAGGATATGTGGTTTATTTAATAAATATATCTAGGTATTATTTCAGGATAAATCTAAGTTGAACCCCTACTTCGCATCATATGCAAAACAAATTACAGAGGAATTAAGGAATAGTAATTTTAGAAGAAAACCTTGGAGACTGCATGTATAAGCTAAGGATGAAGGTGCCTTCTTAAACAAAAATAGAAATGCATAATCTGCAAAAATATATGGAAACACTTTTTACAACTAAATTGGTAAATAATAATTGTAAATTAAGGACTAAAGCATAGTGAAAAATTTTTAAATAATAGGAGAACAAAAATCCTATAGAAACTTGGGCTGGAAAAACTATGGAGAATCAGTTCATACAATGGAAAAATCCAAAGATCCCTAAACATAAAAATGTGATAAAACTCATGATTAGTCAGGAGAATCCACATGAAAGTAACAACAGAATACTATTTCATACCTTTCAAATCAGCATTATTTTTTGCTAGTAAAAATACTAGAAAAATATACTATCACCTATAGCTCATAGAAATGTACATTTCTATGGGTATTTTCTTTGGGGGACTGTTGGGAAGGAATAAATAATCTACCACTGTACTTCAATTTAGAAGATACTTGACCTTAGTTCTGGCAGTGCTACTACTGGAAATCTATCCCATAACAATTAAAGCACAAATTTATTAGGATAGACATTCAGGTATGTTGAGAGTATCACTGAAAAAGATACCACAGAGGAATAATTGATGTATTATGGTACATTAACAATATTAAATATTAGGATGTTATTAAAAATAGTGAGTTAACGTAATTCACTTGTACAATCCTCTAAAGTAGTATTAAGCAATAAAATTTGCAAATATGTCTTAGCAATCTTTTATAGGGCAAATGAAAATCTCATACATATGGACAAATGTATAAGCAGATTTTGATAGAGTACTCTCTAGGAGTAGCTATAGGATTTTTTAGCATACTTTACATTTATTGTCAAATTGAACTCTACTTTATGCCAAGTAACTTTACAGCTGAAAATGAAAATGGCTCTCTAAAATCATCATTATTACTTCCAAATCTATGTTAATTTTGAAGGCTAAATAACAAAAAAAGCATTTTGTTAATCTTTTAACTTAAACTTCCTTGACTTTGAGTGAAATTGTAAATTTTCATATATTAAAATGATCATTTATATATTTTGACTAATATTCATGCTTTACCTATTTTGTATTTAAATATGTATGCATTACACATCTTAAAAAGAATAATAGGCATGTCTTAAAATTTGACAATTTTGAATTAACTTACTATGATATTTTAACTTTAATTAAAGACAATTAACAGGGTAATTACCTATAAAATGATATTTTACTGTTAGCCAGAAAATTTCTTTAAACATGCTATAAAATTCAATTCTGTCATGAAAACCTTGAAATTTCTATTTCAAAAGCAGTAAGTCATCATATGTAATTAAGTATACTTACTATTCTTGAAGAATTTTGTATTTTAACAGGAAGATATTGTTTTAAACTTGATGCTTAAGAATAGGAGTTTGTAATATTAAAGAATAGTATCTTCCTCTTGGCTTCAACATTAAAAACCAGAACTCAAATATGGAAAGAAACTGGCATTTGTAGCTCAAAAAAGCAAAGAGAAATGCTGAGTAAATTGCCATCTAGCTCAGTGATTTGGAAACCATTTGACCTTATTTATTGCATCATATGAACTTTATTTATTAAATATAAAGTTTTATACAATTGGCATTCTTTCTCACTTACACTGCTTTGTCTTCATACCACCTTTATGTAACTCACTCTAAGTTTATTTAATTGTTTACTCTCTGTTTCTTCTCCACTAGGATTCTAACTCCACAGGGGTAAGAAACTTTAGTTCCTGATTATACCTAGCTCTTAAAACCTAACTCCTACCACAGTGGGTGCTCCACTAAAAAAATGTGAAAATTAGTTGCTTGTTGTTTAACAAGTGCTGGAGACTTGATAATGAATAAAAATCCGTGCTCATAAAGAATTATAATTCAGTAGATGAATTTGAGTTCCTGTTCTGAGCCTATACTCCGCAATCTGAAATCTTAAAACAAGACTACTATATCAAGATAAAGAAAGACTTTTAGTTTAATTCATAGAAATACTGGGTAAAAAAAAGAAAATGAAAGACAGAAAAGACAGGGGAAAACAAAACCCCAGAGAATTTCCAGATGATGACTCGATAGGACACACTTTCTGGTCGCTCCCCACAGACACCAAAAACAAACAAAAAAATCACCTATTTTCCTGAGACAAACACTAAGAAACAATTGGCACTTCAACTGGAGATGGAACAGCTGAAGACTAACAGTGGGTGAGAGTACCAGGTGCAGTTCTTAGCTAAACCACATATTTGGATTTGGTACAGAGCTTGGGAGTCTCCAGACGTGGGGTGGGGCAGAGGCTAGTGATTTCGGGACCAGCTATAGAGGCAGCAAGAGGCCGGCCCAGTAGTGTTGGGAGATGTGGAGCCATGAAGGGAAGACTGGGGAGGGGGTGAAAGGATAGCCAACAAATCAGGAGCTGGAGCATACCTGGTGAAATTGTTCTAGGTGTGGCCATAAGCTGAAATCAACCAAAGAGCTCAAACCCCTCCCACAACGATTTAACGTGAGAGCCTGAGGTCCACTGAGTGGAAATCCCGCCCATCAGATGCCCCCCATCCCCTGGATTACAGTGAGAAGGCAGTCCCAAACCTAAATCCTGCCTGATAGCACCACCTTGTGGGTAGAGTCAAAATTTCAGTCTGATTGTAAAGCCTGGGCAAGTCAAACCTATGCAACGCCAGGGAAACTGAAGCCTCAGAAATATAAAAAGAATGCTGAATAGAGCAAAGGCACAAACACATGAAATGATGGCTCCAATAAAAAACCCAGGGGAAAATCTGAATATGACAGATGAATGTAAATTACCTGAAGAATTTAGGGTAACAATGATTAACATACTCATGGAAATTCAGAAATCAGTAGCTGTAGTAAACAAGAATTTCCAAAAGCAAAGACAAGAATTAAAACAAGACATCAAACAGGTAAGAGACACGATGGCTGAATTAAAGAACTCAATAGAGGGAGTCAGTGATAGGATGCCCAAAGCTTCCAATAGAATCAGTGATCTAGAAGATAGGACACAGGAACTCAATCAAGCAAACCAGTAGAGATAAAAAAAAAAAAAAAAAAATCAAAGAATCAAAGACAGAATTCAAGACCTCTGGGATAACATCAAAAGGAACAACAGTCACATCATAGGGGTCCCAAAGAAAAAGAGAGAAAAGGGGGCAGAAGCCATATTTGAAGGAATAATAGATGAGAACTTCCCCAATTTGAAGAATGAAGCAAGCCTCCAGATCCAGGAAGCTCAAAGAGTTCCTAATAAAAGAAACCCAAACAGAAATAACCTAGATACATCATAATAAAAATTTCAAAAATACAAGATAAAGAAAGACTATTAAACGCAGCCAGAGAAAGCAGTCACATACAGAGGCGTCCCCGTAAAACTGTCAGCGGACTTCTCAAATGAAACTACAGACCAGAAGGGAATGACATAATATATTCAACGAGCTGCAAGAAAAGGAGTTTCAACCTAAGATACTCTATCTGGCAAGATTATCATTCAGAACTGAAGGAATTATAAAAACCTTTTCTGACAAGCAAAAGTTAAAGGAGTTTATCACCAACAAAACTAGCTTTGCAAAAAATATTAAAGGATGCTCTATAAAGCGTAAAGAAAACATACAGAAAAACAGTAAGAGAGCAAATATACCATAGTGAGTGTCGTCTGCCAGCCTTGGTCAAATTAAAAACTCCAGCATTATTTCTTGCTTCCAGTCCTTTTTTCATTAACACAATTCATCAAAAACCTGGTGGAAGTGTTCCTTTCTTGCCTGCCAGCTTCTGTGTACTTCCCATGAACTAGTCCTGACTCAAGACACTGAGTGACTTTCGTCACCACCAATGGACAATTGTACCTTCTCCAGATGACAAGAATTCCAACCTTAGGGAGAGGTTCCTTGTTTTCAACATGTTCCTTCCTTCGATACTAAGCTCTCATTCCCAGAGTACATTTTAGAGTACTCAACCCCTTTATAGTTAGTGCCCCAATGTAATTCACAATTATCTGTAAACTTACCATGTTTTCAGTAAAAAAAATCTTGTTGAAAAACAAAAATCTCACAGAAAAATTCTATTGCAACAGAATTAAGTGTCATAAAGATGATTTCAAAACAACAGTACTGATAATTATTGCTGAAAAAAATAATGTCAAGGAATAAAGATAACATAAAAGATTTATGGATTAGCATCAAGAGGAACAATATATTAATGTTTCTCCAAAGCCACAAAAACAAACTTGAAGTGATATTTGTACCTTTATGTTTACTGCAGCATATTTGTATTACTAAGAGCTGGAAGCACCTATGTTCACAGTGACAGATGAGTAGTTAAACAAGATGTAATATATATATATATACATATATATACATACATATATACATACACATACACACGCACACATAGAGATACATATACACATATGATATAATGTTGCATAGATACACAAAATGATGAATCATCGCAGCTGGAACAAGATGGGTAGATCTAGAGGGAATTATGCTCTTGAAATAAGTCAAGAGAAAGATGGGTATCATATGATTTTATTCGTGTATGGTATGTAGAGAAACCAAACACACAAATCAACCAAATCAAACAAAAGTGAACTTTCAGTCTATGGGACCAAGTTAGTGTTTTTCAGAAGGGAAGGGGGAGGAAGGCTAAGTTAGGTAAGGGTGTACTATATACAGATATTGATTTGTTGACTTAGAATGATGTATATCTTTCACCTATACAATGTCATCATGAAATGTTACTTCAATACTTATTTAATTAAAATAATAATAATTTTAGCTTATATTATTGGGATCACTAGCACATAAAAATGATTTTACAGGTTATCTTCACTTTTGTTTTTATTAATAGTTCTTGCTGAGATTTTTCTTGAGTGAATTTAGGCTACAATTACTTGTAGAAACTACTGACTTCATCCCAGACATGTGAAAGTTGGGATAAAACTCCAGAAGCTTCCATTATATAGGTCTACCTGATGAATGGAATCTTGTAACCATGCTTCAGAGGGTTATAAATGTTTTATCTGAGTTCGGATATCTCGCTCATGACATTCAATTTATATTCAACTATAGCATCTATTGAGCATATTCTTTTATTCTTGTTAAATGTGTGCCTATAGTCTATGGTTCTTAGAGTAATATATCAGTTTTAAAAATTTACTGGACTATAGTACCTAGTGGAGTAAAATCTATTTCTTTCTGGTATAGATATCATGACACATTAGAGCTTAAATATCACGAATTTGTTTTTGTGAAAAGTCTTACAAAAATGTCCAGGCTTTTGTTCCTGCTGCAGAAAGAATTTGGGTTCTGTTTTAAAAAAAGAATTTGAATAATTACATATGTGGTAATATTTCATTATGACTTTCTTGACTTTAATAATTTAATATTTGCTATTATTTTAGAAGATTTTTTCCCCAGGAATTATATAATTTTACATTTTATAATTTCCTCAAA
Source organism: Solenodon paradoxus (assembly GCA_004363575.1). NCBI lineage: Eukaryota > Metazoa > Chordata > Mammalia > Eulipotyphla > Solenodontidae > Solenodon > Solenodon paradoxus. The sequence continues at coordinate 278,628 of RJWH01000547.1, forward strand.
ATGGCAAAATTATAGAGGTGAAAATATAACAGAAATGTCAAATTCTGGGACTTGTGAGACAGTGTGGGGGTATCTTAAGGGAGAGCACTGTGATGATGAAATAGTTCTGGCTCTTATTTTTGGTGGTAGTTGCATAAATCTAAGCATTGAATAAAATGCTACAGAAATATGGTAGCACATTTTACCAAATCTAAATTACTGTTTTGGATATTTTATTAGTTATATACAATTTAACTATTAGGTTAATGAATGAAGATTACATGGGACATCTTTATACTATGTTGCAACTTACTGTTACTATATTAATGTTAATAATCATAGCATTTCAAAAAATAAAAATTTGCCACATAATGAAGGTATTTTAGTAACTTTAAACTATTGCCTGTGAATTTGATTTTTAACTTAAGATAGATTTTTAAAATATTCTGTCATACACCAGAGATACAAAACAAACCCAAATTTGGAGACTTGAAGTCTGTCTTTCATGAAATTTTAAAAAAGTCCTTTGTGTTCACCTCCCCTGCATATTATATTTTAGTAACAAATTAAGGCTCTCAAAATGTAAAAGCAAGAATCGGAATTCTAGAAAACTGATCCCAATAATTGCCTCAGTCAAAATGAATTTATGAAATGTTAGGAAAGGAAGAAAATTATTAGAGTAGTTTAATGTTTTTTTTAAACTGACTTTTTATGTATAGAATTATAAAAATTGCCTTTGAGTCTTATTCAATAAAACGTGTCACAGTAATTCATCTTGTTTTAGGTTCCTATACAGATTGATATATAAATGATGAATGTGATATTATGTTTTATATAAAGTAATGTAATAGCAGTGATAATGATTTTAGATCAGCAGAAATGTGTTCAGCTTAATGGCTGTGTGATTTTCCAGTTGCATAATTCTAATTCTGGTTAAAATGAAATGACAGGGTAAAAGCCACTTTGATGTAGACTTAGGGGTGAATAGAAGAAAAAACAAACAGAATGGAGTCAGATAGATAAATCTTACTAGCCAAAAAGAAAGAACTAGAGAGAGAGAGAGAGGATGAAGGTAGAGAGGATGAGAAATGATTCGTGGATTATCATCCCTGAAGGGGTGGGAGAGAGGAAATATAGAGCAAAGGAAAAGTGTTTATCCTAACTCTAGAAGGGTCCCTTTTCCATTGAGAGGAAATAGGGAATTGTAGATTTGGTGTGTTGATTAGCTGTCAATTCCTCCATCATTTCCTCCAGGTAGATCAGCTCTTAACATCTTTCCTCTCTAATAGTAAATTCCTATAAGAAATGATTATATAATTAAGGTTTTTTGAGGGGAGCTTTTTTTTGATATGTGTATCTAGTTTCACTACAGAGATTTCAAAAATAATTAATCCATATACTTTTTAAAAGGATTGTCAATAATATCATTTATATCCAGAGAGCATTTTCACATAAAACGAATTCAAGAAAAATAGTAATAAGTGAGAAGGGGAAGGCAAAGAAAAAGGGCAAAAAGTAGTGATAAAGGATACAACCTCTGGTGGTGGGTGTGTTGTGAAATACCCATGGACTGAGAAGTGAGTTTAGTGTCTTAAAATGAGTATGGTTTTGTGAACAAAATAAATAACAATAAAATTACTGTTAAAATGAAAAACTATTGAGAGTCAAATAGAAATACAACACACTGATTTGGAGCAAAATATAAAATAAAAGATTTAATAGAGAAAACTATGACATGATAATAGTGACATGTTATCTGTCTTAAATCAAGAGAGGAGCTGAACACATTCAAGGTAATTTAATCCAGCATTGTAGGTTAAGTATTATTCAGTTTAAAAATATTTAATATTTACAAAAGAGAATTCAAGGCAGGAATTTAGATATTTGTGTGGCCATATATAATAAACCTTCAAAATAATAATCAAGATGCATTTGGTGTCTTTAAGATTCATTTAATTTTATTATTGAACTATAGAGGACATGTCTTGTTTTTCCCTATGGAACAATTTTTCCCTCCAGTAAGAGCACTTGGATGTCCCTCAGTAACAGTATCCTAGTCTTCTTTACAGAAATATTCCTCTTCATTTTTCCCCTGTGCAATTCAGTTAAGATTGGTCACATATTCTTAGCTTCCAAATTGTGAGCAAAGAATTGCAGTAACCCCAGGATTTTTGCTGAAACTATTCACAAAGTGGTTTTCTGTTCTGTTGGCACTATTAAGCTAGTGAAATATCTGTAGCCTATCCATGCATACCATGTTCAATGGGACAGTATTGTTTTTTCATATTTCTCAACCATTCTGTCATTTTAATATACATGTCAATTGTGTCCCCTTTTTTAGTAAATCATGGTCATCCTTAACAGAGGACAAAATGGACAGTTTAGCTGCTCTGGGTCCAGCCTGTTGAGGGGACCCAAAAGCAGTTACTTTTTTTATCTGGTGTTAAGAATGGTCATTGTCAGTATTGACTGCAGCGGACCTCAGCTCCTACGGCTGTTCCTGCCCACTGTGAGGAAACAGGAGCTATGTGGTAAGAGGATTCCCATCACCCCCATGCATGTGCCTGTTTCTTCAAAGGGAGTAGAACACCACAGCATGATGGAGCCACAGGTAAGTACTACGGGGGTTATTTTTGCATTATGGGAGTTATCTCTGGTACTGTGAGGATTATTGGGCATTTCTGGTACTGGGATGGTTAAAGCAGCATACGTTCGAGGCAGGACAATTAGAGCAGGACTTACTGAGTAATCAAATTTGGTTTTCAACTAAGGTGCCAAAATTCCTTGTACCTGCCTTGGGTTTTTGTATGAAGTCCCTCTGGACCACATGCTTCTACTGAGTGATCCCAATGTGTTTCACATAGTACTTACTTGTTGCTGGCCTGGCTGCTCATCTCTTGCCTCACCTCCCCTTGATCACCAGCCTATCTCAATGTTCTGTTTTTGTCTCAAGGAAATACGGTCAACCTAAATAAAAGCCTTGCTCTGATTAGCTTTCCAGAAACATAATAAAGGGTTCACAATAAAATTAACACAGAGGGAAATAGCTGAGAATATGGAGAAAATCTGAGCCTTTATGACATTATGCGAGACCCTGAATCCCTGAAAGTTATGTGAGTCAAATTCTTAAATTCTTCTTAATTAACAGAAGATAGTTTGATTGGGTTGCTGATCTTGGAACTGAAAATATCCAATATAATACTCTTTAAAGTGAATATCTATACTTGTAGGCTAGTTGATTAATAAACAAATTTTAATAAACAACTATATGGAAAACTGATGTTTCTTACCACAAACTTACAGTGTATCATTGATATGAGTAGCATGAATTGTTCTTCCTATGACCTGAAAAGTATTATTTTATTGTAGTGTTTCTGTATTAATAATTCAAAGGCAACCATTGTTCATTTGTAATTATAGTACTAAGAATAGGTATTAGTAGAGGTGGAAGTAGAGAAGCATCTGGAGGATAGGCGAATGACTTCTGTACAGTGTTGTCAGCTTCTTAGAGAGGCTATCATTAGAAATATAAGCTGAAATATCAGCCCTTAAAAAGTTATAAGCTAACTAAATTTAAATTGTTAAAGAATTCTGTACCTTGGCCTTAACATTGAATGCTCATATTATATAAAACAAATCACTAATTTTTAGGAAAAACCTTATGAATTCTAAAATCATTGTCCAAATGAAAGTTGAGTGTGATTCAATATAAAGAAAATCTTTTGAGTGATTATTATTTATGATACATGATGTGACTCAGCACAAAAAGGAAAAAATAAAGCGACCTTCCTTGTATTAAAAATAAACAGTATCTCAATGGGTGAGATAATCTTTGCTAATGGTATTTTTTATGAGATCATAGAGTTGATTTACCATATTACATATTTACAATATGTTCACTGGCAGGCAATAAAACACCTCCTGACTGCTTTGTTGATTGTAAGGGGGATGGATAATATTTTCTTTTCTACTGGGCAGAATCCTGGAGAATAATCAGGATAGATACTATAGGTGTTGATGCAGGTTTAGTGCTTGTGACCATAAAACTATAAAGCTAGGATCTTTTACACTGGCACACGGCAACTAATGCAAGAGTCTGATAGTGTCCAGAAGAATGTTTCTCATTCATTTTACAAGATGCAGACAGACCCAGATGGTACAGACTAACAAACTAGTGCCCAGCAAAAATTATTTACAAGGAATCAAAATGGCTCTAGTGACTCAATTTACTTCTAATTGGGGCATCTCTTAGGAGAATGTATGATGTAATCATTGATAAAGTGCAACCTAAAAATTTGGTTTCAATGTAAGAATGGGGAAATGACACCTCATATTTTATGATAGGAATGATATTTCTTGATTCGGTCCTGGAAGGAAGTACAGGATATTGGAAAGCAAATGGCCAAGATCATTGCTAATTGCCTTATATGCATGGTCTACAGCGACTTTCAAATATTTTGTAATAGATATAAATAATTTCATTGCACCACTATGTAAACTGGACCTCATATAAATTCTTTAACTTCCAAAGTCATCTTATCTGATTATGTAGTGGAGTCAAGACTAGCTTCATGAAAGTAGAACCTGTGTGACTGGGCTCAGACGGGCTATACTTGGGATTTAAAGCACCGTAATTGTTATCTTAAGATTCTTAGTAATTTATCTTTGAATATTTATTTTGTGAGTTAAGTCCAATGGGACAATGGAACATGAGCCAGGGATTTGGAGCTTCATTTCATGTGTGTGCACACCTTTTCTCCTTTTCCCTTGTTGCTTTGGACCACACCTAATTTTCATCACTCCTTAGTCACTACTACCCTTCATTTTAGAAAGTCTGTGTAGGTCATTTGACCTGCAAGTCTTTGGAGATGAGGGGAAGACAGTGGTTATCCCTGCCTGGGAACAGCATTCCCATTGCTCTTTAGCTGGGAACTGGAAAGCCCACTCCTATATTTAGCACATTTTGATATAAACTGCTTCTTGCCTTCCATGAAGTGTTTCTGCCTGCCATGGAATGGTACTGTGTGCCCTGGCAAGTGTCTGCCATTTTCATTTTGCACTGCACTCTGAAAATAATGTAACTAGTCCTCCCAAGTAGATTTAAATTGAGTTCTGCATAACACCAACAACCTCTATAATAAGAATATAGGGTGCATGGTCAAAAATAAAATAAATTTTCTAGGCTGTATAGTATAGTATAGCATAGAGGAAAAGGCATTGAATTTGGAGTCAAAAACCTCACTTTGATTCTAGATCTTTTATTTTTTGTAGCACCCTATGCATGGCACTTATTCTGTCTAAACCAAGAAATCAGTAAACTTTCTGTAAAAGGTCTGGTAGAAACTTTGCAGGTCAAATGTTCTCTGGTACAATTACTCAGCTCTGTTATTGCAACTCAAATCAGCCATAGAAGATATCTAAACAAATAAGAAAGGTTGTTTTCTAATAAAGCTTAATTCTAATAAACATTAATGTAATAAACCTTAATAAACCTGAAATCAGAATTTCCCATAATTCCTATGTCTCAAGAAATATTTAATAGTTTTGATTATAAAGCAATTAAAAATATAAAAATAATTCATAGTACCAAGAGTATCCAAAACAGATAACAGGATGTATTTGGCCTCTAAGCTAAGGTAACAGATCGCTTATCTAAGCAATTGTTTTCTCATTCATTATCAATATTCACTGACATATGCTTATAATTGCCTTAGCAATCAAAAAAAATGTTTTCATGAAACAATTCTCATGAAACAGGCACACTTAAATATTATCCAATATATTAAATGCACATTGGTGTCTAAACAAAGTAGTATAGTAGAATGAGAGATGTGGAATTGGAGGAATAAGGATGATGGTGTTAATAGTATGTATTAGTTACTGTTATTGTCATTAAAACGATGATGTGCTATTTAGAATATTAAATATAAAAATAGAAAATATGTAATAATTTTAGGTAACACTGATTAACAACACAATATAAGTTTGAGATGTGCAGAATCACTCTTTATCGCATCTATGGTAACATAGCACACCTACCAACAAATTTCTATTCAACCTACACCATTGTCCCTTGAACCCACACTACCTTAATTTGCATCCTCTTGCCTTCTGATAACCTCAATTATGTTGTCAGAATCCAAGAGTTAGCTTTTGTTTTATTTTGTCAACTTGTTTTCTTTTCTTTCTCATGTGAATGAGATCATCTGGTATTTGTCTTTCTCCTTCTGATATATTTTATTTAGCATAATCTCCTGTAGCTCTACCCATGTTGCAATGCCAAGATTTCATCCTTTTTGTTAACTGTTGTAGCTAAGCCATATTCCATTTTGTGTATATGCCACATCTTTGTAATTCAGTCATCTGTTGCTGAGCACTTAAGTTGTTTCCCTTGCTTGGTATTGTAAATAGTGCTGCAAGGAACATAGGGTGCATATATCTTTTCAATTTTGTGTTTTCATATTCTTCAAAAAGATACATAAATGTGGAATTGCTCTATCATATGTTATTTCTACTTTTAACTTTTTGAGGAAACTGTTGTTTTCCACAGTGGCTGCACCAATTTACATTCTCATCAACAGTGTACAAGAATTCTTTTCCCTCCATACCATTGCCAACATTTGTTTCAAGTTTTGCTTTGATTTGTTTTGTTGGTCATTTTCATAGACATGATGATGTCTCATGGAGTTTTGATTTGCATTACCTATTAATAAATAATGATGAGCATTTTTTTATGGTCAAGTTCACCACATGTACATCTTCTTTGGAGAAGTGTCTATTAATACCTTCAATCCATTTTTTTGGATAAAGTTGTTTTTGTTGTTATTGTTGAATTGTATGAGTTATTTAGGTAGCTTGGATATTAACCCTTAGGCAAATGTTTGATGTGCAAATATATTCTCTCATTCAGTTGGCTGTCATTTTGATCTGATAACATTTTTTTTATTAACCGTGCAGAAGCTTTTTAGTTTGATCTAGTTCCAGATGTTTATTTTTGTTTTTTTTTTGCTCGCCAATGGAGTCAAGTCCCCAAAGACATTCTAAGGCAAATGTCATGGAACATATTACCTATGTTTTCTTCTTTGTACTTTGTGGTTTCTGGTCTTACATCAAGTCTCTTACTCATTTTGAACTGATTTTGTGTGAACTGTCACAAAGTAGTCTAATTCAAGAGTGGTCATTCTTTAGCATGTGACTGTCAAGTTTTCCCAAAACCATAGTTGAAAACACTTTCATTTCACCACTGTATGCTCATGTCACCGTTTTTTAAATTAAATGACCATATATGTGAGAGCTTATTTCTGGAGTCTCAATTCTATTCCATTGATCTATGAGTCTGACAGTGGTGTCCTTTTAAGGAAAATTTGTAGACACATTTCATTTAAGAATAAGTGTAGAGACTGATCTGCAAGGAACGAAGAAGTCTTAGGGTGCAACTTTTACTGCTTCAAGAAACAAACTAAGATTTTCTTGTTTCCCCTGTATATATCAGAGTTATTCATTCTTTTGAACAAGTGTAGGTAAAGACATTTTAATGTAAATTTGCATTTGAGGCTGAGGGATTTCTTGTTTGGTATGTCCCTCTAGGCATCAAAATGTATAAATTTATCAAAATTAAAACAACTGATCTTATTTACCTTTTGAACTGAACTCTGTAAATACATGTAAGTAAAGTTAACAAGAAAAAGTATTCTTGTACAACACACTTGGTAGGTAATTTGGCAATAGTGTATGTAGCAAAGAATCCAGAAAAGTTGACACTGTAAGTGATATTAATTTTACTTCTAGAATAACTTTTCTGTATATAATAAAAAAACATAAAAATTAAATTTTTGTTTTTTAATCTATAATTGCAAAAATTATAAGTAACAGATCTAGGAAGTAAAGAAACTCCCCATGTCGACTGTCGTATGGTATTTTTCTGCAAAGGGAGAGATAGAAGTTGATATTATTTTATGAAGTAATGTAGGCATATTTTTCTAATGCTGGAGTTGCTTTTCACATGATTTAAAAAAAAATTATTCTTAGTGGCAATGTTGGGGTTAGAGATCATTAGCTCCTGAGCAGAAATTATCTTGAAGGGAATGAAAAACCAGTGCCTTATTAAAATTTGATGCAAACATGTTGCAAAAATTGAGACATAGCAAAAAGTTGGAGATTTAACTTGGGTTATGTAATACATTTAGCCATTCTGTGCCTTTTGATTGTGGAATGCAGCCTATTGACATTTAAGGTAATTACTGATGTGTCACTTAATTTATAATTGTTATTTGTTTTCTGGGTGTGCGGACAGTACCTTTGTTATTGTCTTCTTAGGTTCTTCTTAAAGCAATTATGTTGTGATAGATTTCCCTGTTTATTTTTATCTTTGCTTTTTCCCTGTTGATATGTTTTGATGTTACCCTTAGGTTTACATAAAAGCTTCTATACTTATATCCTGTTTTTACTTGAAAACAAGTTCTCTTGAGTTCATTTCAACCATTCACATTTTTACTATCTTTATATTTTGATGTATTGCTATTTTTAAGAGAAGTTTCTTTAGATTTTATAGGACTAGTATTCTTTTTTTTTTTTTTTGCAAAGCTGGTTTCATAGTAATAAATTCCTTTATCTTGGGTTTATCTGCAAAGCTCTTCATCGTTCCTTCAATTCTAAGTGATAATCTAGTATGGTAGAGCATTCTTGTTTGTAAATCCTTTTCTTTTAGCACTTTGAATATATCATGTCATCCTTTCTGGCCTGCAAAATATCACCTAAGAAATCTGTGACAGTCTTATGAGGGCCTCTTTGTATGTAACCCAGTTTTATCTAGTTGACTTTAAGAGTCTTTCTTTATCTTGTATTTTTGACGTTTAAAGTATGTTTCTTGTTGTAGGTCTGCTTGGGTTTGTTTTGTTTGGAACACTTTAACTTCTTGGGTCTGGAAGTCTGTTTCTTCTTCAGGTTAGGGAAATTCTCAGCTATCTTTTTTTTTTTTCAAATATGGTTTCTGTCCCCTTTTCTGTCTCTTCTCCTTCTGGGACCCTTATGATGCCCTTGGTTTTCTTCTTGATGTTATCCCATAGGTCTCAAACGCTATCTCCATTTCTTAAAATTATTTTTTCCCTTTGCTGGTCTGCTTGAGTGTGTTCTACTACCTTATCTATAGCTCTGTAATTCTACTGGAGACTTCTTCCAGCCTAGTATGAGTCTCTCTATTGTATTCTTTATTTCAGGTATTGTGTTCTTTAGCTCCATGAATTCTGTTTTGAACTGACTGATAGCTTCTCTCTCTTTGTTCCTCCATTGTTTTCCTGATTTCATTGAGTATGATTATCACCATTACTTTAAACTCTTCATCAGGTAGTTTGTTTAAGTCTGTTGCATTCAGAATTTTCCCTGGGGTTTTGCTTAGATCCATCATTTCATGTAGATTTCTCTGTCTTTTTGATATATTTGGCATTCTGTGTTTATTTCTATGGGAAATTCTGTGTTTTATTTCTATGATGTAATGACCTTGTATTAAGATGTCTAATTGCACAGAATAGACCTGGATTTGGACTTGATCATTGGGTTTCCTTTAATTGTGTTATCTCAAATATTTATCATATTTATTGAAGTTCTAAGGTGAGTCATGCACTGAGGCCTGAGAGAGCAGCCTAAAGGGTAGGAGTTATCATAAGGAATGCAGAGGTTTCCCCCTGAGTCACAGGTAATGCCAAGTTTTGGACCCATAGTCAACATGCAGGCCCATCATAGCCCACAGAATGCAAATATCCAAGAGCTGTGGTTAGTGGTGTAACCTCCCATCTGAAAATTCTTCAGTCCTCCAGAGACATTGCAGTCAAAGTAGAGGATGGTGATTATACCTGTAGACCTGTTGATGGAATTCTGGGAGATACTTAAAAGATAGGAAGATATTTTGTTGACAGAAAGCTGCCATTTTTGATGGAGTCTCTTCCTCATGAGAGGCATAGAAAGAAATGTTCCTTGTTGGCAAACAGCCTATTATCTACTTGAGTGCTGGTTGACCTGATTATCTGTCTCTATTGTGGCATTAGAGAGTCTGAAGTCTTCACCATTTGCTTAAATTTGAAAAATTCCTTAGCTTCCCCAGTTTTCAGTTTCCTTATAGAGATGAAAATTCTAATAGTAATAATAAAAGTGACTGTCAGCTTATAAAGAGTGCAATAAGTTTTAAGTATAATTTTAAAAAAATTAATAGCATGACATACAAATAAAATATAAATTTAAGTCAAACATTTTATTCAATTCACTAAATGATGATTTCCAGATAAGTTTAAAAACTAATGCTCCATGGGATCATAATCCATAAATAAGTATATAAATCTGATTGGGTTTATTTTTCTCCTGGATAAGAACTATTTCTATCTGTGCTGGAAAACAAAAAAATCTACAAGTTAACATGTACCTTGACTAAGTCTGAACTTATCAGAAAACAGTGATTTTATAAAAGAGCATTTTCTAAACTGCTAAGTAATGTGGAATAGACCAGTTAGATATAAAAATATTCCCCTCTTGACTTGTTTACACATCTTAAATAACTTCTAAAAATACCATTTAATATACAAGTACCATATAAAAATTCATTACTCATAATTTTATCACTGCATTGTATTTTGCAAGTCAGAATGTTGTGTTCACCCCAAATACTTTATTACTTTACCACTTGTCCACCATATTTCAAAAATCTACATACATGTGTATATGTATGTATATATATGTATATATGTGTATATATATATGCATACCCACATATACGTATATAGGCTGAACTGAGGTCAGGCATTGTTCCTACTGCTTGGAGGAATCAGAATGAATGAATAACAATGAATTTGCTAAATATATTTATTGTTTTATTCATCAAACTATTGATTGTCAGACTGAAGATATTGCACTCAACAGGGCACAGTCCCTTCTTTTATGGATATGCATCTTATATTTATTTATAAATAAATTTTATCTGGAACTCATTTCTACTTCAAATGTCAATGTATGAGCCACAGCATTGGTTAGAAAAAGAACCCAAAGAATTTTTGTTATGTGATATCAGTTTTCACTCAGAAGGTATTAGGAATCTATATTTTCAAATGACCACTTTGATACTTTGTAGAAAATTCATATACTCAAAATGATTTGCACTTAGTTCTTAGGCTATCTATTTATATTATCGAATCAAAATGAAAATTTAATTGACAATATTTTCAAAGGTTACATACATATGTTGTGGCTGATTCTAGTCATCTTGTTTTTGATTTCACTTTTTTTCTAGCCACTCTCCACTGAGTGTCTAATTTACCTCTCCACCTTGAGGCAGGTGCAGAATGCATACAAATTAATTCAGCTCTGAGCAATATTCAAAGCTCATTGGGAACAACCGTTTAATGTGTTCTTTAAAATAAAGTTTTGGATTATCTGTAGATTTTAATTTTCTATTCCCCATTGTTACAGATAATTAGGAGTTGTATTTATATTTAAACTGAATTTGCTAGAAAATTCCTTTTAAAGTAATAAAAAGAAGCTAAAAATATTCTTATCTTTTCCCAGGCATGAGACTAATATTTTTAATGCTTATTTAATCAGACATGAATGACACTCTCAGTTCATATTCTGTCAGGAAATACAACTTCACCATGTCAGTTATTTTACAGTGTTTTTTAAATTAATTCTCATATGCAAACTGGAGACTGTAGGGACATATAATAATTGATCAGCTTACTTATGAGATGGGACAGAATTTATAAAAAGACCTTAAAATGATATAAATAATACAAACACATCACAAATAAGGAAAAGGGCCATAAATTATCCTCTCATTCCCAGATGGAGTTATAGAAATCTTCAAACCTTCAGGTCTAAATCTACCATAGGGTAGGCTTTCAGTCTAGATGTTTACATTCTCTCATCACTCTGATCTTTACCTCAGTGATGAAGTACCTGTGTAAGGAATCAGAATTAATTAAGCTCCTTTATCACAGAAGGAAGTCTAACTCTTATATGTGTGGTCCATTTTAGTTTGACTGTAAATGAGGCTAAATACAGCACAATACCCAAAGGCCAGCTATTTCTGTATATCTTAATCTTTTTTCCAAGTATGGACTTTCTCTCAGGGCTGTCCTTGCCGGAGTGTATTTTCAGTCATCAATTTGTAATATAAAAGAATTTGGGTGGGGAAGAAGGTGAGTCTTTATTTTGTGAAGGTTCTTGAAATTATGCTTCATTGCTTTCTAATGTATTTATTAATAAACCGAATAGGCTTACCTTTTCCTTTTAATAATACTTTGAAATATCAATTGGAGAATAATATTTTCACAAAATGAATGACTCAAAAATGATGGAATATTCATCTTCTTTTTAAATGCTGATGTTAAGAATTATATGAAAATAACATTTGAATAAATCACATGTTACCATTTAGGATATAAAATGGTAGCACACTTTGACAAAGGATATCTAGGAAATAAAAAAAAAATAGGAGTAATAGATGCAAATATGATGGCACTTTCATGGAGCTTTAAGCACGTTTAGCTGCTATGTCAGCCATCCAAGGAGTTCATATGATAGGCAGTAAGAAAAACAGTACGCAACTGGTAACAACATGACAAAATACATGCTTATGGAGACATATCAAAATGCAATGAGAACAAGAGGTGCGGAGTAATTGACTTCTGGAGGTTGGCAAATCTATACAGAGAACCTTATCTGAAAAAAGTATGCATTTACTGGACAAACAAACAGGGAACAGAATTCTAATTAGAGACTGACTCTGTAAATCAAAGAGGAATGAAAGATAAACTTCATTAGGAAACCAAACAGCTAAAAAGAATGAGAGTAATAAAAGAGTTTGTAAAAATATGCAAGGGTAGAATAGAGAAGTTTAAGTAATCTGTGTATTTTTTGTATTCTAGGGAAAGTCACTGATGTATATTAAAGCAAGAAAACAGCATGAAAGGAAATTGTTTTCAGCCATTCTCATATGCTGTTTTGTAGAAGTTAAAAAAAAAAGTTTCCCTCAGAGAGAGCAAGGTCTCATTCAAGTTCCCTTGTTCACATTGAGAAAGAGAGTCTTTGGTAGCCAACAGATGGCAATAGACAAGAATTAAGAAAACACTGAAGGTTCTGCAGATGTGTTCTGGGTAACATGATGCTACCTAGGAAGTGGCAGAGGGATGCAAGAGAAATAATGTATGGTGAACATCCAATACTGGTCAGGAACTCTATTTTTTTTTAAAGGAAAGATACAGGCAGGTATGAAGGTGACTAGGCAAGCAGGCAGGAAGAGAGGGGAGGAGGAAACATCTTTATTTTGTTTTTATTTAGTTGGTCACATTGGTTGCTTGCCCCCAAGCTTGGGACTTGAACCCAAGGGTATGTGCCTTTCTCATTTGAAGGCAATTGCCCTAAATGCTGATCCATCAGGGCACGCTAGTAAATCTCTTTTAATACACTTGATCTTGCTAAGTTTTCACAATATCCCTATGACATATGAATTATTATCTCAAAGTCAAATATGCTCATAAACTTATGATGAGATGAACTTGTCCAAATATTACCACCAGTAGAGGCAGAGGTAGGATCTGAAACCCTGACTGTATGGTATCACAACTTAAACCTTTTTGGAGAATATCTTACCTCAAGCAGCATTGCAATGGTAGAGTGTATAATAACAAAATAGCCGACCATATTTAAATGCTACCACCTTCTAGGTAGTTGGCTTTGGGGCATGATTTTGAGATGACTCTGTATGGTTTTATGAGGTAAGGTTGGTACAGCCAGAATTGGGAGAATATACCTCTGTGAGGCTAAAATCTTTCAAAGGGGTAACAGTGCTAGGGAAAGGAGAATAGATGCTAAAGACATTGTGAAAGTAGAATGGTGAGGATACAATGACACAGTGTCTGTATACAATGAGGAAGAGTCAAACATGAAAATATTACAGTTCTGGTTTGAGAGACTGGACAAAAGATGTTACCATCAATTGATAAATAGAATATGGGAGAAGGAACAGGTTTTATGAACAGGAGATTAAATCTAATCTGTAAACAATGAGACATACTTTAGTAAACTATTCAAATAAATTCAGAAGAAAGAAAGTAGGGATTTTGCAATAATACATTTCATACAATTCTTGATAATTATTGTAGGACTAGCCAAAGGAACACTATAGTGGACTATAAAATTCATTATCAGTCAAGTCAGGACAACTCTTGGGATTATTATTAAGAATTATTTATGTCAAATGCAGCTTTAAGATCTGAAATAGATGCTGTTTTTCTGGTGAGAGATATGCAAGTCATGATAGAAAGTTCATTTATTATGGCTATTGTCTGAAAAGCTGCTAAGGCAAATTAGACTTTATGAAGAGTAGGAAAGCATATTTATGACCATGAAACAGTTTATGTGCTTTGGTTATTGCACAATTTAAAGTGGTTTGACATAATAATAATTCTTATGATCACTATCATCAAGCCTGAATATCATATTTGACTATGGGAGAAAAGACAAAATATCTTCTTAAGTATAAAAATTCAGGAGGTAGGGAAGGATAGTTGGAGAGATGGGCAGTACCAAAAAAAAGACTCTCTTGCCTTGCTTTTGAGAAGCTTTGTTCTTATATAACTATCTTGAATTGAAACTGGGTAGAATAATTTCTCTACATCAATATATTTTTGGCTTTGTATACTTGAAGGAATGCAAAGAATGTATCTCTGAAAGTACACTTATATGCACAAATCCTGGTCCAGCACATTATGATGCTTTGACAGTGGTGTCATTAATATGGTCCTGATGACACCATCTATGCAAGGGAGCAGTACTAGTGTCATCAATAACTGAAAGTCAATCATGAATATTTTGGCATTTGTGGAATTGTAAAAAGAAAGACAAAACTCTCCCTAGCAAGTATAGGATATCCAATCACTAGGATCTTAATATAAAATAAACTAATGATATATTACATTCCATGCTTTGTGGTGTGAAGTATAGAATGTTGTAATATTCCTGAGTATGTAGGCAGTGTTCAGTTCTCATGAAAGTAAGGAGTCAATCACAGTGGTCTTTTCTATTCATAGAGTTCATAAGCAGATAAAAGGAGATATCGTACTGGGACGAATTTTGGAAAATATAAAAGATTGTATAAATGTAACTTACGAGGTCCTGGAACTCTTAACAGTGACTTTCAGTAAGAAACATCATGTAGAATACATGTGAATCTTAAATTTCAAAATACAGTTTTCAAGATAATTTAATAAAAATATCTTTGTGCAGCAAAAGAATATGTCATCCATTATTTAGTACCTCTGAGCAGGAATAAAATATTGAATAAAGTGTTACTGAAAAGAAATATCAAATGTTACAAAGGTTAAGTGTACTCATTGTCAATCCTTTTTTAAATATATTTTATAATGCATTTTATTTTTGAGGTAACATTGTTTTACAATACCATGTAAGTTTTAACTGTGCAGGTTCACTCATCATCAAATATATATCCACCATGCCTACCACATTTTTAGTAATCCTCCACAACTATCCATTGGACCCCCATTCTTTTTTGATCTCAGCCACCGTATACCCTTCTTCTCTGGTAACCTCAGTTCTGTTCCCAAAGTTCAAAGGTTGATTTTTGTTTTGTTTTGTCTGTTCATTTGCTGTTTCTTTACATTCCACACATGAGTGAAATCATCTGGTATCTGTCTTTCTTCTTTTGACTTATTTAATTCAGCATAATGTCCTCTAGTTCTACCCATGCTGTTGCAAATGGCAGGATTCAATTTATTTATTTTTTGTCTCTGAGTAGTATTCCATTGTGTATATATACATATCTGAATATATTAATATGCAAATATTGTATATATAATATAGTGTGTATATATTTATTCCAGTCATATGTTGATGAATACATAGGTTATTTCCTTTTATTGCTATTATAAATAGTGCTGTAATTAACATAAGGATGCATATATCTATTCAAATTAGAGCGTTTATATTCTTTGGATAGATTCCTGAGTGGAATTGCTGAATATGATATTTCTAATTATAACTTTTTTGAGGAACTTCCATTCTGTTTTCCAAAGTGGCTACACCAATTTGCAGTGCCATCAACAGTGTACAAGGACAAGGTTTCTCCTTTCTCCACACCATCACTAACACTTATTCTTTCTAATCTTCTTGATATAGGCCATTCTCACAGCTGTGAAGTGATATCTCATTGTGGTGACAACTCTATACTTGTCAGATCAGTTAAGAAACCTTTAAATATTATAGTAAGTTCAAAAATACTTATACTGACATTTGATTGATTCGTATTTAGTATCGCTAAGATATATTTAAAAATCAATTTACTTGAGCAAATATACAAATGGTCATGAAAAACTATAAAATATCAAAATGGTAATAAGTACTATAAATCTAGATATTTTATTTTAGCACATTAATTTCCTTTTAATATGAAAAATCAGTGATATTAATTATAACAAATTTATAAGATTTTAACCAAAGGTGCCAGTATTAACTCTCAAATTTATTACTTAAAACTTATCTTTTGAATTTAAAGGAATTTATAATAATCTAGACAGGTTCTGGTCTAAAATAGAATACGAGGATGTTCTTTGCTTTGATTCTAAGAGAAATAGCTAATGATTTTTTGCTTAAGTGATGCCAGTGGCGAGCTCCTCAACACAGCAGTGAAGCTGAGGCACCCACCAACTTGAGGAACAACAAGGACTAAACTGAAGAGATCTTCTGTGAAGTTTCACATATCTGTATGAATGTAAGTAGTGGATTTGAACTAATAACTCCAATGCTGGGATTGCAGCTTTGGCTTCAGGATCAATGGGCATAATGGAGACATCGTGGTAGCAGATACAGCCTTGAGTCCCAGAGAAAGGAGAGCAATCAGTGATATCAGGAGTACATTAGAAAACCATGAAAGCAGAATAGACCAAATGGAAGAATGGATGAATGACTGAAGAAGTAGAAATAAAGAAATCAGTCAGGTGGAAGGAGAGAAATTAAATTTGAAATATGAGGAAACATTCCAAGAGCTAACCAATTCCATTAAGAAAAGCAACATTAAAAAAAAGAGAAGAAACATTCCAAGAGTTAACCAACTCCATAGGAAAAGCAACATAAGAATAATAGATGAAACAAAAGTGGAGAGAAAAGAACAAGAAACTTCCCAAATCTAGAGGAGGAACTGCATATGAAAGTCAATGAAATCAAAAGAACTTAGATCTACACTAAGATGTATAATTGCAAAGCTATCAAATGTCTAATACGAGGAAAGAATATTAAAAACGGTTGCGGCAAAAACAGCAAGTAACAAAGGTACGTCCATAAAACTATCATCAGACTTCTCAGCAGAAACTCTTCAGTTACGGAGAATGGAATGTCAAATTCAAAATATTCCAAGATAAAATCTGTCAGGTAAGAATACTATACCCTGCTAAACTCTCAGATACGAGGGAGAAATAACGGTTTTCCCTTACAAACAAAAGCTGAAGGACTTTGCTACCTTTGAGGTTGCCTTTAAAAGATATGTTGAAAGATGCTTTTCTATTTAAATAAAAATTAAAATGTTTACAAAGCATGAAACAAGGCAATAGACAAAACCAAAAAACAGAAGTCAAAATGACAGTAGCAAGCCTTCATGTATCAAATCATCCTGTATATGAATGAACTAAATTTACCATTCAGAACACAAAGACACATGTGTGTTAATGGACTAAAAAACAAAACCCAACCATATGCTATTTTAAAGAGACTAACTTAAGATATAGTGACATCAACTTAATGTAAATATAAGAAAAATCATACTCCAAACCTATGGAGAATTAAAAAAAGAAGGAATTATCTTTAAAAAAGACATTCAGTCAAAAAACGTAACAAAAGATAAAGATGATCACTACATAATGATGAAAGGATCATACAGCAGGAAGACAATACTTATTATATTTATGCATGCAACATAAGAGTACACAGATATATCAAACAAATTTTGACAGGCCTAGTGGAAGAGAATGACAGCAACTCAGTAATAGAGAACTTTAATACCCTGCTTGCAGTAATGGACATATCATCCAGATAGAAAATAAGTTTAAAAAAGTCATTAAATGAAAAATTAAATGATATATATTTAATAAATGTCTACAGAGTATTTCACCCATAGCAGTAGACTATACATATTATCAAGTGTTCATGGAACAATCTCAATGATAATCCATATGTTATGACACAGAACAAGTATCAATATGTTTACAAAGACCGAAATTATATCTAGCATATTTTTGGTCACAATGGTATGAAACTGTTAATCAAATGAAAGAGGAAAGGGGAAAACTGCAAAGACGTAGAGAATAAACAACATGTCACACAACAACCATTGGGTCAATGAGAAAATCAAGGGTGAAAAATAAAATAATACCTTGAGTCAAATGAAAATGGCATGGCTTATCAGAACAAGTGGCTACAGCAAAATCAGCAGTGAGAAAAATGTATAGCAATATAGACCAACTCAGAAAACAAGAAGAATAACAAATTAAAAAAAAACAAAAACAATCTTTATCTTCACATAAAGGAATCTAAAACAGTGAATTTAAGGAATATAAAACAGAATCACCTTATGAAATACTACTGAGTAATTTTTATAAAACAAACAGCATATTGATATATTTCCAAATGTCTAACTGTATCTTTGATGGCATTTGACCATTCTATTTCGTATTTCTCAGCATCTAGTGACAGCAGTAAGCAACACATCCTATTCACTGCATGTGATCATGAATGATACTAGAATAGGTCATACAACTGGAAACTAGTGCTACTGAAATCTTTACTCATGCCTATTCTTTGACTTTTGTCTATAAGTATTTAGGGGCAGACTTGCTTATTTTACTGCTTTTCAAAGTTGGGTTAAATATTCATACAGCTAAAAAAAAATTTTAAATATCCACATAGGTAAAAAAGCAGAACATTAAGTTAAAATTAAATTACATATAATATCAGTGCAAATCCTTGAAAAAAGGCTCAAATTTGGAATTAAATTGCCTGCATTTCATATTTAATTTTATCCTCATTTTACTAAAGTCTGCAGTTTGTCAATAGTAAGCAGTGATTTAGTTTAAAATGCTAATTAAAACTGAATATAATTTGGGGAATTTAGAAAATATAAAAATACTTTATTATTAATTTATCTGACATACACTAAAACTATGCTCATTCTGGCATGATGGAAATAATGGTCAATTATATAGTTTCTCAATTAATAAATTATATTTCCTGATTTTGTTTCTTTAAGGTGCCAAATTCCAGCATAAAAATAAATACAGAAAACAAAAGCAGAATGTATTTTGAAAGGGAATAGCATTATAATGATGGCAATAAAAAGGAAAAAGAAAAAGAAAGGGAGCATCTATCCAGTTAACGTTCATTAATTTACTAAAATACCCCTAGCATGTTTCCATGAATTTAGGACATTTAGATGAAAAAATAAAACTGCCTTATAAAAACAAGCCCAGTTAAACAACTGACATGAATATACATAAGCATTCAAAAATTAAGAAAAATTAGTTATCTTATACCAGTTGGATGAGCAATGAATGTAGTAGTTATATGTGTTCAGGGTATGCAGAAATTAATAAAATAATATAAATTTTACACTGAAAATTGATAAAATTCATTAAAATATTTTTAATAAATAACAAGTCCTTGAAATGTGCATGTCATTTGACCTGTAATTCTTTTGTTCTACATGTTTCAGGATGTTTATGAACATTTTTCTGTTTCCTGAAATTTCAGGTCAAAGCTGAAAACAGAAGAGGTCAACATGAACCCATTTTTAAATATTTAAATCTATCAACGATTCTATAGGGTCCAACAAGTTGTTGAAAATAGTCAGTTTCCTACAAAGCTTGCAGTGAAAGAACTCCAAAGGCTACCCAGTGCCATAGATGAGTATTTATGTGTCCCTCAAAATTCATTATGCTGATACTTAATCTCTAATGTAATTTATTTAGAGATGGACCCTAGAAATGATTAGGTCATGAGAGTGGAGCCTTCATGAAAGTGATTACTGCTTTACAAAAGAGGCTTTTGAGACACCCTTTTCCCTTCCACCTTTTGAGGACACAGCAAGAAGACAAACATCCATGAACCAGAAAGTAAGCTCTTCAGGTAGCCATTCTGTGATTACTTACTTCTTGAACAGTCTCCAGACTGTGAGAAACATATTCCCTAGTTTATATAGCGCCCAATATATGAATTTTGTTATTGTAGCTCTAATTGACTAGAAACCCCATTATACCCTCCCTCCCTTCACAATTGGAATTAAGGTGAAAAAATTGAGGGATCTAGAATGCAATATTTAAGGAGCTACTTGCCTAGTTCTGAGAGTAAACGCTTTTTTAAATAGGAGGTTCTATGTTTTCCACTGAAGCATAGAAATACACAACCTTGTTCTGATGACATTGGGCCTGACTCTTCACTGTCACCCCTCCGTCAGCACCATTATCTTGTACATGAATTATTTTTAAAGCTCTTGTCACAAACTCTCTGCTCTGTAAGTCAATTAATATCCATAATGTCAATATTGGGGAAAATGAAAAATTTTTTGCCTTACAAGTATATGTATTTAGTACAGCTATTTACAACTTCTCTGATTCATTCTAGGAGTTGTTTTGTATTTTAGTCAAGATATCTCTGTCAAGAACTTTTTGAAGATGAAACATATAAATATGTGTAGAATTGTCAACAGCCCAGCAAAGAATAAATCACATGAACTTTGTTTTCCGCCCTATAATGGTGTCTCGTTGGGGTCCTACAAAAGTATAGTGGCATTTCTAAAGGTTATCAGACATTTTCCATAGAATTTGTGCTTGTCAGTCCCATCTCTGACAAAGAACATCTTTTTTTTTTTTTGTGAATTTGGCAGAGTTGTGCTCTATGTAACATGGATTCATCACCAATATGAGCAATAGTATCAAGGCAGCACCTGGAAACTCAATGAATGATGAAAATTTGACATATAGTAAAAGCACCTCAGTAATTTTCTCATTTCTTTTCTTTAAATTAAAATATTTTAAGCTTCCTTTATATCATTGGGAGCAATGGCATCTGAAAGATATTGGGAGAAAAAGTGACATTCCAGCTGTTCATGTCATTTTTAGAATTTAAGTTTGCAAGATGCCTAAAGCACTGCTTAGTTTCTATACAGATTAAAAGTCAGAGTTCTTAACAAATCAACAAGTGCAGCATTCCCAACCAGCACAGTTTCAGGGAATCACAAATGGCATTTTTCAGCTCAAATATATAACATTATGGGTAAAATTTTTGCAATGGTGATGGTGAGGACCATTGCCTAACTTCTATTATTACATATTAGTTATTTTCTAATACTACTTATACCCATTCAGAAAATCATTATCACTATAAAAATGTTTTTGACTATTTGTGCATAATATGTATTATATACAAAAAATAGTTTATATGGAAAAATAGTTACCTTTTGGGAACTTAAAATCTAAGAGAAAAATAAGAGGTAGACTAAAATCAATCAAAAGCTTCTATTAAATGAAGCTACTACCTCCCATTTATTAGCATTCTAATGTGGGTCAATCAAATCAGCAAAGTGAATGCTTCTTCTATACATTGGGAAATGTAAGAATCAATAAATAAAAGAAATAAGGTAGTGTTTAATTTCATCTGTGGGGTATGTGTATACTTATGTGTGGGTTATCTGAAACTTCAGTAAAACTATGGGCTCATAAAATTCAAATTAATTTACCTCATATACATAATACTATATTATATAAAATATTTCTGCAATTCATTAAAAAAAATTTGATACAAACAGTAATTTTGAGACTTTAAAGAGACCAAAAATGTGTTTGCAGTAAGTAAATAAAGACACAAAGACATTTAGAGTATTGACAATGATGATAATAAGAGGTCCCGAAACTTTCAGAACTTTTATTTATTCATTGAATGTGCATTTGTTAAATTTTTAGAATCCATTTGAGTCACTATTAAATGAGTATGCAATGATTAATGACATGATCCTTGATTTTCAGAAATTCATAGCATATTGAGGACGACGAAGATATTTTTATACATGATGTAAAAAGTTCAATTATAAATACATACAAATAAGAGCTTGGAGAAGCCAGGAAATTGAGAAACAACTTCTAGAGAGACTCTAAGAAGATTTTAATGAGAATGTCATTACTAAGTGGTTCTCAGTTGAAAAATTCCAAATTATGAGTCAATCTGGTTAAAGATGAAGTTGAAAATGCAGGCAGCGATCCATTTATAAAGATTCATCATCATCATTATTACTATTATTATTATTTTGCTTTGTTTTACCTTCTCCTGGCCTCAGGTTGTGAACTCTGGGTTTGGTCTTTACATAGGTTTCACCATAGCTGCTGAGTTACAAGGATGCACCAATGAAAAAATCTTTATACCATGTTAAAAATACTTGACTTAGTCACTCTTCTACTGCCCCCCACCCACTGCTGATCGCATTAACCCCTAAGTATCCTCTATTCCCAAATCCAACAGTATGAAAAAATATGGAAAGAATAGGTAAAAGTAAGAAAAATTTGGAGTATGACAGAAATTTAAGATATATATAATTTAACAAATATAAAACCGTGTTGCCTTCCTTGTCAAAACTTTCAATGTTACTCTGGTGATATGTTGTATAACCCCAGAACATCCATGTCTAACTGGGCAGCAGTTTCCTCTTCAATGAAATGAGATGACAGTTTTAGTATTATTTGAAAATTACATAGTAATATATATAGCAGCTAATATAGTGTATGCATCTTCAAATGTGCTAGTTATGTAGAAACTTAGAAGACAAACTCATAGGTTCATTTACTAAATGGTACTAAGCTACTTTAGTAATCTATCACTTGATTCTATCTCTTGTTATTTTGCACATGAAAAATATTAAGCTACTTACTTTTTAATTTAAAAAGTAATCTCTACTACTTCTGTCAGCTCATCTCTTCTTATTCACTCAAAATGTTTTAACTCTATCCATAGCGATAAAAATCCTGCAAATATTTTTAAATGTCAACCTTTCAAGTCTAACCCATTTAATATAGCCAAAATGTACTTTATTCCATAGAATTTCTGACATATTATTTCTACCTTTCCCAGAATTAAATTTCTCTAGCAAAAATCATGGGCTGATCTACTCAACGCTAACACATTATTCATCTTCCTTTTCCTCTACTACAGAGGATGTAAAATAATAACAAAATTATATCATGAAGATTAACTATGTGCCATTGCTACATAGTTTCATTAAAGTTTGTCTTCATTTTAATTTGTAACTTAAAAGATAAAAAGGACAACATATGTAGGTAACTCTTCCCAAATTCTTCCTGTGGTGTCTGCGTTTCTCAAGAACGATCCTTCCCATCTATATAAGAACAACGTTCAAGTAGCTGCATCAATGTGTCAATACTCTTGATCATCTCACCAACTCTGATCTAATCTCACTTTCTGGTGAGTAAGGAGAGAAAGAAGGAATTGAATACTAAGAAAATTAGAAAATATGTTTAATCTATTTACATGCCAATTACATTATTTAATATGCTTTTTAATAATCACAAGATGTCTGAATAGCTTTCATTTTTCAGAATTTTGCAGATGGATATTTTAATTTTACAGATGGATATTTGCTTAAATTAAGCAATTTTGCTAATATTGCATGCCAAATAATAGGGCATGGAGTCAAGTACATAGTTAATGCTTATTAATTTAATGTTTACTAGTTTTTCCTTCAATAACTTGATTTATACTGCATTGCCTCATTTATTAATTTTATATGTGAAAATATATTCCATCAGACAAAAGATACCTTTCACCTTTGCCAATTAAATCTTATAGAGACCGGTTATTTATTTTTTGCATGTATTCCAAAGATCATACTGGTGGTATGCTGAAGTTGGCTCCTTCTGGCTCATGCATGATACTGGGTATAGAATAGCAACTCTGTGTTCAGTAACTTAACCTCGATAGTTAAAAATGGATCATGTCATGGATATTAGCACTATAAAATTTATCAAGCTCTACAAATCAGGGTTCTTGGGCTTCCTCCCCCAGATAGATGTTAAGTATTCACTAGAACATTACTAACCCAAACCCATTCATTTTATGATTTCAATATTATTCTCTTTCCTTTGCTTGTATATCTTTCAGAGCTGAGTTTTCATCTGTTGACATTTGAAGTATCCTTGTTGTGTCCTTTATGCGTCAAAGACTTCCCACTATTATAGGTCATAAATTTCCTCTTGCCCTTTATTTATTCATAGCCCTTCCTTACCAGCTTAAAAAAATTGCATTTTCAAAATGTAGTCATTCCAAGAACTATCGCATTTAAGTTGTCTGAATTCTTGCTGTAGGAATGCTTTTCATGACAGAACTCTACTGGCTATCCTGAAAATAACTCAACTGCAAGGGAAGATTTATGGGTAATCATTTAGAAAAGTAAATGAACCAGAATATTGGATAACTCCCAACTGTGCGGTCATGGATCACATATACTTTAAAATATTTCCCAAGTGAGAATCTAAGTATGAAATGAGAAGCCTTTCTGAAGTATGAGAAGAAATATTAATGCACTACCTGAAATCAGGATTACATACTAGAACCAAATTTATAGTTGATTGGTAATATTAAAAAGAAGATATTATTTGGAGAACAATGAGAGTTTTCTAGTAGTCTAAACTTATAAGAGCAGATAGGAGATTTATCTTGGACAAATCAAAAGTTCAGTGGCCTATACATTTCTGATCAAAGTTTCATAAAATTAACTCTTGTGCAAAGTTTCTCTATATCCTTCTTCATATGATATAAAACTACATCAAAAGCCATTATACAAAAATCAAGGAATTTCCTTACAAAATTGCATATAGAACCTCACCCCATGAGTTCATATTGAAATAATTTATCCATCAATGAATAAGGAAACAACAGAGCTATTAACAGAAACTAGTAATAATTAATGTCTTACTGGCCAAAATGTCAGGAATTTAGTTTTAGATAGTATAAGTCAGTTTGATGAAGGGCATAGAGGATAAGATTATGACAATTGTCAATTCTACCTCCTTCAATAAGACTGCTTATCTGGGAGTAAATAAGTATAATGCTGGTCAACTGACCCTGCTACACCAAAAATGAATGGGTATAGGGGTGATATAAAAAGAAAGCTGGAGTAGGAAAGGGAAGTATTATTCCTATGCTTACTGTCTTCTTGGAGTCCTGGAAAAAGGCTAATATCCAAAAATGTATGTTGTGTCCAAACATAGAACTAGGCACTGTTAAAATTCATTGTAGCAAGGAAATAAAATGAATAATATTTTGATTAAAGAAGTTTCTTTGTGACTACACAGTTCCATTCACTCTCTGTCAGACATCAGAGTCATGGAAGCCGCAACACATTCAAATAATGACCTATACTAATTTCCAACAGAATCCACCTTGACTTTATTTGTCTATAATTCCAAATTAAATAAACATACATTTTTCTCTAAAGAGTAAAAAAATCAAGAAATTACGAATCAATATCAAAAGACAATGACAAAATAGAAAAGAAAAAGCAAGAAAATACTGAAAACAGTTTGGTCCATGCAAAATGGATCCTGATACTTAAAAAAAATATATATAATTTAAAAAATTGAATGAAATCTTCTATTAAAAGGGAATAATATGAAGATTGTTCATTCATATTAAGTAAAAAATAAAATCTGATGTATTTTGCTATAAGAAAACTCCAAAGAGACAATGACTTAGGCCAACAAAGCTTAGGCAAACCTAAAGAAGGAAGGATAATAAAGCTACTGTCAGAAAAGATGAATTCAATGAAAAGTGATAAAATAAATTTCACATAGGAAAACTATATAAGTATATTTCTTTATGTGCCCAGCAAATACAAATAATCTTAAGTTTGATATCCAATGGGAAATGAATAAATGCGATTGCAGAGGGAGACTTTAATGGATCTCTATAATTTGATATTAGATCAGTCATCAAAAATAACATAAGAATATAGAAGCAATAAATTTAATAGTGAATTTTAGTGTCATTCACAGCACATAATTCACTGTTTTACAAATATGCAACAGATTATACACAAGTTAAACATATGCAATGCATTTCAAATGAAAGTCATGGTGGCCACATTTTATGCCCACAATATTTAAAATATGCATAAACTAAAAGTAAATGCAAAAACATAAACCCTTCTTATTTATAACTGCTTTCTCAAATAACTTTTGAATCAAAGAGGCACATTAGCATTCAATGCTACACTATTTGGCTCATACTATTAAGAATGATATATTTTAATGGACTAGTTCTATAAATAAATGATACACTATTGCTTTTCTAAAATATGAAATATAAAATTTTAAAATTCAGAATAAAATGACTGTTTAAAATTGTCTATTTTAAATAGCAATAGAATAAACTGAAAATAAATTCATGTTTACACAAACAGGAAATTAAATGGCAAAATAAATGAATAAAAATAAATAACTTTTATGTAACTAGTCATAAGCAAAAGGAGAGTTAATAAAAAATAATTATTATTCATATACTGTATAACATAAAATACCTAGAAAAAACTCAAATAAAAATTGTGAGAAACCCATAACAACTCAATTATAAAATTTTATTGACTCATAAGTCTTAAATCAACTGAAAATATATTTCTCCATGAGAAAGCCAATATTAGTCCTTCCAAACTGATTTTCACTAAAATTATCCTACAAAAATCTTATTCTAATAAAAATCTTAATTTGTATCTCACAAAACTACTATTGCTTACTGAGGGGGAACAAACAGGAAAGAATAAACAAAATTTTAGAAAAGACTGATATAAAACCATTTCCCTCTAGTTGTAAAATATAAAATTTGCAATAACTCAAGGTAGTGAATGTCTAATGCAATGATTAAGAAGAAAGAAAATGAACAGATGAGTCACTGTAAATAGAAGCAATGAACTGATGAAAAAAAATGATATTTCATACCGGTGAGGATAGAATGACTTTCTGAGACATGGTATAAGAACCATAACTAACTGTTAGGAAAAAATATGAAGTCAGCAATTCATCACATGATATATTAAATGAATTACCACTTGATTAAAGAACAAAATACAAAATAAGACCATTAAAACTGGAAAATATGGACAAATATCTAACTCATATTGAAAAACAAAGTTGTAAACTTATTTCTGGTTTCATCATACCAAAACCAATTTTAAGTGAAAACAAAACAAACAAACAAAAAATTGAAATACTGAGCCATTTAAAATTTAAACCAATGCCACAAAAATTACAATGGGACAAATTCAAAGACATCAAAAGGGGAATATGGACTATATCAAAGGCAATGCTTTGGAAAAGCATGAACAATTCTACATAATATAAGTAAAAAACACTAATTGATAATTCAAAAAATATAGATTCAAATGACCACAATAAATGAAAATATAGTCAACCATACAGATAATCAAATGAAAAGTTGCTAATATCAACAAGAATTTAAATATGTTATTCTGACTATCAATTCAGGAAGAAAATAGTAAAGCTAAGATATGATACTTGATAGTTGTGAAAAATGTTATGATAGAATTATGGAGATTCTAATTTTATTCTTTCAGTTGGTTTAAATATTCCCATTTTCAAAATGAAAATGTTATTAGAATAAAATCATATTTCATATGGTTGGAAGCATCTGTACAGTGAGTAATAGAAAAGAATAGAGTTTTTAGTTTTAAGTGTAAATATTTCATTCTATTTTTGTTTAAACCTGACATTGAAAATGATCAAATACATTTTAAAAACTGAACCCAGAGGAGGCAGGCTTTTCTCAAGCACTTTAGGATTGAAGGGTAATTTATTATACAATTAGATTATTATTAGACCAAATTTAAATATAATTTCTACCTTCAGTTCCACCACTTACCAGTCCCAGCTTTAAGAAACAACCATTTAGTTTCTCTCTGGGCATACTTCCTTCTTCCAAAAAACAGGATTTTCATTCCTGTCCAGTATGACAATAAGCTAGATTGGAATGCCACTGTGAAAACCATCAGTTTGTTCTTAAGGTATTATGATTATACTCATGGGATTAGCTACAGTTGTAATTTTTTCAACTATTCTATTTACTCAATTGATTTGCATCCAGAGCAGTGCATTCTTTTATTTAGTGATCACTTTGGTATGTTATCAATAATCATAAATGTATTCATTAGATAGTACTTCTCTATTGTTTCAGTATGAATTATAGATATTTGTATCTAACATCAAAGCTGATGTTTTTCTGAAAAAAAAAATAAATAAATAAATAAAGCCCTAAATTTCCAACACATGACACAGGTTTTAATATGATATTAAGGCAATGCAGAATTATTGTCAATACAGTTTTGCAATGGTGTAAGCCATTTTTATACTTAAAAAAAGGGCAAAGATAGAATTTCTCCTCTCAGGTCTGAGGTAGCAATGATTTTCAATGAGAGGTTGCAAGTTCTTTTAGTTAGAAGGTATATCTGGAAGGATATGTATAGAAAAAAAAAAACCTGCACAGATTTGAGCTAGATCTTGGAAAATTTCTTGAAGACAAACATGAAAACTGTCAGGATTTTAACACAGTCATTTGAAGCCCTTTGCAAAGTTATGACTATGAAGAGATGGATATTTGCCTCTCTCTTCTGATATATTCTAGAACTAATGGTGGCTTATTGAACCTAATCAGGAAAGAGGAGAAAGATTCACAGAGGAATTTGAAAGAAAATAGTTCTTTGAGTATCGTAAGTCCAGGTTCCTTTTCTCATAATGAAAGGGCTCCAAATCATGCAGTCTAGATTTTAGAGAGCGCCACTGCTTTTATTTCAACTAGAATTATAAAGATTGAAGGGTCCTTACCTTGTCAAGCACAGCTGCCAAGATTCCAAAGAACAGCTAAAAGATGCCTTGAATTATTAGTGCTGTTTTGCAGTGGCTGCAGTGGATAATATGCAGATAGAATATTGAAATGACCACTTCCCAAATCAGGAACTCACTGCTTCAAATGCTAACAAAGTAGGAAAATAAAGAACTAACTTACTCCTTGTTCCTTGTACCACATAGCCAAGCCTCCCTATGCTTGCAAACATGAGTCAAGTTAGCCTTTTCCAGAAACTGACCTATCGTTCATGTAGTAGTCAGGAATCTTGATCATTACAGCAGTTAAGAAATAAAATCATTCTTTAGATAAGTCTCAAAATGTCATAAATGCCTCAAACATATTAAATAAACAGATTATAAAATCAAAACCTAAAATTGAGGCTTTTGATGTCTAGGGATTGCACATAACTTTGACTATTTTAATGTAAATACTGGTTTTCTCATATAAAATATATAAAACAAATATTGTATTGCATTAATTCTCACTAAGAGTGTGACAAAACTGTGATCTATACCAATTAAAAGATAGAAAAGAGCACCAAAACAGAGGACAGATTCAAGCTGAACTGGTGCCAAAGACCTCTGTATCTTGGACAAAGTTGAAAAAACATTCACAAAAGATGAGTATCAATAATTCTTACTTTAATCGAGATAAATGTGTTCAATTTTTGTTGACATTACTTTGAAGTAGATATATATATATATATTTTTTTTTTTTTTTTTTTTTTAAGAAGATAGTTGAACACTAAAAGTGGATTGCTGAGTGAGGTTATACAATTTCCTTCCCCTGAGGTGTCATTATATAAGAAGAATAGCCATCTGTCTTGGAGATTGAGGGTACAGGTGATTATGTGAGGAAGCTTCTCTGAGGCTTTTGGTCTTTTAATTTTATGGAAGAGTTTGAAAGAGGAAATGCCATCTAGAGAGCCACCACTGAATGGAGAAAGAGAAGTTTTTGAAATGACTTTTAAAAAATCACTCCCACCCAAGGGCATCTGTGAAATGTTCATAGCTAGTTTACAGAATTCTTTTTTATTCCAGGCAACAGAGAGTCAGAGAAATTTCTCTCTGATACCCTTTCTATCGAGCATTACGGTTCATTCAGTCTGGGGAAACAGAGATGAACAGGACTCAATTCCTGCCTCCGAAACTCTGGTCTCATTGGAAAAATGACATATGTAAATAAATAAAAGGCAAACAACATGCTGAGTGCAGTGGCATGCTAACGAGAGGTTCATAACCAATGTGTAGGAGTGGATTATTTTCTGGTTATGTAAAATGTCTGGAAAAGAAAGTAAATAAATTTGAATTTTGGCAAATGACTAAGATTTGCCAGTTGGAAGGAAGGACATTCAGTTTTAAGTGAAGAACAAAGAAAACAAACCCATGTATCCAGGAAGAGTGAGTAGCTCCCTAACACCGAAGCATAGTAGCAGGTGAAAAAAGTGGTTTGTCAGGAAGAAAGTGGAGCAGGAATCCAGATAAAGAAGGGTTAGAAGAAAGAGCTCCATGGCATGGCTTGTTCCCAGGAGGAAACGGGGAGGCATCAAAGGAATTTAAGTCTGGACCATAACTAACACCTAAAGTTAATTTAGTGTCAGCATGAGACAAATGATTCATAGGAGTGAGGCTAAGTCCAGGGAGATGAGATTGAACATATTTTTTCCAAGTCCATGACAAACATACTGAGTTAAAAGTAAGATAATAAATGATTAGTACCGCAGAGTGTACAGACTGATCAGGAAGTAGAAGGACTGAATTTGGCTGGGTATGAAGCAAAAAGTTTTAAAGAAATTTGGTAGTTTCTCTTAAGTGGATATGGAAAATCAGGCTTAAATATTTAAAAGAGAAAGAAGATGAGTTTAATTAGAAGTCTGTCAAACTGGGCCTGAAGGTCATTTATCTGCCCATATAGTATTGTCCAGGGTCTGTAACTTAATAGAATTTTGACCTGGGTATGCAGAAGAGGGGATTTTTCCCACGTTCAAGTCCCTTTGGTGTTACTCCACAGTAATATCACTGCATCACATAGTAAGAAATTTATTCCTTTTTCAATTTTCTTTCCCTCTAGATTAACTCCTTGAGAGAGTTTTAGTCTGGTAAAAATATGTTTTGAACTTTTGCTATTTCCCTTCTAAGCCAAGGGTAAGTCAGTCCTGAGACTGACTCAAAGCATTTAGCTGGCAATAAACATGTGATGAAAATTTAATAACCACTATTTTTGGAAGTATTCCTATATATTTGATATATTTTATTTTTATTATTGTCCCTTATTGGTAGACAGTAATATTGACTTTCTATTGATACAGTGATAACAAGGGTATTTTTGTGCATTTACATTTTAGAATTGTGATTTTGCTTAAAGAGAAATTACGTAAAGAAGCAATAACATGGTGTACAGGTACAGAAGAAAATCACGAAGTATAGCAAGTGTTGGGACTTAGATATAGAAAAAGAGGATCATTAATGGGCAATGTTAGAACTGAGATGTAACCTCATATGTGGAATAATACAAATTCATCATCTCATTTGAAGGAAACAGAAACTGCAGTATTCGAGGAAATCATTTTTAAGGGGGTCTAGGAAAGACTCCTAATTTTCATGGCTAGGCTTCTACGAGACTATTAATTAGTAATATTTTTTACCTCTTGTGTATTTTTCTCCCAGAGAGAGAGAGACACTATAGTTGCTTGTTAGTTTATGTTTTTAGGGTTCCAGAGAGATTTCTGGACAAAAAAAAAAGAACAACAACAAAAAACAAAAGTGAATGGAGAAGAGAGCTAAGGATGGAGAGGAGAGCTAAGGATGGACAAGGGTCAACAAAGAACGGAGAAGTCGAAGATACAGAAGTGAACCAAGAGAGCGCTGTCACAGGCTTGCTTCAAGACAAAGAAAGATCTTTTGAATCAAAGAAAAGACAAGGCATGAGTGGCTGGCTAATGGTTAACTTTGCTAAATGCTCCTAAGGAGTTCAGCAAACAGTAGCCTCTGATTTAATACTGTAGTGACCATTGTCAGAGCAGTTTCATGGGTGGTGAAGATAGAAACCAATCTATGGTGGGAAAATGGTTAAGGAGTAATAAGGAGATGTGGAAAAGAAAAAATAATTCAATTTTTTAGAAGCTGACAGACAAAAGGAGGAGTGAACAGGAGACCGGCTACAAGGGGATTCAGGCTCATGAGAGACTTGTTTGTTTGCTTCTTGAAAAGATGGAAATGATACGGTTTTAACAATAAGCTTGAATGGTTGAGTCAGTAAATAAAGAAGTGATAAAAGTTGCAAGTGATAAGAAGGATGGTTTATGAAGCAGCTTCAGATTGGACTGGGGCATTTGTGAGATCCAAGGCAGAGCAGGGGTGTTTGATTCTAAGCTTAGAGGGAAGGAGAGAAGCTGAGCAGATTAAATATGCAGGAGTTAGATGTTCGGAAGGTGCTTCATTCCTGGGAGCTTCTGAATTCTCAGAAAATAAAAATCATCTTGAGAGTGAAGAGGGCAGGTTATGAGACAGCTTATTCCCAGAGGGCACAAACTGCTCAGCTGCCAACTAGAAATAGAGCAAGTGTCAACCAAGGTAAAAGATCCGATGAGGGCGCACCCTTGTGGTTCAGATGGCAGAGACAGCTAGATTGCAGACCATGTGGAAAGCTGGCAGGGAGAAAGGGAGGGGGGTTGGGGCAGTTCATAAAATACAAAACAACTAAACAAAAATTATTTTTCTTTCCTGCCCTCCACGCCTCAACTCCCTTCCTTCTTTCCTTCCTTTTCTTAAAAAAAAAATTGATGAGAAGTTGAGCGTCCAGTTGACATTAGAACTAAGACTTTAGGGAAGCATCTATTTAAATTGTTTATGTAAATGTTCTAGAGAGTACTTGACTTAGGCATGTAGGATAATGACGAAAGAATGACCTAGATCTAGGGGTTTGGAGAAAAGAGGCACTATCTGTTCTCAGGCATGTTAGTCTCTTCCCTCACTAGTATCTAGGAATCCATTCTCAGTCACTTATTAAAGGAATTTGTCCCCATGGTTTCCCTCTTTTTCCTATTTAATTCAACTTTTTTTCTATCTGGTTCATTCTCATTGGTGTAATTCTGACACTAATAGATCCCATTTAAAAAACAGATTTCCATGATCTGCTCCAACCCCCTTTCATCCTCTTCTTAAAAACTTCCTGAATTATTATATAAAGAAAATTCCCCTTTTCATCTCCTAGTTTTTCTTTTCTCTTGTTATTATTTCAAATTATTACTATTTTCAAATGTATCTATAACAATTTACCTGGTACTCTGAATGGCTAATCTATGCACATATAATTCAAAGATATTAAAATTAACCTCATTCCCATTATCATACCCACCACTCAGTTTTCCTCCCTGTAGGCAGCCATCATTATCCATTTTTTTGCATATATTTTTATACTTAGGCTCATTTTATTTTGATCTTTAATAAATAATATACCATGCACATTGCACTGCAACTTTTTCTCCTTAGTATACTTTGAAGATCTTTTCATATCAGCACATAGAAAGCGGCCTTAATACTTTTAACAGTTGAATAGTATTCTATTTTCTACTTACAGGCATTTCTTGTTTTAAACAGATTACTTATATAAAAAATAAAGGGAAAAACTTTTAGCATATTTTTCTTAAATGCAAATATATCCATAATGTAAATTCTTAGGACTGGAATCACTAGGTCACCAGTCTATGCACTGTAAGACTTATCTGTAAGTCTTATTTTGTCTGCACTATTTCAACTGAAATAGCTCTTATCAAGGTCATATAAAGCCCCAAGGTCATTTTTGTCCTCATATAATTCAAGGGTTCAGCAGCATTGAACATAGTTGGTCATCATTTCCTTCTTAAAATATCTCCTTCTGTTGACTTCTATCTATGACACCCTTCTGGGTTTCCACCTATTTCACGACTGTTCCTTTTCAGTTTCCTTTTCTGACTCCTATTCTTTTCACCGTGTATATTTGGGATTATTCTAGAGCTGTTTTTTAGGCCTGACTCTTTAAAACTGTTCTATCTTTAAATTGTTTCCTAAAGTCTCATCATTCTAAATACCATTTACATATTGGTGATACACACATTTTTATCTCCAACTCTGACTCCCTGAGCTCTCATAACTAACCCTGTGATACCTATACCTGGATATCAATTAGACTGTTCAGAATTAATTGCTTCTCTTTAATTTTCCCATTTTAGTTGGTGATATCTCATTGTTTCACTTGATCTGGTCATAAGTCTAGTCATAAGACTTGATTTCTTTCTTTCCATCAGCAACCATATTTAATCCGTCAAATCTTGTCACCTTTCAAATGCATCCAGATTTGGCCATTTCTTACCATCTATACTGTTACCACTCTAGTTAAGGACAAAGCTAGGAAACTCGAGAAGCTTTCTAACAGCCTTCTTCTTTCCTATCTTGTCTTTCAACAGGTCATCTTGACACAATAGCAAGAGAATCCTGGTAAGTTTTCCAAGAGAAATGCTTTAATGACTTCCCAATTTACAAAGAAGAAAATAAGAACTCTGTTCCATGGATTAAAAAGCCACATAGCACTTCTGAGTGAAGGAAACTCTACCTAAGAATTGGTGAAAAAATCAGGTCAGTACAGTTTCCCCTCTTTAATATTTAGGTGCACTCATTGATATAATTTTGCTTATTTCTGTTCATTCCTAGGCTCTGAAACATTCTTTTTATCTTTTCATGTGGAAGCAATAATTTCTGGTACAGATGCCAATTCTGAGTTTCCCTATTGCACTTCAAGGATTCTTCACTTTGAGAGCAGAAATTAGAATTTCTTGCCTATCTAATTTAAGGTAGTTGGAAAGGAAAAGCAAGGTCTCCTACTGTAGTGCACAGATTGCAGAAACTTCCTGCGGGATCTCAGATTTCCATCACCTCAAGACCTTTCAAATATTATCCTGCTTATGTTGTGTTGCTTCAGCCATCTATTACCAATATATTTGAAAAAAAATCACTGCCCTTACAATTTTTTCAAAATGATTTCTGTGATAGTGAATCAAATTCAAAAGAGATTACATTTACCAGATAGGAACATTCAAACTACTACTCTTCTCATTTCCAATTAAGAATTGCTATAATTTTTCAAATCTTTAAAAAGACAGACACCCAATTTTAAATTAAAAACAAAATATCTCCTAAGAAGACAGTGTTATATTATTTTTTACTATCAGCTTTATGGTTGCCTCTATAAGAATATGTCTATAATTTTATAAAATGAGTTAAGCAACACATATATATTTGAAGCATCAAATAAATTGCCATTACTAATGTGCTATGGCTCAAATTCAAGTCATCTACAAAACTTGTCTCATGAGATAAAGTGGCAAAAATGATGTTATTTTTAAAACTTCATTCCAGCAAATGGAAATCTTTATCTATTGCTGAACAACTCCTTGCCAATTTCATAATAAGTTTCATGGGTTAAGGTTTGATGAACTATTCTTATTGACCAAAGGATGTGTGGAAAAACATATTAGCATTTCTTGGATAAAATAAGGAATAGATGTTATTTTTCACATAGAATTCCTAAGCTGATAACTATTTAGACAAATATGACATCTGTATGAGAAACATCTGAGGCTAAAAACCAATCTTCCCAAAGCATAGAAAACCACTTCTGACTGGAAACACTGAACAGCTGTTTTCATCAAGAGGGACCTTGACACATAAATTTAAATCAAGTGGTGGGAACAAAAGCTTCTTTCCTTGGAGGCACAGAGTGATGATGCTTGAACTGACTATGAGCTTAGAGAGGTAGAAAGGGAAGGAGGAAGAGCAATTGTAAGCCCAGAGATGACAGTCTTCCTCAAGTTTGTTTTGACACTTTGACTACATTTTACTGAAAGTCAGCTCAGGGTCAGCCTACCTCCTAGGACAAATACATAAACACCAGACAACTCAAACTTGAGGATCACTAGATTATTCACACGAAATCAAATTTCAAAGATTTGAAATGCAAATGGAGCCCGTGAAACATTTATTTTGGTTTGTTTCATCTTCCTGGCCTTTGGCATAACACAAGCACTAAAATGTAATCAAACTGCAATGATTACATACATTGTCCAGAAAAACTGAGGGGAGGGATGGCTGCCTCTGCCTGCTCATGTCATCATTTAAGTGTCCACTTCACAATTCCCCTTAATTCAATTGCAATTTTCAAGGGGCCTGGGTAGTTCTTAACATGCAGAAAATGAGATCTTCTTGATCCTTCTTCCAAAGTGTGGCAGGATGTCTCCTGCTCCAATCCATGGCCCTATCAGGGTCCATCTATTTTTGTGCAAAGGAAATAACCCCCAGACCAAATCTAGCATTTGAGGCACCCCAAATGCTTATCCTAATGCATAGTCTTTCTCCTTACTAATTCCTTTCTTCTTACTAATTTCTCAACTTTCTGGCTTCATACATAACGTTTTTCCAGATCCCTTTGGGGGACAGGAGGCCTGAGCATGACCCCTCATTGGGGTCCCCCTTTCTCCTTTGCTCGATGGACCCTCTAAAGAAGGCGCCTTCCCGGTAGAGTAAGACCAGCTGCAGCCCAGGCGTTTTGCAGCCTCGAGGTGGAAGCGCTCTCCTGCCCTTTTACCTTGAGCTTCTTACCCACGGGAAATCAACTTCGAAAACTGCACCCTTTTCTCCCCATCTACGTCTCCTGCCGGTTCCTCACATTTCTTTCATCATTTTCCGCAGAATTCTCCCCAGATCCCACCATGGATGAACTAGAAGACGCTCGTGTCCTGCCAGCGCTGGATGCCGCCTGGTGCCCGGTCACTCTCCACCCAGCAGCTCCTACAACAGCGGCGATGCCCTCGGTGGGTTGTCGCCCGCTCGGCGATCCAGCCCTCGCCCAGATCCTGGGCCGGCCCTTCCCTCCCTGCCCGAACCACCTGCTCCGCCCCGGACACGCCTGCTCCCAGCAACTTCGCCCCCAGAAGCTGAGGTTGCAGTCGGCGTGGGGAAGGGAGGCTCGAGAATCTGGGGCTGCTTATTCGACCCAAAGTAAAGCCGGAAAGGAACGGGGCTGCAGCCCCGTTGGGCTTCCTGGCCCGTCCTCTGGGAGCCGCGGCCGCCCGGGGCTCCCGGGGCCCCGTCCCCACCAGCGCACCAGCAGCGGCCGGGCGCGCTCTCCCGTGCTGGCGCAGAGGCGCACACTCACCGCTAGCGCTTCGGAGCCGGAGTGGCGGCCCCGGGCCTGGGCGCGGGCGCGGGCTGCTGGGCTCCGGGGCTGGGCGCCGGCACCACCCGGCGGAGAGCGGTGCGCGGCGGCCGGGGTCGGGGTCGCAGAGCCGCTGAGTCGGGCGCCTGGCCCGGGGTCCGGAGCGCGGGCTGAGGGAGGCGCCCCGGGCTCTCCACCACCCCTAAGACTCCTTTCTTCTTGCCCTCATCTCTCTTCCTTCCTTCAACACCCTTCTTTTCTTGCTTCTCTCACTTTCCCCCCCACCGCCTTCTCGCTTCTCTCATCCGTCTCCTCCCTCCACTTCCACTGGTGCATGGAGAGAGCGGGGGAGGGAAAAAGTCCCGTCTCTTTAACTTGAGTGATACCTTGGAGATTATTTGTTCACGCAGTCTGCAAGTGAAGTGAGCAACCTTTTTGAAAACATCAAAATCAAATGACTTCGGTCTCCTTTTCCTTTGCGTTTTTGCAGCTCCTTTCAGGGGTTCTTTTTTTCATCTGATCGGGTAACTAGGCATAAGGTGAGATGAGATAAGGAAAACAGGCAATGAGAGGCAGCAATCATTGGAAATGGAATGGAGAAACAGTCCTCGAGTGGGCCCAGCGATCTGTTTACCCACAATGTCACCAAACACATGTTTCCTGGAGAGGGGAATTGAGATTGGGGGCGAGAGGCGAAAAAAGATAGATAAAGGAATGGGGTCAGAGTTTTTTCAAAGCCTAATTCTAAGCCATCTACAAGTGGTTTACTCTTGAATCACTGTGGGTGCCAATTACTCTTAAGATGCCTTCGAATGAATACTAGTGTTTTAACCAGGATTTGACCTTGAGAAAATATTTTACCTTTCTTGTTTTTGAATCCTGTATTTTTATCCAGAACAATATTTTATAGTCCAGTGGACAGAGTCCGTTAAACTGTAGCTTACCAGGAGCTCCCCAAATCTGCTTTGACAACCCTGGATACTTGAGTGCTTCTTGGAAGGTGACAGTTTTCCAGGACTTACAGGTATCTGCTGCTAAGGACAGGTCAGGTATTTTGTTCAGAGCATCAACCTACTGGCCACAGATTGACCCTCCCAGGATTGAGTTTCATTTTGCACCTGACTGTCCTGGAACCACTTTTCCAAAAAGAAACTCATATTACTGAAGATCCATTCTGTTTTCCTACCACTCAATATTTTCTGCCCTCCAAAGACAGCCTTATTATGCACATCTTCCATATAGACTAAGCCTGTGTTTCCTGGTCCAACTTTCTTCTGTTGATAAGGTCATCCTCTCCTCTGACTTTATATATTTAAATGAGATTCCACACATAAAACACTACTTTGCACTTAGCACTGAGGACATGCTCATTGAATTATTATGGGTAACAACCATAGATCATCATTAGTGTTTATGTTTTAATTCTCTCATATAATTTTTAATTCCCCACACCCTGTGCCATGATTTGCACAATTGCAGCCCTTATCCTTTATAAATATGTGACGATGTGGCGGTGGCTACTCATTTAGGGAAGTGAAGTGAAAATAATACCAGAGAAAGTCCAGATTTATAACTTACCTAAGAACACACATAATTTCCCAAGAAGATAGGATGCTAACCACTTTTATTTTATATTTGTACCCAGAGTAATTTGTAACACATCTTGCAAATGAGAGCCATGGAGACAATCGAAGGTTAAATCCTTTCCATAGGCAGCTTAGGAATGTCTCCCTCTCTACACAGAGGGATGTTTCCTGATGTCCCGTTTGGAATGTGCTTTGGAGTTAACAATTCAATAGTATATCTGAGGACTAGATGATATTAAATTAAGTTTAATAAAATAAGGAAAGAACTCACCTATGCTGCAAAGGGATCTAAGGTTTCAGATATCTCTGCTAATTTTACTGCAGCAATTTGCTTAGTGATGAAATGGCACCTCTAAACCTTCTGCCCTGGACATAGTTTATTTGCTATTCAGTTCACATTTTCTAAATCCAGCAGGCAAGACAGAGTCATAGCATTCAGCAATTGAGTAACCAGATTAATAAGCAGGCTGCTTTTTTAAACGTATCTTACTATATTCCAGAGACTTGAGTCTCTGTGAGAAAAAGAACTGAATCTTGATTAGTTAATAAGTTTACTGTTTTTAAGTTGTTTAAGATGTATTTAAATCACAGGCAAGTCCTTTTTGAAAGCTTACATGAAAAATCCAGGAAGTGTCAATGCTTAAAGATGTTATATTTAATCTTAAATATGTGAGTACACATGTCTTATTGGGAAAGACACTAATAGTCTGCTTCTTGAGGGTTTGCCAGAAAGGAGATTTTCATTAAGGACAAACTATGCTGCTAGGATAATATTAACCTCAGCTGAAAAATGAGTGGAAGTTCCCTTGTTTCTTTCAATGGACCTGTCTGCACTGTTATGATAACTATAGAAAATAGCCATAAAATGCAAAAATAAGGAAAAAGCTGAGAAGTTAAAAGGATACATGTAGTGTAGGCAGAATTTAATAGTGCAGGCCTAAACAATGTAAACTTTTCCTACGGGTTTATGTTGTTCTTGAGTTATTTTGTTAACTAGAGAAGATTAACCTGACCTTATAAAACTCACAAGTAAGATCCACTGACTCAATCCATGACACCAAAATGTCACATTTCAATGCACTATTTTCAATATTTTTTTCTATTTTGGAAAAAATACTGCAGAGGAAAATAAAAACTCATAATGCAAACAAAAGCAATCAGATTAGCAACTGCTTCCCAAGTTTATGGGAAAAGCATTATTATTTTTTTAGATCTAATCATTGAGATTAACTTCACTTGTTCATTAAACTCATTAGATAATTGCTCAATTTTCATTTTGGAAGGAAGTCAAATAGAAATGTATAAGAGATTGAATTAATGTAATTTAATAATTTCATGATATGTAGGGGAAGACTAGAATGGGAAATATTATAAGGGGGAAGGGGGCAAATTGGGTAGAGGGGATCAATTGTATAGTAAAGAAAACTAAAATGGTGATGGTGACCTTAATTTATTGCATACAGATGTTGATTCATAATGATGTACACATTAAACAATATAATGTTGAAGTGAAATGTTCCTGCAATGAAATTAATTTTAAAAAGTAAAAGAATAATACAGAAATAGTTTATTTTCTTGTAAGTGGAAAATATGTCATTTTGAAAACATCAACAGGAGACTTGAGTTCTCATTTAGATTGGTTCTTTTAGACAAATCGTTGACATTTGTATTCATTTGCTAATTTCATGAGCTATTTTCCAAAAATAAGCAATATAATGCAGCAGAAAGACCACTTAACTAGAAGGTCCCAGATCTGTTACTATGAAATAATTTTAGGTGAATTAGGACACAGTTCATCTCTAAAATTGAATGGGGCAGAATGACCAAGATAAACACCAACACTTAAACCAAGTTCTCATCTGTTATCACGTTGGTTCTACCACTGAAAGAATTAATATACTATAATGTAGAATATGGCAGGAAAATTTTTGAAGACTATGTGATGAGAAAAATGAATAGCTACTAAGTCTCCTATGAAGTTATTATAAAAAATAATGGTTGACAGAGACTAACAATGTTAAACTACTATATAATCCAACTCTGCAGTCAAAAAAACCTTTCTCAGGAGATAGTTAATGCCTATAAATTCATACTTAAGTACTTTTGATGCTATCAGTTATAATTGTGTTTTACTTAAAATCGATGCTTTCATTTGTCTTAATATTTTCAGTACTATGTTGCAATTTCTCATTCGTTCTGGATTTGATAAGGCAAAGGCAAATTGCAATTATCACTTTGCATTCATGAGAAAACTAACAATAAATGTCTTGAAGGAGATTTGCATTAG
This sequence comes from Solenodon paradoxus, assembly GCA_004363575.1. Lineage (NCBI taxonomy): Eukaryota > Metazoa > Chordata > Mammalia > Eulipotyphla > Solenodontidae > Solenodon > Solenodon paradoxus. The sequence continues at coordinate 319,626 of RJWH01000547.1, forward strand.
AATTGAACTTGACTCAATTTTGTCTAGCCATTAACCAGTTTGATGATATAAAGAAGTGACTTAATTTCCTTCAATTTCAGCTACCTTGAAATTTCCTGTGGGAGTAATGCTACATCAATCTTCAGAAGTTAGTCTGAATATGTTGGGCTATAGTATGTGAATTTTCATAGAAAATGTAAAATATTATGCCATGTCCAAATTTATGTAAAGAAAGTTAGCAAAGAAGGAAATCAGAACAAAAATATTAGGTTTTGACACTTAATACACTGAAGATATTTTCAAGGTTGCTAATCTTTTCATCAGAAATTTGTTGCATCAACATAGAGCCTTTTCAAAGTGAAGATATTTTATAGAAATGTTATTTAAAATTAGTGCACACAATTTTTAGACAGCCAGATAGTATGTTTGTGTACATATTTGTTCTAGTGAATGCTCAACCAATTCAAGCACCGAATAACAACTTTGAAAAAATTAGTATGTGCTTTAGATAAACAGGTCTTCCCTCCTTCACCCAGTATTTTGCTGGTTACTTCTACATAGATGTAGGTATAGATATAATGCCAGTGAAAACAAGGATGTTTTTGAAAAATCAAAGTTAAGTCTTATATTGGAGCATTGCCAGTTCATAATATTTTAAGTAAAACAGACTCTCTCGTAATATCTACTCTTCAGAATTTACTAGGACCAAAACATAGAAAATGAAACAAAATTACTACAAAACATTACCGTTTAAGAGCTTGACCAAAAACAAATTGTGGTTATTTTTAAATGATATATTTATTACATCTTTATATACATGCATCTTATGAATGTGAAAGCAGAGTAATTAATTAACAGCTTATTAAAGCTGTTGATAAATTACTATTGCTTAATTAAGTCCAGTTCTCAAAGGATTTTAATACAATGTGCTCAAAGCTCCATGCCAATTCTGTAACCATTTAGAGTATCTTCATAGTTATAATCAGAAGATGAAAATAGCAGAATGCAGTAGTTGATTATATGAGACCACGGTTATAACTGGAGTCCTAGTAAGAATAAAGAACATCTGATAAAGTAGACAGTTTCTTTGAAATAGGGTTCACCCATAAAGCTTTTAGTTTTCAAAGAGGAAATTTTCTCAACATGTATTATTTTTCTTGTATTACCTTTAAAATCACAATATTGCATATGAAATAGCATTAGTGAGTTTGTTTTATGGTTTCCTTAATATTGCATTTAATTCTATTTCCTATGTGATGTCTCAGACTGTGTCCGTTCTGTTACTCTACCATTCATCATACTTCTTACACTTTTTGAGTGTTTGGGTATTTGTCTGTTTTCTTCTATACTCTGATCTACTTTAGGGAGAACCTATTTTATGCATCTTAGCTTGCAACTTACAAGTTGCCTCATGCCTAGAAATTAGAAGATACTCAGCAAATTTTGAAATACATGTATAAATACACTAGGTATATATCTTTAACTTTATAGTAAGTAAAACCTGTTAACTTCTGTTCTTCAGAAAGAATACTTATGAATGATAAAGGTTATTCAGTTCCATTTATAGTGTCACCCAGTGATGCTGTATAAAATAGTCCTCTTTTCTCTTCCCCTACTGTTATTCTCTACTTCTCATGTTGCAAGTATCTTCAAATGTCTGGTGTTCTTTAGATGTCCATTAATACTCAGAAGAGGAAAAAAGACAAATACCAAGTGATCATATTCATATGTGGAATATAAAATAACAAAGCAAACAGACAAAACAAACACTAACTCTTAGACACTGCCAACAGACTTGAGGTCACCAAAGGGGAAGAGGGTGGAGTTATAGGCATTGGGAGTTTAATGGCTAGAGGTGGAGGATTATTATAAATTTGGTGGTAGGTGTGGCGTGTTTAATTTGATGAAGAGGGAACCTTCATATCTAAAATTTATAGTGTTGTAAATCAATGTTATTTCAATAATATGTATTTATATATATTTTAAATTGATTGCTCAATGAGCTGTATATTTCATGGGAAGAGAAAATTTATTCTTTGGGGATGTTCAATTCCAACAGAGAAGAATCTTCCAGTCTCTTTTCTGGAGTAATTCTGTAAACAACAAAGGCTAAAGAGATTGGGGAATTCACTCTTTGTTATGTAAATAATCACTTATACTTCTGTGCAAAAAAAAAAAAAAAATTCACGCTATTTTCCTAGAGAATAAATCTCAAGACTCTCTTGGGATGAGGTTAGAAAAATTATTTCCTGGCTACCATATATGTTCATGGGAATGGGATTTAATCCACTCATCTATCTGATTTCAGTTTTCCTATCTCCTCGTAAAAATGGAAATCTCATGTCTTCTAACTGTTGTTTCTTCCTTGTGGTTTAGTCTTATTTTATTTATTAACTGCCATTTTAGCAGTGGTGTTATGTATAAATGTTCATATACTTGATGTTTAGTCAATGTTCAAAGTTAATAGAACGTCTGTAAAAATAGACAAATGTTTAACTCTGTTAGTGAATATTATATGCAATGCTATGTTACAATATGATATTACAACTTACAAAGTTTTTACATTATTTTTCCTTTTTCTCTGTTGTTGTCATAACTGAAACTATCCATTTTAAGTTGATAGAATAATAATGAAAAATTTTGTCCTTATTGCTTATATTTTTCTTGCTCTTCACATTTTTTTGAGACTCCAGTTTCTGTTAGTCTCCTTCCCTCTACATTTAACCTTATTTTACTTTCACTTTAATAGAGAGCTATGTTATTATGTAATAACAAATTGTTGGATTTCAGTTCAGTTATTTATACTTTTGTCTTTTTACCAAGTTTTCTTCTAAAAATGAACAATATTTATAATTTTGGACAAAGATAGATATGAAATAGAAAGGAAAAACCTTTTTTAGTTATATTCTCTAGAACCTAGAAAAATATTCTAATAGGTAACAATATTTGGATTATCCTATTTCAGCATTTTCAGTAGAATATGTCAAATTAGGTATAATCTTCACTAAATGACAATGATTACCACTCGTACTAACACAACAGCATTTCAGTCACTTCAAATTTCATGCTTTGTGGGACTAAGAGAAATGTGTCTATGTCTCTGTTTCATTTCCATAGGGGTAACCATCCAGTAAATGACATATATGGAATTGACTCCATTTTATGACTGATTCTATTTATGCCAAAACACCATTGATTTAAAAAATGTAGTGTATGTTAATTTAATTATACAAAAATATTAAGGTAATTATTTGCTGCACAGTACTTTAAATTTTGTTTTAATAAAATCTCTAGAACAATACTACCAGCTCCAATTCCAGTTCTTATAGTGTTGTTCCTTTTCAAGACCTGTTCTCTCCCTTCTGTTTCCTTCCTCTGTCACTAACAAGTTCATACCTTAATGGCAATGCATTGAAATGTAATTCATGTACTGTGAAATTCACCCATTAAAGTTTCCAATATCATGGCTTTTATTTAATCAGAGTAGGTCAAATATTGTCATACTCAATTTTAGAACATACTCATCATCACCCAAAGAAGCACCTTATCCGTTAGCACTTACTACCCATTTGCCTCACCACCTTTTCTTGTTTTAGGCAACCACTAATTTTCCTATCTCAAAACATTTATCTATACCAGGCATTTAATGTAAATGAAACAATATATAATCTTTTCTGAAGGGCTTCCTTTACTTAGAATGTCCTTAAGATTCATGCATATTATTCCTTTTTATTGTTTTATAGAATTCCATTGTACGGCTATCCTGCATTTTATTTATCTATTCAACAGGTGAAGGACATTGGGTGGTTTCCAGCTCTTGACTTATGAATAGATGCTATCCGCACTCCTGTACAAGCTTTTACATAGTCATACATTTTTATTGTATTTATTTCTATACTTAAAAAAACTTACTGGTCATATGATAATTCTACATTTAAACATTTCAGGACCTGTTAGATGGTTTTCTAAAGCATCCGCATCATTTTACATTTAATATGCAGTTTCTTATTTTTTCCGTATCCTTGTCAACTCTTGCTATTACCTATAATTTTTTATAGTCATCCTGTTGTATTTGACACTGTATCACAATTGTGTTTTGATTTACTTGTCCCTTCCTTCCTTCTTTCCTTCCTTCCTTCCTTCCCTTCCTGCCTGCATTTTCTTAATGACTAATTTGAGCATGTATCATGTACTTGTTGAACACTGGTATATATTTGGAGAAGTATATATTCAGATCTTTTGTCTATACTGGGTTGTATTATTTATTATATTATTGAGTTGTAGGACTTTTTATATATTTCAGATGCAAGTTCCTTATTTGATATATGATCACCAAATATTTTCTCCCATTTTATGAGTTGTTATTTAATTTTCATGGTTGGTGTTCTGGGAAGTTTTTTATTTTCATATGGTTCAAATTATCTGTTTTTAAACTAGTATCTTGTGTTTTGGTGTCATAGATAAGAAGACTTTACCCAACCCATGGTCATGAAGATTTAGTGCTATATTTTCTTCTGTGGGTTTTCAAGTTTTGGCTCTTATACTAAGGTGTTTGAACTATTTTGGTACATTTGTATACATGTATCAGGAGAGTCCACTGTCAATTAGGTATTCAGTTAAATCAGCATCATGTGTTGAAAGAGTTTTTCCCACTGAATTTTCTTATCACCATGTTATAATCAATTGATTGTAAGTGTATGGGTTTATTTCTGAATTTTTATATTATTCCATTGATCTATCTATTTATCACTATATCAGTAGCATTTTTCTTGATTTCTGCACTATTACAGTAAGTTTTGAAATTGGGAATCCTAGATCCTTCAAATTTCTTCTTTAAAAATTAGTTTTGGCTATCCTGAATCCCTTGAATTTTTATATAAGTTTTTTAATTAGCAGGTAATTTTCTTCAGTAAAGTTAACTGGGATTTTATAAGGATTGAGATATATCTGTAGATGAATCTGTGGCATATATGCACATTAGTGTTCTGATTATTAGAAAGGAATATTTTTCATTTATTTTTATCTTCTTTAATTTCAATACTTTATTGTGGTTTTCAGACTATAAGTTTTGAGCTTCTTGTATTACTAAATATTTTTTTCTTTTTAATGCTGTTGGAAAGGAATTTGCTTTTATAATTTCTTTTTTTTTTCTTTTGGAGATTATTAGTTGATAATGTCCTGAAAAGCAATTTTATATTACATAGAGATCATATAACCTAAAATCTTATAGAACTTATTCAGTAGTTTGAATTGATTGAGAAGAAACTTGAGAACTTTCTTCACACAAGAAAATAATGCTGAAAATAAAGCTTTATTTTTCCTTTCTAATATGCCCGTCTTTTTTTTTTTCCTTGCATAATTGCCCTTGATGGAACTTCCAATACAGTGTTGAATACATGTGGTGAGAGAAGGTATCCTTCTCTTTTTCTTGATATTCATAGAAAGTACTTAGATTTTCACCACTAAGTTTGATGTAAGTTGTGAGATTTTCATAGATTTCCTTTGTTACATTAAGGAAATTTCTTTTTATACCTAGCTGAGAATGTTTTGTTGTTGTTATTTTGTCATGAAAATGTATTGGCTGTGTAGGTTTGTACTTTATTCCATTGTAATAGTGCATTGCAATAATTGATTTCTGGAAGTTACGTTTTAGGAGATATAACCTTACATTCCTAGGATAAAGTCCACTTGATCTTAATGTATGATATTTTTATATGTGACTGGATTTAGTTTTTGAAATTTTGATGAGGACTTTTATATCTACATTCATAAAAAGTATTGATTTGTAGTGTCTTTTTCTGGTTTTAATATCAGGAAACTACCTCTACAGAATGATAAGAACTTGTTACATCCTTTTTAAAAAAATTTTTGCTAGGTTCTGGGAAAAAGGGTATTGATTTTTCCTAAATGCTTGGTAAAAATCACCAGTAAAATAATTTGAACCTGGACTTTCGTGTAAAGTATTTTAATTATTAACCCAATCTTTTCATTTGATTTAAATCTATTTAGGTTTTCTATTTCTCCTTAAGTCAGCTTTGATAGTTTGTGCTTTTCTAGAAATTTTTCTCTCAGAGAAGTTATCTAATTTTTTGTTCACCTTGTTGTTTGTAGAATTCCCACTATTTATGTAAGATTGTGTCAGTTTCCCCTTTTATACTTTCTCTGTGATTTGGCTTTTCTCTTTTGTTTATTTAATTTAATCAAAATTTTGTCAAATTGTGTTGATATTGATCTTCTCAAAGAACAAACTTTCAGTTTTATTGATTTTCTGTATTGTTTTTCTGTTCTCTTGCTCATTCTACTCAAAACTTCATTCATCTGATTGCTTTTGTTTTAGCTTACTCTTCTTTTTTCCGTCCCCTAAAATGGAAGTTTATTGATTCACATTTTTTCTTTTTTTTTCTGTATAGGTAATTGTAACTATAAAATTTTCTCTAAGTCCTGCTTTAACTGTTTTCAACAAATTTTGGTATGTTTTGCTTTCATTTTTATCCATCTGAAAGTATTTTCTGATTTCTCTTGTGATATCTTCTTTGATCCATCGGTTAATTGGGAGTGTGTTGTTTAACTTTCACATATTTTTGAATTTTCTAAATTTCTCCTGTTTTTGATTTCTAATTTCATTTGATTGAGGTAGGAGAATATAGTTTATGTGATCTCAATTTTTAAAAATGTGTTGAAGTTTGTTTATAAATATTTTCATCCTAAGAAATGTTACTTTATGCTTGAGACGAATCTGCAGTTTGATATTGCTAATGAAGTGTTCAATAGATAGATCAGGTCTAGCTGATTTTCCGTGTTGTCCAAGCATTCCTGGATGTTATTCTGCCTGATTGTCTTTAATTATCAAGGTGAAGGTAATGTGATTTTCCAAATATTATTGTTGAATTATCTACTTCTTTCAAATATGTCAGTTTTTGCTTCATGTATTTTCAAGACTCTATTGTTAGATACATGTATATTATTGTCCTTATATCTTCCTAGTGAATTGACCTCTTAATTATCATGAGATATCCTCTTTATTTCTATGAAAATAAAGAAATGTATAGCAAATTATAATGTATTATTAGAAAGCAAGATTTATCTCAGGAATTAATTTTCTAGTACAAATCAAAGTTATCTATCATATTAACTGTATTTAGGAGAAAAATATATGATCATATAATGATATGATGCAAAAAAAACTTTTGGAAAAATTCAACCTCCATTCCAATTAGTATCTCAACATATTAAGATATCTTTTTATTAGCTTTAGAAGCTATTTGCTATTCTAATTTGCTTAATTGACCTAAGTCCTCTTTATCTGTCATGATTTTACCTTTTACCAATTTTTTTAATTTCTAAAAAAAAATGGAAATAAGAACCCATATGTGGTGGTGATGACTCTTTACTAGCCTCTTTACTAGACTCTTTAGCAATGCTGTTTTACAAAACTTTTTAAAAATAAAAAATAACACATTTACTGTATAACTTTTGTGAAATACAGGTAAACAAAACATGCCGAAGATCACTATAAATGTTCTTTAAATATTAGAAAAAATTTCTATGCATAGTATATTTCAGTGAACATTTTCTTGGTATCTCATTCAATAAATGAATGTCTAAATATATACACAGATGCTTACTAAGCACCTTTCAAACATTTCATTCATGTACAGCTCTTTACAAAGTCACCATCATAGGCTAAAATATTCTGTAGCGTGGAAGCAACATAATTTATATAACAATTTGTCATTAGATGTTCAGATTATTTCTAATTTTATCTTATATAAACAAGGCTGAAATGAATATTTATATTTTTTCTTGTATAATACAAAATCTTCTGATAATATTTTAGAATCATTAAAATATTTGAAAATTGCATGTTATAAATTATGTAATTTACCTCCCATTTTTCTTGTTTTCAGAACCTTCTTCCTTTTTATATTACTAAACTGCAATTTATTGCTCTCCTATTTTCTTATTTTAAATTTCCTTAATACCCTAAGTGGAGACTTATCTGTAGCCAAGTGATGAATTCAGAGTAGATTTAAAAATCTTTCACCTATCTTGATTTTATACGCCTTTCTAAAAATATTTTACTCTTTTCAGTAAAGAGATTATTGCCATTTTCAAGGAAGACAGAAAGAAAATAGGAATTGAAGAGGTTTTCTATTTCTTCATCTATCAGCAATTATTATCTTTGGCCCCAAACACCGAAACTATCTCTTTCTTGATCTTCTTTATTCAAACTCAATTCAAAAGAAAAGAAAGCTAAGGAAAGGTATTTTCTTATATGTAGCAAACTTCATTTTGGTCTTGAGACTATGAACGCTATAGTTTACAAGTCTGTCAACTAATTTTTGAAACAGAAAAGAATTGACAATGAATATTTTAGATTTGTTTAAAACAACAATCATGAAAAAATTTAGAATAGCATGCAAGATAATATGAAAGTATCTAAAATCAAATTTTTAGAAAACATGATTATAGCTTCACAAATCAAACAGCTGTAATTTATTCAGACTAAACTATGCTAGACTTGCTTTGATATGTTTAGTGAAATAGTTTTCAGCTAATTTTCTGAATAAAATCTACAAAGAGAGCCTTCCAAAGGTCAAAAACCCCTTCTACTTTCCAGTAGATTTTGTATTACTAATTAAAGTGGCCATGAAATTTATTGTGCCATCCTTCATATAACACCATATCATTAAGGAAACATTTGATGCACCATTATTGGAGTTGGCATAGTAGGACAATGCTTGTGATGAGGACATACCATTTCAATGAAAACATTAACTTTTATCAAGTCTGTGGCAACTACATATGCAATTTGGACTGATTTTAAATGAATATAAAGCTGCAGCAATGATTTTCTATTTCAGACAAAAGTTATTTGCAATTAACTTGAAGGCAAATAGCCATATATTTGATATTCACCAGCTGCAGCATAACTCTGACAGACTGCACCCCAGGTTTAATGTCTTCATTATGCATATTAGAATTTAATAGGCAAGCATATACATAATCTTCCACATATTAATTTTAGATGTATAATAATTTATGTATAATAAAAGCCAAGAACACTCATTTAATACGGACAATTTTAAAATTCCTAATCATGTTAACCATGATTAGGTCAAGGTAGACAAGGAAAATCTGTCAAACTGGCTTTTGGATTAACAAACTATTTGCATACAAAGTCGTTTATATGATGATCATAATGATAAACTCAGTCAAGAGACAGTCATATACTCTCCAATATTTTGTAATATGATGAAATGGATTAATCATAACCAGTTGGATACCTGGGTTTAGTTGCTGCCTTCCAGGTAGACAGCATTTAGTATTTATATTAATTTAGTCCACTAAAATTAGATTAGATTCATTTTTCTATGTGTTCTTATTTTGCTTTAAATTTTTATGATTTCAGTGAATTTATCAATATTTGACTGGTTTGTGTTTAAAAGTGTTGTGATATTTATGGCATTGTTTGTTGATTTTTTTCACCTAAATAATTGTTTTGCAATTCAAGCAACTTTTTACTAGCAAGTCACAGTCCCATCAGCTTAGCAAGTCTTTTCAGGTGTAAATTAAGAGCAACATATCATGGAAAATTTTTCAAAATTTATTTCTGTAAGGAAGTCTCCGAAAGACATTTGCAAAAATTAAAAAAAAAAAAAGAAGAGGAGGGACTTCTTGTTTGCATTATCTACAAATTTGTAGAGATAAGTTGCTTCTAGAAAGACAGTACTATTTTTTTTTATCTGAAGCTCACATAGAGTCCAGAAAATAGTGTGAAACCTTTCCTTTTGATATTTTCTTAATTTAGTATTGGCCATCTAAGAGCCTCTTGTCTATAACCAATGACTCGTTTTGGGTAATAGAAAAAAGAGTTTGCAGAGAAAAGAAAATCCTTGCATATCACATACTGTTTAATACTACTTCAAAAAATAAAAATATCACTCTGAGTATTATTTCAAGATATATACTACAGTAAAATTAGGTTTTTTTTTTATGCCTTAGCATAGTGAAGAGCCTTTCTGCTATACTTTAATTATAATTAAAATTATTTAATCTAATTATGGTTTTATATTTAGACTTGAGAAGAGAGCCTATGTCCAAATCAACCTAAAGTATTTTCCAGCACTTTGGATCCTGTTGCATTTCACTTTTAAATCTCTGGCTGCTTCCAAACTGATAATCTTTACATAGCCTGAGTGATATCTTCCCTTTCCTCTCTCTCTTCTTGCCTCTCCTCTCCTTTCTTTTCCTCCTTCTTCCCTTCAACAAAGGAAAATACAAAGTGAAAAAGCAACCTGTTGAATTCATGGAAACATTTGCAAGTCATATATCTAAAGGAATTAATATTTTAAAAAGAGTCATTCTTACAATTCAAATGCAAAAAGCCAAATAATCTGATAAAAAATTGAACAGATATTTTCCCGAAGAAGGCATATAAGTAGTCAACAGACTCATTAAAAATTGCTATAACTAATCATTAGAGAAATGAAAATCAAAGCCACAATGAGACACTACTTCACATTTATTAGAATAATTTTACATTACAAAAGCAAGAGTAAACTATTGTTGATGAGGATGTGGAGAAAAGGGAACCCTGTGTACTGCTGATAGGATTTAAAATTGATAGAGTCCCTATGGGATCAGAGTGGAAACTCCTAAAAACATTGAAATAGAATTACCATACCTTATTCTGAATATATATACAAAAGGAACGAAGACAGTATCGCAAAGAGATCCACATCCCTGCATTTATTGCTGTTTTATTTACAATAGTCAAGCTATAAAAGCAACCTGAACGCTGTCAATGGATGAACAGGTAAAGAATACGTGGCATATATACATGACAGAGTATTATTTAGCCACAAGAAAGAAGGAAATCCTGCCATTTGTGACAACATGGATGATGGCATTTATGTTAAGTGATATAAATCAGATGGAGAAAAATATTGCATAATATTGTTTATATATGAAATCTAAAAAGGCTGAATTCTCAAAGCAGAGATTAGAATGATGGTTACCAGCGACTGAGTGTTAGGGCAAGTGGGGAAAATTTGTCAAAGGATATTTACTTCCAGTTTTAAGGTGAATAAGTTCAAGAGATCTAATGGATCATGTGTTAATTATATTTAGTAACAATATATACTTGAGTATTGTTAAAAGAGTAAATCTTAAATGTTCTCACCACAAAAAAATAAATTTATTTTCATGATGGTTCTGTCTAATGCTGTGATAGTAATAATGTTGGCATTTATGTAATAAACCAATGTGATACGCACCTGAGACCTACACAATGTCATATGCTAACATCTCAAGTTAGAAAACAATAAATTTAATTAAACAGAAGTTAAAAGCACTACTGTACAGCATATCATAAAACTTCCCATATTATTATTACATAATTTCAGTACTGAATGATGTTATGACATTCAAGTGTTTTGAAAATCTCTAGTTCACATATGGGTTCATTTATCCATTCATTTGTTTATTCATCCATTCACACATTTTTTGATATCTGCTGCACATCACTTACTGTATCTATGTTATGAAAAAGACATGAACAATTCATAGTCGCTGCTCTCAAGAAGGAAATAGTAGAGTAGCTAACACCTAAATTCTTTTTTTTAAATTAAGAAGCGTAAGAAAAAAATTGTATTTTCTAGACATTTTGGATTACAGGGATTTTATTATGTTGTGGTGGCCACTGCTAGTTGTCTATGGAAAAATCTGGTTTTTTTTTCTATTATTTTCCCTTATTTTGTTTGGGAAAAACAACGGCTAATACATAGCTTTTAATCCAATCTCTAGAACCCTTTTTGATGATTTCCTGGTCTCTTTTGTAGCAAAGATTGAACCATGAAACCCAAATGCTAGTATTGGAGAGATTTCTGCAAGTTTTCCTTTCTTTAAATAAGGAATAGTGGTGGCTGGCGTCATTCGTCCACATTATTTTCTATCTTGAAAGCAGAAAGGTTTTCTAGACCTGCAACACACATATTGTGGTCATTTTCTAGTAATCACAAGGAACAAATGAACACTAAAGATGACATAGCAGACAAGACAGAAAAAAATTCCTGATGCAATTGAGTACTGGAGCTAAGGACAGCCACCTCCTTTCTTCAAACTCATTATGTGAAAAAAATAAAACCATATTATTATAAATCCTTGAAAACTAGGCTTTCTGTCACAGTGGAACATGTTTCTAATAGATGCATATCTATTGTGGATATGCATCCATAATAGGATCATTAGGGCTGTAACATAGTGACATAAATTAAAGCCACCACTTGCCGAGCACATTTTTTATTCCTAATAGCCATGTGGATTACGTGGGTCATTTATAAGATCCTGGAAATAATTATTTATCATACTACTTTGTGGTTGTAATTGGATTTGAATTGTAGCAGAAAATGTTAAGAATTTGTGCTTATAATCTCTTTTGTAGAGGTCAGTGGTAGCGCCTATACATTTACATTATTTCCTAGTCTCTCCTTCAGAACTAAAAACAAGTTATCAATTCATGGTTTAAAAGTTCAGTTGCTTGAAACGTCAAAGGTATTCAAATTCTCCCTGAAATTTTTTTTTATTTATTTTTATTGCAGTAATTATTTTACACATCAAAATAATTTCCTGTATAGGTTCTCCATTTTTTAGATATATTTCAACATACCATTCACTCCACCAAATCACAAGTGTTCTTTCCCATTGTCCAGTGGATTCCACTACCATTTGTCCTTGCCCACCCCATTCCCTTTTGGCAACCTCAGCTCTGCTGCAAATGTTTCAGGGTTGGTTATGTTTCATCTGTACCTTTCTTTGTCTATTCACATTGCACCTATAAGTGAGGTCATCTGGTGTCTATCTTTCTTCTTTTGACTTATTTGATTAAGCATAATCCCCTCTAGTTCCATCCATGTTGATTCAAATGACAGGGTTTCATCTCTTCTAAGTGTTCCATTGTAATATGTACCACATCTTCTTTATCCATTCATCCGATGTTGGGCACTTAGGTGATTTCCAGTTCTTAGCTATTGTAAATAGGGCCGCAATAAACATGGGGATACATACATCTCTGCTGATGGGTACTTTTGTATCTTTTAGGTAGATGCCCAGAAATGGGCATCTTCAGTTTTTTGGGTAATCTCCAAACTGTTCTCCATAGGTGCTGTACCAATTTGTGCTCCCACCAACCGTGCGAAAGTGTTCCCTTTTCTCCACATCCTCACTACCATTTTTTGTTTCCATACTTTGGGTAGTAATAAGTCTTTCAGGTATAAGATGATATCTCATTGCTATTTTAATTTACATTTTCCTGATAGCCAGTGGGTAGGAGCATAATTTCATGTGCCTGTTGGCCATCTATAAATCCTCTTCCGAAAACTCTATCTCCAATTCCTCCTCCCATTTTTTGATTGGATGCCTGATCTTCTGTTGTTGTGTTTTGTGAGTTCTTTGTATATTTTACATATTAAGGCTTTGTCAGAAATATTGAATGCAAATATCATCTCCCAGTTAGTAGGTTTCCTTTTGGTTTTGGTGATGTTTTCACCAAAATGTTTGTTGTGAAGAAGCTCCGTAGTTTGATGTAGTCCTACTTGTTTCTTTTTCTTTTTGTTTTCCTTGATGATGGAGTTGAGTGGCCAAAGGTTTCTTTATGACTGATGTCATGGAAAGTCTTTCCTATGTTGTTTTCTAAGAACTTTATGGTTTCTGGTCTTATGTCCAAGTCTCTAATCCATTTTGAGTTAGTTTTTATGAATGGTGTTAGAGAGTGGTCTAGCTTCATTCTTTTGTATGTGGCTGTCCAGGTTTCCCAAAACCATTTATTGAAGAGACTTCCTTTTTTCCATTGAATTCTTTTGACTCCTTTGTCACAAATTAACAGACTGTATGTGAGTGGTTCAATTTCTGGTGATTCAATTCTATTCCACTGATCTGTACCTCTGTTATTATTCCAGTACCATACTGTTATGATCACTATAGTTTTGTAGTATAGTTCCAAGTCTAGAAATATGATCCCTCCAGATTGGTTCTTTTTTCTAATGATTGCTTTGGCTATTTGGGGTCTTTTGTTTCACACAAATTTGATTTTTCTGGTCTATTTCCTGGAAATAAGCCCATGAAATTTTCATAGGGATTGCATTAAACTTAAATATTGATTTGGGTAACAGTCATTTCAATAATATTGGTTCTTCCCAGGCACAAGCAGGGAATATCTTACCATTTCTTTTATCCTCCTCTATTTCTTTTAAGATGAACTTGTAATTTTCATTGTATATACCTTTTACTTCCTTTGTTAGGTATATGCTCAGGTATTTAATTCTTCTATCTTCTATTTTAAGTAGTGTGATTTTTGTGATTTAATTTTCTTCTAGCATGTTGTTTGTATATAAAATGCAACAGATTTTTGTGCTTTGATTGTGTAGCCTGCCACTTTACTGTGAACATTGATGAGTTCTAGAAGTTTTGATAGAGTTTTTGGGTTTTTCAATATATGTAATCATGTCATCTGCAAATAATGAGAGTTTTATTTCCTTGTTTTCAATTTGGATTCCTTTTATTTCTTTTTCTTGTCTAATTGCTCTGGCTAAAACCTCCAGTACCATAGTAAATAACAATGGTGAGAGTGGACAACCTTGCCTTGTTCCTGATCTAAGAGGAAATGCTTTTGACTTTTTGCCATTGATGTTATCTGTATTTTTCATACATTGCCTTTATTATTTTGAGTTATGAACCTTCTATTCCCATTTTATGGAGAGTTTTTATCATATATGGATGTTGGATTTGTCAAAATCTTTCTCTGCATCTATTGATATGATCATGTGGTTTTCCTCTTTGCTCTTGTTGATATGGTGTATGACATTAATAGATTTATGTATGTCGAACCATCCTTGCATCCTGGAATGAATCCCACTTGGTCATGATTGATGATCTTTTTGATGCATTGTTGAATTTGATTTGCTAATATTTTGTTGAGAATTTTTGCATCTAAGTTCATTAGAGATACTGATCTGTAATTTTCTTTCTTGGTAACATCTCTGTCAGCTTTTGGTATCAGTGTAATGTTAGCCTCATACAAAATATTTGGGAGAGTTCCTTGTTCTTCATTATTTTGGAAGAGCTTGAGAAGAATAGGTGTTAATTCTTCTCTGAAGGTTTGGTAGAATTCATTGGAGAAGGCATCTGGTCCTAGGTTTTTATTTTGGGGGAGGTCCTTCATTACTTCTTCAATTTTCTTGGTTGTGATTATTCTGTTCAAGTATTCTAGTTCTTCTGGGTTCCACTCTTGGTAGACTTTATTTTCTAGAAATCGGTCCATATCTTCAAGGTTGTCCATTTTGTGACATAGAGCTGTTCATAGTAGTCCCTTATGATGTTTTGAATTTCTGTGGTATCTGTTGTAGGTTCTCCCCTTTTGTTTATGATCATAGTTATGAGAGTTTTCTCCTTTTTTTTCCTTTGTGAGTCTAACCAATGGCTTGCCAATTTTGTTTATTTTTTCAAAGAACCAACTTTTGGTTTCATTGATCTTCTGGATTGTCTTTTTTTTCTATTTCATTTATTTCTGCTCGAATTTTGATTATTTCTTTTCTTCTGCTGATTTTTGGCTTTACTTGTTCTTTTTCTAGTTATTTTAAATGTAGAGTTAAGTGGTTTATTTGCATTTTTTTCTTGTTTTTTGAGATAAGTCTGGATGTGATTAATTTTCCCCTTAGTACCATTTTTGCTGCATCCCATAGATTCTGGTAGCTTGTGTCCTCATTCTCATTGGCCTCTAAGTATTTTTTCAGTTCCTCTTTGATTTCCTCTTTCACTCAAGAATCTTTTGGGAGCATATTGTTGGGTTTCCAATTGGTTTGGGGTCTTTCAGCTTTCTCTTTGTGGTTGATTTTGTTTTAGGTCATTGTGGTCAGAGAAGATGCTTGATTCAGTCAATCTTTGTAAATCTGTTGAGAGATGTTTTGTGTCCCAGCATATGATCTATCCTTGAGAATGCTCCATGAGCACTTGAGAAGAAGGTGAAATCTGTAGTCATTGGGTGAAGTGATTGGTATATGTCCATTACACCTATTTATTCCAGATGGTCATTCAGAGTGGCTGTTTCCCTGTCAATTTTCTGCCTGGTTGATCTGTCCATTGTTATAACTAGGGTGTTGAAGTCCCCCACTATTAATGTGTTGTTGTCAATGTCTCTCTTCAGGTCTAATAATACTTGCTTGATGTATTTTCATGCTCCTTCATTATGTTAATGAGTGTTGTCTTCTTGCTAGATTGACCATTTAATCATTATATAGTGTCCATATCTGTCTTTTGTTATGCAGATGGAAGTCTGTTTTATCTGATGTGAATATAGATGTTCCTGCTCTTTTGAGGTTATCATTCAACTGTAAAATTGTCTTCCAGCCATTGACTTTGAGTCTTTGTTTATATTTTGGAAGAAGGTGGGTTTCCTGAATGTAGCACAACGTTGGGTTATGTTTTTTTTTTAATGCATTCAGTAGCTCTGTATCATTTGATGAGTTCAGTCCATTAACATTTAGGGTGATTATTGCTATATAGCTTCTTAGTATAATTTTATAATTTGCCTTTTGTATGTTGATCCAGATGATGACTTTGTTTTCTTTCTCTTTTTAGATCGGATGGGTGCAGTTACGTTTTGATTGATTTTGCCTTTTGTTTTCTTCTTTGCTTTCTCCCTGAGGATATTTTTTAAGGTTATCCTGAAGTCAGCATTCACAGTTCTACCTAATTTTTACCTAATTTTATTTGAAAACATATTAGTCTTCCACTCATTCTATCCACATTTTTGTTTTCTTCTTTTCTTCCCCTCTTTTAATATTTTCTGTCTTACAGTTTTTCTGTGTTTTTTTTTTATTCTTTATAGAGCATCCTTTAATATTTTTTGCAAAGTTGCTTTTGCAGTAATGTACTCCTTTAATTTTCACTTGTCAGAAAAGGTTTTTATCATTTCTTCAGTTCTGAATGACAGTCTTGCCAGATATAGTATCCTAGGTTGAAAATTCTTTTCTTTCATCACTTTGAATATGCTACATCATTTCCTTCTCTTCTGTAAAATTTCATTTGAGAAGTCCACTGACAATCTTATGGGGGTCTCCTCTGTATGTGACATGTTTTTCTCTAGTTGCTTTTAATAGTCTTTCTTTACCTTGTATTTGCCATATTTTTGTGATGATGTGTCTAGGTGTATTTCTGTTTGGATTTCTTTTATTAGGAACTCTTTGAACTTCCTGGATCTAGAGGCTGATTTCATTCTTCAAATTGGAGTTCTCATCTATTATTCCTTCAAATATGGTTTCTGCCCCCTTTTCTCTTTCTTCCTCTGGGACCCCTATGATGTGAATGTTGTTCTTTCGATGTTATCCCAGAGGTCTCGAATGCTCTCTTTAGTTCTTTGAATTATTATTATTATTTTTTATCTCTACTGGTTTTCTTGATTGAGTTCCTGTGTCCTGTCTCCAGGTCGCTGATTCTATTGGAAGCTTCAGGCATCCTATTGCTGAGCCCATCTACTGTGCTCTTTAATTCAGCCATCGTGTTTCTTAACTTTTTGATGTCTTGTTTCAGTTCTTCTCTTTGCTTCCTGACATTCTTGTTTGCTGCCTCTACTGATTTCTGAATTCCCATGAGTATGTTAATCATTGTTACCCTAAATTCCTCTTCAGGTAATTTATACATGTCTGCTGTATTCAAATTTTCCCCTAGGTTTTGATTGGAGCCATAATTTCACATGTATTTCTCTGTGCCTTTGTTCTATTCAGCATTCTGTTTATATTTCTGAGGGTTTGGTTTCTCTGGCATTGTTAGGTTTGACTTGCCCAAGATTGGCAACCAGGCTGCAGTTTTGGCTCTACCAACAAGGTGGCGCTAGTAGGTAGCATTGAGGCTTGGGACTGCCTTCTCACTGTATTCCAGGAGGTGGAGAACCTGATGGATGGGATTTCTGGTGGTTGCATATGTGGTAGGCGGGATTTCTGCTCATTGGACCCTAGGTTCTGGAGTGAAATGGTTATGGGAGGGGTCTGAGCTCTTTGAATGATTTCTGGTATGGTTGTGCCCAGTGCAATTTCACCATGCAGGTTCCGGCTCAGCTTTCGGTGAGCTGCCTTTTCTTTCACCCTCTGCCAATATGGCCCTCTGTGGTTCCCCATCTTAGCCCCATTGGGTCCACCTCTCACTCTGCAGCTGGTTCAGAAATCCCTAGGCTCCACCCCCACCATGCATCTGGAGACTCCCAAACTATCCCAAATTCAAATCAGCGGCTTAGCTGAGAACCACGCTGGGTTCCCTGACCCACAGTTAGTCATCAGCCGATCCATCTCTAGCTGAAATGCCAATTGTTTCTTGGTGTTTGTTTCAAGAAAACAGGTGATTATTGTTTTCAGTGTTTGTGGGGAACGACCCGAAAGTGTGTCCAATAGTCACCATCCAGTAGTCGGTCCCTGGGTGCCTTGTTTTTAAAGACCGGAGAGACATACTCCAAAGGGAGAGTTGGGAGATGGCAGGTTGATGAGAGAGGACAGGCGATGTTGAGGGATGCTGTTCAGCCAGGAGATGCAGTGGGGTCTGAGAATGGAGAAGCTCTGGGCTAATTCTCAGGGAAAAGGGCACAGAGGGGCAGCTGGCATTCGAGGAAATGAATTCTGATCTCTCCAATATTCTTGAAATAGGAGGCACTAGAACTGGGCTACTGGAGGGTCTGGGGACAGGGACATAGCAGTTGAAGGAAGAGGACAACTGGAGGAGTGCAATTTAGAGAACTTATTAGCAAAATGGTGGTGGTGGGTGTTGAGTCAGGACAGTGAAGAACAGACCACTCAGCTGAAGCTGGAGACCATGAACAAATCAAAGCAAACCCACAGACTTTGTGGTGTTCCTCCAGCAGACCCTGGGATTTCTAAGGTACAGAGACAAAAATGGGGGGAGTCAGGATGGCTTTCATCAGACCTAAGCATTGGGAAGGCTGAAGATGCCATTGATCCACCATGGAGTTCCCATCTGGGAACAATGAGGGGTTACAAGGTTGATGGGCCTGCCAAGTTACCCACCCGCCGCTGGGCGCCCATGCTGGTCAATGAGAAAAAGGCTGAAATTGGGTTTTTAAAAGTAAGGCACTTGGGGGTACACCCTGGGACTCAGGGCCTAAGTTGGTAATTGAGGTGCAGAACATGTAAAGTCCAGGGACTGAATTTGTGACCTGGAGCCCACAGAGAACACCCCCAAATGAACAAAACAAATAATGTGTTTTAAATACCCTTTCTTTGTAGAGAATATTGATTATATGAGACATTAGGCAGTTCCTACTTCTAACTAATAGTCTTAAATTTATTATCAATACAAAAACTCTATGAGGTTTCTGTAATGATTTATGCTTTGGCGATATTAGTGCCATATAGGTTCTAATAGTAAACCTGTGATATTAAGAGATGATAGTTTCTCATTTTGAAAGAATTAACTGAAAATCAGAAGCTTCTATTTGGGATGTCTTTATTCCATGAACGTAGGTGACAGTTGTCATGGGTGTAGGTTAAATGCCTATGGAGTTGTTTGTATATGTTATTTGCAGTTACAAGGGCAAGAATATCCAATAAAAACCAGAAAGAAAACCCCACTATAACTTTGAGGTGTTTTGTTTTATGTTATTGAGGCCTCATGGAAATCAAGTTAGAGCTTATTGAAGTTATTTGGAAGTTCCTTTAACTTTAGTTCTTTAATTCAGGAGTGCCCATTCCTTCTCTGGAAACATTTTTTTATTGACACACATTTGTCAAGCATGTGGAATGTTCCAGACTCTTCTCTGGTTAATCGAGAAGCAGATGATTTACATCACTGCTGGTTGCACAGAACTCAGTTCGCTGGGGAGACAGGGCCTTAAAAAAATCACAACAGTAAACTAGTCTTGTGTGCTTGGTTCTGCAAGTTCACAGAGCAGAATCCCTCGTTCAGTTTGGGGAGGTCAAGGATGGTCAACTACCTCTTTACTTTCACATTCTTTTCTTATTCAAGGTTCATGTCTCCATTTTTCCTCTTGATTCAGACTTGCCCACATCTTCTAGGACCTTAGGACCCATCTTTGCTTTTTCCTTTCTTATTTATAATTTCTAATGTTTCTTTCTGCTGTTCTTTTCCTTCACAGTCTAAACATGCTTATACTCTTCTTAAAAAGAATGATGGTTTGTGATGGGACATTCCAGAGCTATTGACTCCTATTCTCTGCTACATAGCTATGCTTCTCAATACTTGAGCTTACAATTGAGGGCAATGAGTTCCTTTCATTCCACTCACTTTTCCTTAATTATATGTTGTTCTGACTACTGCACTAGAACTGCCTTTTTCTAATATGAGAAATGACCCATTTAACTGTAAGCTCTATGTGAGTGTGTGCTCTATTTGTCTCTGCTTTGTGTATCTCAGCACTCACAGCCATTTCAAGCACAAAGTCAGAGTCTGATAAAAGTTTGCCAATGAATGAATGATGTCTTTTTTTACGTTCTGGTTTTGTTTTGTGTTTAACATTTCCAAGATTCTCTTTGGATTATCCTTTCTTCATTGATCTGTGATAAATGAGCCTCTAGTTGTCCTATTACTTTTCAGGACATTTCTTGTACACTATTATAGCCCGTTGCTTAGACCACATATGATCTGTTAGTCTTCTTCCTGAATTTTATCCTTTGTTATTTTTTCTTCTCATTCAATTTATTCCTTTGTAGGTGCTCAAATTGAAACTGCTATCAAAAGTCACTGAGCATATACAATATTTACTTGACATATCTCTATTTGTTATAATTGCTTCAAAATCTTCTTGAAGAATTATTTCACTTACAGTATTTCTTATCTAATAAAGAAAATGTACCCAAACCCATAAATCTAATAATAACCATGTGATAATACTTTCCTGTTCTGACCCTTCCATCATAGACCAAAAATCACAAACTCTTATAGATTCTCTCTTCTCATTATATTTACTATCTGACTCTTCCATCACTGTGGCTGCGGCCTTCATATCCTCTCATGTGGTCTACTGAAGTACATATTTTAACAGTCTCCTGACATCATTCATGTGCTTTTCAAATTCTCTCCACATCTGTGGTTTGAATGTTTTTTTTAAAGCATAAAGATATTATATTTCTAACTAAAATGCTTCATTGGCTTCTAAAAAGTACTGATCAGAAAATTTAACAGTGTGTCTAAACGGCAAAGTCAACTCATTAGATCATCTCACTAAAATACAGGGTGGGTCTCCTGTACTTTTTCCTGATATACTTTTAACTCACCAACTCCACTAGCTTCAACTACAAATGAGAAAGTGAACTTCCCTCTTCAGAGGAAGAGATGTTCAAGTCGATTCTCACAATTATATAAATTAGACCCTTTGAACAAATCCCTTTGGGTGGGGAACTGCAGTGCATTGATTCATTTAAGCTTCTGTTAGTATTTTTCACTCATCCAATCACGATGGCAAGGGGGTGGGGTTACCTTGATGGTTTAGATCAATCATAGCCCACCTGAACATGGTGGAGTAAATCCATTTAGATTACATAGCTGCCACATAAGGAGGGAGGGGTGAATAGGAGTTGTACAGGTCATCAAAATGGCCACAGAGATGTCACAGTTTTTCTGAAAGTGAATCCTGCCTGTTATCCATTTTAATCTCTGTAGAATACTATTCTGCAGTGCATTTTATGCACACTACTCTTCTTGCCAGTCCTTGACTATATCAGTCTGCTTGTTGCATCTATAGTGGAGAGAATATTGGGGAGACCTCTCTCTCACCTCTTTTAATTCCTTTCTCTGGCCCAATGTAAATCCACTCAAGAGAGATTAAGAATACAGAAGACAAATTTAATTCCATGCACGTGGAGACCTATAAAATATGGAATCTAGTGAATGACCAACACAGTCAATTTGTCAAGCTTTAGACAAAGCAACAATCAGATAGGGAAAAGTTTTGAAAGTTTTGTTTTAAGCAACTTATCTAATGTTCTAAGTAGTTTGTTACATATCCTCCCATCCCTGGCTGAGGATAATGGCATCTCCCCATCTGTTTGCAGGGAAGTACTTTTCACATAGAGCTGTATCTCCTGCTTTCTGGGGAACAGAGAGTAAGAGGGCCAGCAAAAACTGCTTTTAGAAAGAAGGGAGTTTTCGAGTATCATTTTTTGTCCACCATTTCTTTAAATCACACTGATTGATAGTCTACTTTGGCACATCTTTGGGTGACCTGTTACTAGGAATACTCATCTGCTGTTTGGCATGAAATGTAAACTTCTCCTATTCCTAGTTCAGAATGTCACTTCTATGAAGTCAGTTTTGAGTTCTCCTTTGCTAGACTGAATTTGTTTGTGCCTTGTAGACTCCTTCCCTTTTCTTTTACCATGCAACTACATACCACATCACAATTTTTTGTGTGTGTGTGTTTAAATTTTAAGACTTTTGAGACAAAGATGTTTTCTCAGTTGTGATCTCCAGTAGTGTTCAGCATCATAATGGATAAGGCTCATACATGCCAGAGACAAGAAATGACATCATTCTAACCCTTTAGGCACAGTACATTTCAAAGGAGAATGTGATCAGTGGGAAGCTTTCACATTTTACTTTCAATGGACAATAAAATATGGAAAAAAAGAACTATTTTCAGGTAAGGCATCACAGAGAAGGGAGAAAAAAACCCTAATCTGTTTTTGCAAATAAAGACAAAAAGACACTTAAGATAGATGGAAATTAGGAATGGATAACTAGAAAAGTTCTGACTTTTCACTCTCTGTTTTTGATTGTTTGGGGAAAGCAGCAGAAACCTTGGTAAATATTTTGGAATCTAGGCTAGCAGCAAATTTTTCGGTAAGGGGATCGTGCAGCAGATGATGCTCATTGTACAAATAATTATCCCGATTTCTGCAGGTAATCAAAGTCTTCATATTCTTCTTATCAAAATGCCATCACCTCCCTTGCCCCCAATATCAAATAAGCCATTAGATCCTATTGATTCTTTCTTAGAAATGTCTTTTATGTTTGCACTTGACAAACAAGGCTCTCTGAAGGAACAATGAAGGCAGAGAGTAGATTTTTCTGCAGTGGAAGTAAATTATGAAAGCGTTTCAGAAATATCTTGAGAATCACGAGGGAAAAAGTAGCCAGGATGGTGAGCTAGGGGTTGAAGTTTAAAGGGAAGAAAGGTAATAAGTGTCTTAGCAATCACATTCTCAACTCACTAAATCCATTCTAGTATTTATATTAAGATAATCATATTTCAGCTTTTTTTTCTGAAAGTAATACATCCATTTTACAGAGTATTTGAGAATTTTGGAAGTAGATCAGGATGTATAGAGCATTTTCTTCAAGTTTTTAGTGCTTACAGAATTGTGATTTTTATGCAAAACAAAAACCACCACTGACACCACCACAGAATATAATTGTTCCCCAGATGTCTGTTAGTGCATGTTCATAGATCAAAACAAAGAAGGCACTGCAATGATCAAGTCTTTTAAAAATGCTTTTGATTACAAGCTTGCTTTGATATATTAGGTGGATATTTTTCAACAAAATGATGAGAAAATACCTTGAACTTCTGGAATTAAATCAGGCATTCCTCAGAGTTATAATGAAAGAGTGGATAAATAATTTTGCTCATTGGCCTTAGATAGAGAAATAGTTGTACTTCACACACACAGGCAGTTGGGAAGACACAATTGTACTTTTTCAAAAAAAAGAACAAACAAAATGTAAAAATAGATGATTTCTTCTGTGACTCTACCTAACCAACTGAGGAGATGGTATGAGCAAAAGAATGTTCTGAGTTCTGTACAAAAAAAAAAGACACAGTTTAAACAGATTATTAATAAATACCTATCTTGCCTTGAATGTTTAATGAAATTGTCCTAGATAGGATGTTCAACATTTGAATTTTTCGTCTAAAAACAAGTGTTATTGGACTGGTTGGACATTTTCCATGTACCATTCAAATAATTGCTTCTCTTTCCCAGCTTCATTTCCCTTTTAATATTGGAAGGTTCAACCCTCTCAGTAGGCCCTAGAATTGGAGCTAATGCAGAGCCTATGTCATTGTGATTTGTGAACAGTTTTGCTTGATGATCTCTCTAGTGTCACTCCCGTTGTAATTAGAGTTTAAAAAATAAGAAAGATGATTAAATTTTGGAATGACTTTGTGTAATAAGTAAACAATGAGATAATCATTCAAATTATAGAGCACACAATGCCCAACTCCCCCGCCCCATCTCGCCAACTGACCACCCCCCCCAATCTCCTACATAGTCAGTAGACACTAATTTTATTTCCTGACTGAACAGAGCTTAGAGCACACTCAGTTAATGGACTAGAGCTTCACACCTTTCAGAATCTCTTGCAGTTGCAGAGTTGGTGACTTAGAGCTCTGTCAAGAATCCCATTGTTTTTTGTATATACTTAACAAGCCAAAGTTTAGTGTTTAGTAATAAGTAGAATGCAAATTGTTTCTGTGAATAAATTTAATAATGTAGGAAATCTTATTGAAGATATTTTTAGATAAAGTTGTCCTCCTAGGATAAGCAAAATCCCTCTTATTTTTCACTTGAAAAGAAAAATAAATTGTGACCAATTATTTTTCTGACTTTGTCTTTAAAACTAGGATCTTCTATTTCTCAGATTTTGAAAGGGTGTTGCCACATATCTGAAACATAAAATCTAAAAATCATGAAGTATGAGTGTTTTAAGACTTCATTTTATGATATTTGATGACCCTAATGACAACCTGATTCATCAACAAATGTTTAAATGTAATATGAATACTTTCTTTTAAAG
Organism: Solenodon paradoxus; assembly: GCA_004363575.1. Classification (NCBI taxonomy): domain Eukaryota; kingdom Metazoa; phylum Chordata; class Mammalia; order Eulipotyphla; family Solenodontidae; genus Solenodon; species Solenodon paradoxus. Next base: position 344,418 of record RJWH01000547.1, read on the forward strand.
GTAAGAATGTATATAATGCATTTAAAAAGATATTTCCAAATTCTTAAAAATAAATAGCAATGCTCTAAAAGATATATCAGTAATTTCTTTCACACATTATTGAAAAAGACATTTACTCTCAGAAATTTTTATTATATAGTGACCATTTAGTTCAAATCTTCAATTCACTTTAAGTTCAGGAATTTAAGCAACTTGCTTAAGCTTATACTGATACAGAGTGATGCTATCTCTGTTTCTCTAGATTTGTAGATTCCAAAGTCCAATCTATTTTCAATATATCACATAGTATAGAGAGAGTTTACTTTTTATTTCTTTTTAAGAATAATTAGAAACTTAAAATCTCAAGTAGTAAAATGACTAAATAAAAATAATAAAAACAATTCAATTGTATCATAAAAAATTTCAAGTGAATCAAGAAAAAGAAAGGAACTTTCATTCATCTGAAACTGTTTCATATGCCAGTAATGGTGTCAGATATGTTCATGTGTTTTATCAACATTGGCAACATTACCCACATATCCAGAATTTCAAAATTGCAAAAGAGTTTTGATTTTCTCAAGGTCATATCATTCTTCAGTGTTGGGGACTTGGGCCAGGCCACAAAGCCAGGCTGATGCAATCCAACAGAAAATTGCACTCAGAGGTACCTCAGCCACTGCCCTGTTTGCCTAACGATCGCCTCCCTATTTCATAAACAAAGCATAAACATTAGCAACCAAGAATATTTGCAACCAATCAATTAGCAACCAGTCAGAGCCTTGATCACGGGCACTAGCAATCAATCAGAGTCTTGATCACGCACTGTACATGCACCCACCCTCCAATCCAACTAAAGAGCACGCAGCAGACATGCACAGGGGCCACCTATCAGAACTACTTCCCTTCTTTTCCCTTTCTATATAAGTCCCTCCATCGTAATAAAATTTTGCAGCTTGATCAGAATTCGTTGTCTTGCTGTCATTTTTCACACCTCTTGTCCCACCCCTTTCATCCGTTCTAGGTGGATCTCCTGACCCCAGCTGATTATTCCGCAGGTCGGACTCACTTCAGTAGCATATCTTGAATTTTAATTCACATCTTTCAGGGAGACTCCATGTGACAGTCAAGCCTATATAACAGGACACATTCAATCATGACTATCGGACCTAACTGCCTGATTATAAGGAAATACGAATAATACCACAGACAGTAGTTTGATTTTTACAAATTTGTGCTACATTTTTTCTGATGAAATGAGTTCTATTGTTCGTAAAATTGCCCAGATAAAACTCATGAATCATGAGTTAGTTATCTCTCTGGGAAATCCCTCTAAGGTAGCTATCTTGGAGAGATATCACATTCATCTGAGTTATAGGTTGAGTCCTCTTAAACATTTGAAGGAGAAAGGAAAAGTCAATGGTAGCTTTTTCATAAACAATACCAGAGGAGTGCACATGGATCTTGGGAGAAAAATGTTGTTTACACTTGTAAGAATTCCCCAAAGTGAGATCTATATGTTTTGGAGACACGTGCTGATGGTAATGGTGTCTTCCACAGGGTCTTGCAGTCGGCTTACATAGTTTCCAGTTCAGTCTGAACAGGTGAAGCTCATGCTTGTGTTTGCCTAGAGGAGGTTTGACTGATCAGTCTGGCTCTCCCATCCCCCGGCTGAGTTTTGTCAGCCACACAGAGCATCAGCACAACAAACACAAAAATAAGGATGGGAAAGACATCCGAAGTATTGATAAGGAAGATATAGGAGATGGAGTCTTCTATTATTATTTCCCAAAAGTAGACTATTTAAATGGTGATGGAAAATGGTGATCAAATCACCATTGAAGACCTCTGGTGAGGGAGAAAACCCAGCAGTGAAGTTTTAGATGCTGGCAACCTTCTGGCAGGACAATGCTGAAAGGCAAAAATCATTACTATGCCTCCCTCTCTCCTGTCTCCTAGGTATAAACTTCTAAGTTGCTAGGGTTTTTGCTCTTTCTTGTACCAAAAATCTGATGTCTTACTAGAGTACATACAACATTTTCTTCCATTCATCATCTACTAGCATCTGAATCTTTAATCCAGAATTGCCTGTAAAAGGAATAGACATTTTCCTAGAACCTCCTACTTTGACCACATGCACCATTGGAGTGGACTATATAGTTAATGCACTCATCCAAATAGACTTTATTCTGAAATTTGAAAAAGATGTAAACAAGGCAATTCAGATTACCAGGCCACAATTATGTTTGAATTTCCCAAGGCCCCTTGCGCTTCCATTGCCACTCAGAGAACTACTAGTTTTTCAGCTGGGTCTACTGTAAAGAGAAAACAGGTTGAAATCAGACATTTCAAATAGGTCTACATATCCTCCCTTTCATCGCTAGAACATTAGATGCCCCTTTTAATGGTCAACCTCACTTATTTAGGAATGTGAATCAGGAGGGAGTGGGAGAAGTAGAACCAGAAGTCTTAAAGTTTTAGGAGACCTTTCCAATGCTCAGAAATACTAGATGCCTGGAGATGTAGGTAGAGTAGAAGATTTGTAGAACATCTATCATGAAGTTGTATTTTGATAAAAGGAGCACCACTGTTAGATGGTGCAAATGGTCCAGAAAGTCAAACGCATAATGAAGGTTAATTTCATCAGCCACAACAGTGTGCTGCGGTCAGTAGTCTGAATTGGGACAGAAATTCTGCAACCTAAAAAATGTGCTGACAATAGTAAGATACAATTAGTAGTTTTGATAAAGAAAGGTCAGAAGACTAATGCAATTAATCTGTAAGGATTGGGCAGAGGCCAGATCACATACAATTTATTTTCTCCCACTTCAAGACGCTGGAGCAGTGTTTGGTAAGAGTCGCAAGTCTGATATGCTGTAGTAGCCTGGACATGAGGCACTAAGGAAAGAGTAGGGGGACTCACAAAATAATGAGAGAGTGACTCAGATGACAAAAATCAGATGTTTGTAAATACACATTTTTCTTGCCATATAGATAGATTTCTCCAGAAAGTCATTTCTGGAGCTAACACTAAATCTGCGTAATATCCCCAATTTTCATTATTTTAGGTGGTTGATGGAGTGGTAATAGTTCCTCCTAAGCCTCCAGGATTCTGACTGATCTTAGCTTGAATTTATCTGCATGTTAGAGTAACGGGTCTTGAAGAGGCCTGATTTGAGCATATTGAGGAAGCCTGATATGAGCACCTTCAACATAAATATGAGATTGTCTTCATACATTCTTCAATAAGCAAAAGAAAAATATAGAGGCATAAGGAATAGCTACGTTGGCACAGTTTTTTCAAGTAAAACAATGAACTGATCTTACACAGGGCTTGGTATGAAGCATGGTGTTCAGGAAATGGTAACCTTTCTGAAGTAGGAGTGGGTTAATGCCAGTTTTTACATGTGTGGTAACGCAGAAGAGAATGTTGTTAGTTGACTCCTTTCAGATTTAGGCTTATTGAAATAGGTCTGCTGATTAATGATTAAGATGTGCTCTAGAAAAAAAAAATGTTGAAGGTTATTTGCAGTTCTAGGAAAAGAGATTATTTTGTAACCATGTTAACACTCAATTGACAGAACTGGTCTTAAACCTATTCTATTACTGTTTTTAAAGAAATAATATTTTAATTGTCAGGGAGTAACTGGCTAAATTTCTGGGCTAACTAGTCTTTCCAGCATAGGTTTTTGCAAATGATGCATTCCATACATTTTATAATAATAACCAAAGTTTTAATTTTTGATTAGGATTAAAAAAGTTCAACAAAAATCCTCAGATCTCAGGACTTAGAGCTATGAGAAGGGGCTATGAAAGAGAAAGTCGGCAAAAACACAATTTCTATGAGTAGAGAAAATTTGCTGTTTATCTCATCTCAAATTTTTATCACAAAGAAGCGAGTTTCTGAAGATTTCATTAATTTCTCTTTCAGTAGTAAAAGCTTCAAGGCTATTCTAAGAAATAAAAAAACAGTTTTGAGAAGTGAAAATTGATGAATCACTAATGTAAAACCCTTTATAACACCTAAAATGTTTTAAGATCCTGTTAAAAGAAGCCTTATGTGAGAGTTTTGATTTGAGGTTTTAGCATATATATATATATATATATATATATATATGCAATGGCATATCCATAATTAGATATGGAAAACAAATGATTTGTTCTTTCTTAGCCTGTCTTCTATTTATTTTGATTGCAGAAGTGAATTTTCTGAAATTCTAAGACCCCCCCAAATGTCCTTTTGCTTGGATCTTGAAAGATAATATCTCAATTCCTTTTCACCGAGTAAGAGGTGTATTGTGGAGGTATCTTATTCCTAACACCAGGCTCTCTGTGAATTTTAAGAGAATCACAGCTATATAGAATATAGGATTGGAGAGGAGACTCAAGAGATGTGTGGTCATCTAATGCACCTGGTGATCTTTTCTTGGCAGATGCTCAGGTTAATCATCATGCTTCTTCATACATCAAATGTCTCATTATAATGTTAAACCTCCACCCCTGGGCTTGCATTGCACGATGCAAGGAAGTAAAAGTTACTTTGAGGATATTTAAGTTCTTGGGCAGGCTCAGGGATCCATGTAGAGTTGAATCTTCAGTGAGGGGTTCTAATCTACACAGACTTGTTGGTCTTCTATCAGGTGAGCCTTAACCCATCCGCAATCTCCTATTTACTACAAGTTAGTTCAGTTAATTTCTTCTGAGGAGAGGTAGGGCAACTTCTAACAATTTGCTGTATTTTATTCTATCTTCATCTTACTGGTGTCTTTTAATTACTGTGCAGCATTCCAAAGCAATTTATACTAGTATCAATAGTCACCATTTATTAGTTTATTTACACAGCTCAGTGAAGCAGGTCAGTATATTTTTGCAAGAATTTACTATTTATGTTGACTTGAGAAATTTGAGTAAGCAGTTCAGACAGTTTCTCAAAGATGCAATTAAGACAATATTTTGATATTTTGCCTTGTTTCCAAAAGTTTTTCTAATATAGGATACTCTATAATTTTTTCATTTACATTTTTATATAAAATTGATAAGAGATAGCATTGGGACAAAGGAGGACACCTTGAAAACTAAAAGCAGATTGTAGGTGTATAAGCAGGAGATGAATTAACCGGCCATGCCTAAATATGTTAAAATAAGCCAGTACCATCCAGGTAGGCCAAAACCACCTATAGCCCCAGGCATAGTGAGGATGGGTTCATAGAAAGGATTCTTCTTTAGTAACTAGGTTCTTAGCCACACCCCTTAATAACTCTTGCCTAAATATACGGCATCCTGGAAAGGAAATTACAGTAACTGTTAACCACACCCTTAGTTACACCCATGAAGGGAATTCCATCCCCTGGTAAATTCATTTAGTCTGCACTTGCTTTTTTTCTGTACTTTCCTACCCACAGAGAGCTCCTTCTGTATTTCCAGGAATAAAGTTGCCACACATCAGGTGTCTGTCCTTGAATTCTTTCTGTGTGATCTCCCAGCCTCATTGGTGCCTGTTCCCACTCATATCAAAATGAGTTCTCTACATATGAAGTTATTTGGTGGATTACAAATAGATCTCTTACAATAAAAAATCTGTATCAATTTTTAAGTCATTTAACTCAGTGAATCTGAGTGGTCCATGCTACATATTACAGGTTTGCCCTTCCTCCAGCACTTTCTTAAAAGATAGACTCGAAGCCCTGATAAGAGTGTCTTTGTATACTTGGGGGGCTTAAGCCATCCCAGGTGGTCTATGTTAAAAGCTGTGACTTTTGGGGAGTCTTTGAATTATGCAGTACAACTTGACCTCTAGAGGGCCTGAAGACAGGACAACCAAGTAGGTTTAGTAATGGTCAGGTGACCACCAGTAAAATTCATAGACACCAAGGTTTACATCAACTTCTCTGGCTGACAGTATGTATGTGCTGCTGTGCATAATTGCTGGGAGAAGTAAGTATTGTCTACTTCATCCACTGGGAAAGGACAATTGGAAGCTCCTGCCTGAAACTCACTTGATCTGCCCATTCTGCCTCTTCTCTGTTTTGATTTTAATTTAAATCTTTTCACTGTGACAGGCAATAGCCATGTGCCTGTGGCATTTCTCAACTCTGTGAGTTCCTCACAAATCATTGAACCTTAGGGTGGTCCTGGGGACTCCAGAACTACAAAGTTTGGTGCCAATCTGTGATATTAGCTTAAGAAAAATAATAGCTGTACTTTTAAAAACAAGGGAGCCAAAAATTATTTTTGCTTATAAAAACCAGCCAAGCTACCAAATAAACAACCACTTATTTCAAAGGCTGTTACACTTAAAGAGAGGCTTAATAATATTAGGCTTTTATCCCTGTTTCTTGGAATGATGGTGGTGGAATTAGATCTCACTTTCTATATGACATTTAAAAGTAACACAAAAATATTCAATGTCTTTCTTCCATTTCAGAATGGAATTGAAGAAAAATCATACTGATGTTTAATGCTGGGTAACTTTGCAACTGGAATGTACATGTTATTTGCAAATGTTAATTTGCTTCTCTTTGAAATATTTCATTTTTCAGGCATATGAAAAAATCGAAATACATTGCTTTCCATTTTATACATATTGAAAGTAATTTTTTTAAAAGATGAATTTCTAAAATGCCTTGTGCTTGCAGTTTTCTATTTACTTTTTAATAATACCTGTCTACCATGTTTCTTTAGACACAAACAATATTTTTCTGTGGAGTAACTATAGAAAGAAAATTATTTACTTTCTTAAGACTTTACAACTCTACAAAATAGTTTTTTCTTCGTCTCCTAGCTATAGAGCAAATACTAGGCTTTCATAGGTGACTATATGAATGTAAATCATTCCTGATACAAATTTTAAAACAAAGGTAGCAAAAGATGTCAATGCAATTAAATTGTGAATTTAGGCATGTAGACATGTATGTGTGTTTATATATAAAACTTCTAGCTTATGTGGAAAAAAGATAAGGACTATGAATCATATTTATGTTCTATAAATATTTACATCAACAAGAATTCATATATTCCTTGACATCCACCGTCTACAAATATAACTTTTCCTGGGTTTATACCAATTTTAGTGATGAAATAGTATCCCTCACACATATCACAATATATTTTATAATGGTACTAAATACACTCAGAAAGATACTCTAAGTATATTTTTGTTTTTTGCTAAATCTCTAGCATCTTGATTATTTTACAAAGTCTGAGTTAGTTCAATATTGGTTGAGTACTTTTGGCATATTTCTATGATTTAAACAACTGAATAAGGCATTACCATAGATATCTTTTTTCTACAAAGTACTTTTAAGTTCAAAATAAAAATTTTAGAATTCTTCCTTTTCATAAAATTCAGACATGTTTAATCTGATTATTTAATTTAAATTTATCAAATTATGTTGGAAAACTTACTTTGGAGCAGATGATGAAGATCTGTTACAAAAACTTTTGACTTAATAAAATGCCATGAAAGCATTTTATATAAGCTGAAACATTCACATTAATACCCTATTTTTTACCTCAGAAAACTTTGGGATTTTCGCCCTTTTCTAAAAAGAAAAAACAAGACCAGGGAATTACAGAAGTATAGGCTCTTTTCTTTTAGAAGTAAGTAGTAAAAAGTGGATCTGATATTAAAAGCTTTATTAGAAGTCCCTTCCAATTCCATCCGAACAATCAACCTCTCCAATATTAATTTCCTGGGATTACCATACAAAGTTACAAAATGGAGAATTAGAAATACCAGATATTTAACCTCTCACAGTTCCAGAGGCTAGAAGACTAAACGAAGGTATAAGTGATTGGTTCCTTCTTAAGTTTCTCATGGAGAGTCTCTTCCATGCTTTTCTCCTAGTTTCCGGGTTGTTGCCAGAAATCCTTCATATTTCTTGGATATAGATACATTTTCCAATCTATGCCTCCACCCACACCTGATATTCTCCTCTGTATGTCTCCGTATTCAAATTTCTCTTGTCTTATAAGGACATCATTTGTTGTGTAGCTGGGCAATATATTGGGACACAAGCCTATACATCCAGCAAAGCTAAAGAGCCTACGATATTTGGTTAACATTTAGTCTACTTACAGATCAACTAAAGTGTGAGAGACAGAGACAATGAACTGAGATGATTCCACATAGGAAGGAAGACTTGTGATCAGTCTAATAAGCTAATAGACCCTTGTCAGTAGCACAGTATCTATAATCACCATCAACATACCTTCTCTGGAGTAGTGATCTTTGCGGGGATGATAGACAGTGGGTCTAAGGTCCACTAAGGTCCACTAAAAGGTCCAGTAACAGTTGAATTGAGGCTTATCCTAGTCCAGTAGAATTTCATCTTAATTCGATTGCACTTGCGAAGATGCTGTTTCTAAATAAGATTGTACATACAAGTTTCTGGTGGATATGGACATGGCGGGGGGGATTTTTCAACTCAACACATCTCTCAAAATATTTTTATTTTAATTATGAGCTTAACATAAATTATACATGCATAACCCAGCCCTAAATAAAACCATCATTAAAGAACAGTGAATCATTGGATATTAATGACAGTTTTTAGAATATACTTAGGTCTGTCCTTTCCTTCATTATTTTTTTATGGCATAACACCCAGTAATCATTTAACATCTATTACTTTAGCAAATAATAGAAAAAGTCTAAATCAATGGAAGACATGTTGCTTCTTAATTTAGTTCACTGAATATTGATAAAACCCAACACTTTACTCAGGTGCGAATCCATCCATCTTGAAAAAGCTTATTTCAGTATGAGCTATAGCTGAAAGAGGACTAAATAGCCTTTTAGTGTCTAATTTACAAATCTGTTTCTGAGGTTACTAGCTGCTGAAGTTACTTGCTTGCAATGAGTAAGTTTGAATAACTGCTTAAAATTATTTGAATGATGCTGTGATTGTTCTATGGTTACTTACTTTCACTCCTTTCTACTTTTGAGAATATTTAAAAACGCATTTTTGTTGTATATACAGATGTTGATTGGCTATGATGCATGCCTTAAATCTACTTATCATGCTGTAATACAATTTACTTTAATAAAATAGATAAGAAGTGATTTTTATCTTTCAAACATGTTGTTCATTGAGTAGAAAATATCTTAAACCTATCTCTTTAGAGATGAATTTCAATATCATTTATTGGAGAGATAAAATTTAATAATAGAGTGTGGTGGCTCTGGCGTCAGGTCTATGGTTCCAGGTAGTTCACAAGGAACCTATGGACCTGGGTTCATCACAAGAGGTATATATGAAACAGCAACAAAAAGAAGTGAAAATAAACATGAACTCAGTTCCTTACATAAAACCACAAAAGGAGTGAGCTTTTTAAAATACTGTAAAGCAACAGTTTTTAAAGTAAAAAATTATATATGTAGCACATAAATATATATATAATTATAACATAGACAGTATGACTTCTTTTTGTATTGTTTTGTATACCCGTATACACACATACAATGACATTTCTCCTTTCCCTGAACAATGATTTTTTGTGAGTCTTATGTCTTTTTGGAGGGCCAAGATTAATTATTCTGCATTTCAACTGGATAATTCCTTACATTATTAAAAGAAGAAAATTGAAAGCATTCTAGTAGAGATAAAGAGTTTGCAAACTGAAATATTGTATCAATGAAATGTCTATTGGTATGGACATTATAGCTACACTAAATCTCAATATGCTCAAAAGCCAACTTCTACTAAGTTGAATAGATTAAAATATGACTGGATGTGTTTATTAATACTAATAAATCAGATATTTTACCTCATTACTTAAATTTTTGTTTGAGGTAAGGTAAATATTAACACTAAGTACACACCAAACTGGAAATATAATCTATTAAAATTCTCTAATAGGGGGAAGAAAGCTGGGACTAAAATTTTTTTTTTAAGTTTTTTTAGAAAAAAACAACACCTCAATGCAACTTCTAAAAAAGAAAAACAATTAGAAAAACAAAATGAATAAAAATGATTAAATCATAGAAAATAAAAACAAAATAAAATTCCCAGATAAAAGCAATGATATTTTTAAAATGAATGAGCCACCATGTACCTGGTGACCCAGGAATCGCATTATAGTGATTTATTTTAAAATTTACAATTGCAAAAAATAACAACTTACTATAGTAGGACTTTTTTAAAAAGAATTTTCTCATATTGACTAGTTTTAAATGTCTGAAAGTGAAGTATTTCTGAGCCCATGATTGGTCATAAAATTAGGCTGCTGATTTTCATAATACACCTATCATGAGTGCTTGTCTTTTTGTTTTTGTTTTTTTGACATGTTCTGAGACTCTGCTGCGGGTACAATGCATTGCTATTATTCTATAATGACTAATGCCTAAAATAGGACTTTAAGCTTAAAATTGTGATATAATAGCTTGGTAAGACTGGTGATTTTATAGTTCAAATAAGTGATTTAGTATCAACAAAATTGAAAATGTTGTGTACGGTTCCTATATTTGATCAAGGTACTTCTAAACCCTAAGAAGAGGAGAGATTGTCTGCTTTCTTGTCATCTGTTGAGTTATTCTCAGGATCCACTAGCTTAAAGTTTGGCTTCAGCTATTTAAGTTTGTCTCAGCCTCCAGGTGAAAAAATAGATCTTTGGAGAGAGTATTTTTTACAGGAAGTTCTCCAAAGATGATGACAAGGAGTATCTCCAAATAGCATACTTCTGTGTTCTTTTTATCATGGTACTCCTGGAACTGTCAAATAGTTTTCATTCATATGTATGACATGAGCTGTTTATTTCTTCTTCAGAGAGATTCGATAATCTTTGTCCTTCAAGGAAATTGTCTGATTCATCTTAGTTGTCAAGTTTATTGACATAAGTTGTTTATGTTTCCTTTATCTTTTTAATCTCTGTAATTCTGAAATAATGATGACACCTTTCTCATTTCTTTGTTTTGTATTGCTTAATCTGCCATCTTAATTACAGAACAAAATCAAGTTAGTTAGTTGAGTTAGGTCCTCCTTTTCTTTGTTATCTGCTAACCTCACACCACATTTATCAAACATTCATCTGTCCCTTGCTGAGAATAATTTTGCTCTAAATAAACCCTAATATGACTTTTTCTGTCTTTAGCATTTTTTAAGACATGTTTGCATTTTCTGAGCATATTTTGATGAGTTTAAACCACCTGTTCTGTTCTGAACTTTCTCATTTCTGGTATTGTTCATTTGTGTCCTCTCTTTTTCTAGCAAATTCTTTTTGCCGGTTAATGTATTTTAATTAATTTTCTCAAGGAACTAGATTTGGCATGGGCACAGGGGATGGTCATCAATTTCTCTCTCATTTTTGTGTTTACTATTTCATTGTTTTCTGATTTGGTATTTATTATTGTTGGTCTGTTTATTTGGACTTTTGTCAGTCTTCATTTCCTAGTTTTCTCAAGTGGTTGTTAAAGTTATTGCTATGTGACCATTTTTCCTTTCTGAGATGCTGTTTAGTGCCATAAATTCTCCCTCGCTAGGTACTGCTTTAGTGGTATTTCCACTATTTTGATATGTTGTGTTTTCATCTTCACTCAGTTAAATGCACCTTTAATTTTGTTTTAGATTTCGTCTCTGGTTTTGGATTATTAATAAGATAATATTTAGTTTTCAAATATTTGGGTTTTTTTTCCAGAGATATTTGTGTTGATAATTTTAATTAGACTTTATTGTTGTCAGTTAATCTTCTGCATAACATGAATCTCTTTAAATTTTTGAGACTAATTTCTAGACCAGAGAGGTCTATCTTGATAAATGCTCCACATATACTTGAAAAACTATGCATATTCTATTATTGGGTGGACTGATCTAGACACCCACATGTTAAATTCATTGTTAATATTTTTCATCTTTTATAAATGTATTGTTTTCTTTTGCCTACTTATAAAAAAACAACATTATTTCACAGATGAGAATATTCAGGCAGAGAAAAATTGTCATTTTCCTAATGTACACAACTACTAAGTGATGGTAATGGAATTTGAACCCAAAGAGTCCATATTTTTAACTAATTTCATATACTTTTCAATGGTGGCTTTGTAGTATGGTGAAATGGCTAAACCAAATTATATTTTCCAGAATTCCCCTGTATTCTTCCACATAGGGATGTTTCCAAGGAGTTTTTTGGGAAATACAGAATGCAAAAGAGAAGCAACATTCATTTTGTAGCTTATACTCATTGCTACTCACAGACTCACTTTGGTGGCCTGTGCAAGCAACTGGACTTGAACAGCTTTCCCATATTTACCTGAATCCTTCTCAACTTCTCTGATAAGGAGTTGAGGCCTATGTACATTACTTTAAAGAAGGTCGTCAGTTTCTGTAGGATATCCATACTATGCCTGTTAGGTGAAACAAGAGCTGGTGTATATTTCTGACATTCCCCACTGAGGTCCACTTCATGTGTGTGGTATCTGGGGTGCTTTAGAATGCCTTTCATTCATATTCACCTTTCTAATTATAAGTTCTCTGAATCAGCATCACACATGACCACAGTAGCCATATAGAGATTGATTAACCACATATATGGATGTGCTAAAGATACTTACCTCACACAAACATTTAACTATGTATCTTGTAAATATATGTATGTGAATATTCCAGTGTATTTACTTTTCTGACTAAATTCTTACTGATACACTAACTCTGAAATGAAAATAGTCTATGTTATTATACATGAACTAAATTAAATTATGTCATTATACAGTTTGTCCCAAAAATTTTCTCTGGTTAAATAGCTTGCTATAAAGAAAGGTATTAAGTTTGTGATCCAATTGATAAGCTACATAATGTTGAGTCTATAGCTCTGTGAATAAACAGATCATTTTACCTCTGTTCATATTTCAGTTGTTAACAATGAATATCTAAAATTACAGTTGTAATGAGAGTATATTAACTCTTGAAATATATTGAATTCCATAGAGCTGCGTTTTCATGAATCTTGCATGTTTGTATTAAATGTATTATTTCCTCTTGAAATTTCTACTCTCAAATACGTATCTCACCTTGTAATGCCTACTCTTTCTGTTTACACTATGTTATGACTAGCAGGTTGTCCTAGGTAGAAGTGAATATTTGTGTATCTTCATTATCATATAAACATCTATATACCTGTTTATTTATAGCTAATCAACTATCATGTGTAAATATATCACCTATTGATTGCTTTATGTATCCATATAGATCTATATCTCTATAGACACAGATGATCGATCTTGACAAATATTTCACATACACTTGAAAAACTATGTGTATTTTGCTATTATTGGGTGGAATAGACACCAGTATGTTAAATTCATTGTTAGTATTTTTCATCTTTTATAAATATACTGATTTTTTTGTCTACTTATAAGAAAGTTCTCTCTATATTCTCTACATAGAAATATACATATAGATCTATATAGATGCATGTAGGATTTCTTTATTGATATATGGCGCTATTGTTTGATTTTACAGATTGGCTCAGTATTCTGTATATTAATCAGTGACTTGTTTCTTCCACTCAATATTTCATCATCACTGTTCTTTTAAAGAGTGCTTTTACCAGAGTTATCTTATGTTTGAATGTAATACAACTTATTTAATTTTTTCTTTATTCAATGGGATTTTGAAGTTATTTATTTTTCTTTTCACCACAGAGATATTCATATAAACATCCTTGTAAATATGCTCTTAGGAATTTATCTTTATTTCTCATTTGTTGGATTAAAGGATAAAATGTAGTCTTCAAAAAAAATCATTTGGGTTCCCATTAGTAAGGCATGAGAAAGCAATTTTCATTCCATTCGTTTTTAACATTTAATGCAATTGCACTTTCATTTTTCTAAATTGATAACTGAAATATGGTATGCATTTGTTTCATTAATTTGCATCTCTTTTAATAACAACAAGGTCGAGTATTTTGCCCTATGTTTATTATTAGCTTTTGGGTTTCAGTTATTTGAGCGGCTCATCATTCTCTTTATTAATATACATAACATCTCTTTGATCTTTTTTTCTTTTTATCATGGGTTTTTAAGAAAAAAGGATAAAAATAGACTTTTAGTGGTGAACTTTATGTATTATCTATAGATGTTGTTTTATAGTGCTGTACCTGAAACTTACGTAATGTTATAATGCAATGCTATTTCAATAAAAATGATGATTACATTTTTGCAAGTGTTCATATTTAAGGATTTTGTTAATATTTTGCTATTTTCATCAACAAACGAATGAATGAACAAAATGTGGTCAATTCCCATACAATAGAATACTACTCTTTTGAATTCCCAGAAGTGTAAACACCAGATCTTGTGCTCATTCTATTCTACATTTTTTGAGGCAATTCAATACCGTTTTCCAAGGCTGTTGCAACATTTTATATTCACACCAACAGTATACAAAAGTTCCACTTTCTCCACATCCTTGCCAATTTTTTTTTCTTTTTATAATGGTCACCGTTCTGAAAACTTGTCTACGTTAATCTAGGTGAGAAATATGTTGTAAACTCTCCATGTCTTTTTTGTTTGTTTTTTTGTCTTTTCTTTGGTGCTTGTTGGATTTCCTAGAGAAATATTTTTCAACATTCTTATGAAAGTTAACCGTTTTGTCATTAGCTTTTAGTCGTTTCAGAAGTATCTGGGGTCTTAATATTTAGCTCTCAGAATGCATATATGCCCTTTTGCTTTAGGTATAAAACACAGATCCTCAATTATATCTAGCATAATCTACCACAAATACTCTCCATTTATCTACTCTAACCAATGAAATTTTCAAAAAAAGCTGTGCAGGTGAACGAATCGGGCTAGAGAGCTTTATCCTGGTATATGTAGCTACCTAAATGTTACTCAAACAACTTTCGTTAATACTTCTGACCAGTTACAGAGACATCTGGGGTATATATTAATGGAAAATTTGAGCCTTCTGTGGTATAAACTGAATTATTTGTCAGCCTTCTTCACTCACTGACTTAAGCACTGGTTTTCTTGGATATTCTGTATCAATAATCTGTTCTCTCTTTGTCTTTTATTGTATACTTTGCTATTCCTAAATGTCTAACAAATTACATTTTTGCAATGCCTTTACTGAGGATTTACTGAATTTTCAGGACTAAGTGACATTATATGTGCCATTTAGTTCAGAAATTCAAAGTTCAATTTAAATGCTAGAGTTTTATCTGAGGAAATCTAGAGGACATTTGCTCCATTATTTTGCTCAGAAAAATGCCTGCTTCACATTTCCCAGAGTTGACTTTATCTAGTTTATGTATATTAAGAGTGTGCTCTTTTTACTTCATCTAAGTGTGCTGTGACCCCTGGTCACCACCTCTGCATTCTGCCCCTGCTGTGGAGTTGGACAGGAGTGTGCCCCACCACCTTACAGGAAGAATGACTTCTGATTCAGTTTTACAGGGCAAAATAATTACTCTTTGAGTTAACATGGGACTGATATTATTTCTCCACTGTAAGTATGATTTCTTTTTAAATTTTCATTTATTTAATTGAAGGAATATTACATCGTAGTATTATATAGGTTTAAGGTGTGCGTCACTGTAAATCAACCTCTGTCTATGATGCATTAAGTTTACCACTGATAGTTCAAGCCTATTCTGTGAAAGTTTTAATATCCATCCTGGCAATGGTAGTTCAGAGTGTTCCTAATCAAGCAGCTCATGTTCAGTGTAACAGGAGCCCGAAAGTTTAGAACAGATGGATCTAAATTCTGATAATTTAGACATCACTTTAAGGAAAAATGTGAGATGAAAGACATATAAATACATTTCAAATTATGAAATAAAAGTTATCATTGACTATCTCTTCATAAAAATGTGGGTTTTTGCATTCATGAGTGTGTGTTTGTGTGCAGGTGTGCCAGTTTCTGCCTAATGACAAGGTTTTTCTTTATAGTTGTATGAGTGTTTTGATATCAATAAAAATACATTAGTTAAAACAATTCTGCTTATGTGAGTCTCATATGAACCACATGTTACACACAGTATACACCAACTTGCAGCATGCATCACGTCACATATATTCATATAAAATATACCTGGGCAACTGGAAAGGACAATAATTAAAATGGAATTCACTAATTAATTAAGAAAATTGCAATTTTTGTCACTGATTTGTTTTCTGCTTTGACTCCAACTAAATCCTATGTGGAGTTATGACTAAATTTCTTAAAATTTTAATGCAAAGAATCTGGATTTTCTTAAATAGTAATATTCATTATTTTTGTTCACAGTACTTTATTAATTTTAGGATATTAAAATTGCATCTCAATCTGTATTTCACAGCACACCCACCATTAGACTTCCATTGCTCCTTACTGACACTTTTTCACCTCTTTCCTTCCATCCTCCTTCCCACCCATCTGGCCGTCATCATCTTGTGTCCTGAGAGTTTTTGCTAGAGTTTATCTATTTATTTGTTGCATTTCATTATATCCCACATGTGAGTGAAGCCATTCTTTATTTCTCTTTTTTTCAGACTTAGTTCACTTAACATGCTCCATTCCAGTTCCATCCAGATTGTTGCAAAGGTCGCATATTTTTAATTAGCTGTATAAAAATCCATTGAGTATATAGATCGCAACATCTTCATCTAGGCATCTGTCGATGGCCATATCTTGGCTATTGTGAACTGTGCTGCTATGAAAATAATGGTGCAGATATTTTTTTCTGATTAGGGATTTTGTGTCCTCTGGGTATGTGCCTGAGAGTGGGATTGTTGGATCAAACCGTAGATCCATCTTTATGTTTGCAGAATCTCCATACTGTTTCCAAACAGGTTGCACTTATTTGCGTTCTCATCAACAATGTAGGAAGTGTCCTTTTTTACAGATTTCCCTCTGACACCTGTCACTTCCATTTTTTTTATATATGGGTCATTGTAGTTTTTATATGCATTTCTCTGATGATGAGTGATGTAGAACATTTTTTCAGGTATCTGTTATATTAATTTATTGTCTCTAGCAGCTTGTTCCCAAAGCATCCAGACTTTGAGATATTTTTCACAGAGAAAGAAGTATGAGTCAGAGAGGAATTATTTCAATACTGAGCACGACCTCTCCATAACAAATAGATTTCTGTGTCTCTAGTGGTAACTTGTGAGTGGCAGCTGTCCTTAAAGAATTATGGCACAATCTGGGAGAGCAGTGAATGGAAGAATGGATGCACCTAACAGGAACCTGCAGATTGTGTACTAATTGTGAAAGGCTTTCTGGTCACCTACAGAATAATTGAATTTGCAGAGAGAATGTGGAAGGAACCATTTTCAAATTGTTGAAATTCTCATCCTACTAGGAGGGAGTCAAAAATAGTGAAATTTGAGTTGCTATTAGAAATGGAATATCATCTATATGAATAGGTTGTGAAAGTCTTGGTTATGCTAAAAGGAGATATGGTTGCTAGTTATGAGTACCTTTACCTTGGATGACAGTAATTATTTCAATAGTAAGCATTTACATGATAAGGTATCATTCTATAAGGTTACATACAATTGTTTTATGTTATGAAACAAGAGCCTTTCTTTTACTTAAATGTTATTACCTATGAATAGTTTGTAGAATGAAATTTTGGGGTATATAGATCGAATTATAAGTGTTTCCCTTAGTCCCAAAATATATTAGAAATGATGTATTAAATGATGCTACTTTATAATTACATGATTAAAAAAACTTACAAAGAACCTAAGAGGAAATCTAATAAAATATTTACAATAATTTTATGGAGAAAATAGTATCAAGGAAAGATCTAAAATCAGCATCTAAGCTTCCACCACAAAAAATTAGAAAAAAATGAATCAAATAATCTTAAAGGAAGTAGAATTAAAAAATTAGCAACTAATTCTCCAAAATTTTTCCCTGAGCAGCTGCTTTGTGTTGATATAATATTGACTGCTAAGCATATATTTAGATTTAGGCATTCTCTTCACTAAGAGACTAGATCTTAAAAGTTACCAGTTTTTGCCAGTCACCTGTCAATTGGCATTTAGTTCATTCTATGACTTGGTTATTGTGAATTGTGCTTCTTTGCAGTGCACAGACTCCGTGCAATGCTACTCAGCTACTAAAAAAGATGCAATTTTGTCTTTTGCAACAACTTTGATGGAACTTGATCTGATTACACTAAATGAAATTAGTCAGAGAAAAATAAAAATACCAATAGCTTCACTCAAGTTCCATATAAAGAAGCAAAATGGATAGCAAAACACAAAAAGATTCTCTTAGACTCAAATCAAGACTGTGGCTCTCAGAGTGGATAGAAGAAATGGAGAGGAAGAATGGGTAGTGGGGTTAAGAATTCTAGAGATAAAGAGCACTAGAATCCTGGTGGCTTATGCTGTGTGACACACACATTGGCAGAGGCGTGAATCTATTCTTTTGAAGTATGTGCAGTACTATGAACAAATGAAGTATTATTTTTTTTGAAAAAGAAAATCCTATAAAGACTTTAGACCAGAGAGAAAAAAGGTTCTCATCAAAAGAAAAATAATATGTTTGTTGACATATATTACTAGAATTATTACAGTGGACAATTCACTGTATTTATATGTAAAGTCATTATGTGGTCCATCTCTAATGTACATTATATTGTTTTAGGTGTCAACTATATTTTAGTACAGACATATAGCAGTCAACAATCCTATTCTCTCCTCTCACATATAAAGATAGGTGACAGCTTGGAAATCTTCAAGTGCTCCATAAACCAGTCCATATAATAGAATGCAACAGATAATCAGGACAAAGAGTAGATACTGGATTGTGACTTATCTTTCTCTCTATATATCCATTTTAACCTGTGACAACTGCCATGGAATCCCTTGGTCTACTCTCTAGAACACAACTCAAAAGCCGTATTATCACATTTACCATATGTAGCACATCCACCATGCCAGATCTTTGATTGTGGTATTTTTTAAATGCTCAATTTTTAAAGTTTTATAAAATATTGTGCCCCTTAGAAATAATCAATTTGCAGTGATCTATCTAGCTGGAGTCTCCCTTTACCAAAAATAATGAACCCTTCATCTTCTTAATAATTGATCCGGGAAATTTTGTAGAGATTATCTAATATACTGTATTAGTTGACAATGCAAATAAGAGGGATGTTTAACCTCTTCATTTAAGTTTGAATTTTCATAACCAGAAACATTATGTGTTGTCCAAATCAGTTAATCAGTCTAATAAATACATACATCCTTTCTCAGCAGTTTTTAAGCTAATTATCAGTGCATTCTTAGATGGAGATAATTAAGCAATTATTTTCTCTTTATGAGATGGGAATTTCCTTCTTTTTTTCATTCAAATATCAGCAGTTTATTTATTCTTGAGGCATTACCCTAACTTTTACAAAGAACTGTATATCCATATAACACTTTTGGTGTAAGAAAAAGATTATATAACCACACACACACAATGATGAAAAATTGATCAATAGTTAAGTTCATAACATAATTTCTTTGAGTAATTAGCATGATATTTTATTATATTTCTGGAATATTTCATCAATAAAAATAAAATGTTACTCAGAGTATTGGTTTATTATTTAAAATTTAAAGAGAAAGAGCAAAAGAAGAAACATAGGACAAATGTCATCAATTACTGTATCACTGTAGGATCACACTGAATTTTACTTGGTGAACAATTTCATATTTTTTCTATAGTATTTAGATGGCTAACCATGACATACTGTTATATTATTAGTGCCAACATCTGTGTCCATTGTAAGCTTGCCAAATTCATCAATCTTTCTTCTGTTAGGTCCTAGAATAGGGAAGTAGTGAGGATTACAAATTGTCATGTAGTTATACTTTCAGCATATAAAGATGCCTCATAAATGCAACAGAAGTACTATAATTGAATACTTTCAGTTTTACATGTTTTGGCTTTTTGAGAGATGAATTTCAAAAAGTAGATGTTCTTCGTGAGAATTATGTTGTAAAGACAATTGCATATTTTATTATACATAGATATGCTGATAAAAATAAATCTTGAAGAATCCTATTATGTGTGGGTGTAAGGACACAGGCATGCTAAGAACATATCTATCTCATAGCTTGTGGCTGTGTGATGAACACATATTCAGTTTAAAAGTATGGCATGCTCATATAGAATATATTGTTTTTCCACCTACTGCATAGCTTAATGGTGGAACACAGATGCAAAGTGAGTTTTTGCTATAATACATTTGTGGAAGAATAAGGTTACTATTGAAATTTATTCAAATTATTAACAAATATGCTAAACCCAGCTTTATGTTGTGGATACTAGAGTATACAACAGCACATCCTATAATTTTGCCCTCTTTTCTGCTCAGACCCGCATATTCTGAGAACTTAATTGCTTTAGATCTTTCTGTCTGTTTTAGACTAGGACTGTGGGATCATTTGTGATGAACTCATACCTTCTCTTATAAAAATTAATCCTACCATCCCCAAATATGGTATGAGGAAATAGTCTTCCTGCAGTTACAGATAGAGGAAACTCCAGGTAATCTGAATTATTTTTATTTGGTATGTCTGACTGCTGTCACCCCAACCTTTCAGGATCATGCAGTTCTGCTTGTAAGTGAAATTGACAGACAACTTGATTAGATGTATCTGATGGTGAATCTACATAGAACTATCTATTAGTACCAACTATTCATACAGAATGAACCTCTTTTTCTGTCAAATTTTGGGCCTTTTATCCATGACCCAATCTTAGGCTATCATTCATGAAATCATTCATTAGAACACTCATCCAGTTTCTATTCCTATTCCTATCACTTCCAGTCCTTAATTCCCATTCCCCCCTAGCTGTCTGCCTCAGTCCGGGCACCAATTTAAATTTCATTTTGCTCCTCTTTGGATTTGTCTGCTAAGAGAATTCATCAGGGCATGCAATTTAGCACTTGCTTATGGTACTTTTCCAATCAGTCTGATGTGGCTGGCAGAAATATTTCATGTGTGCTGGTAATGCAGATCAGTTGGAAAACCATTAAGAATCTTAAAAAGATTATTTTTATGGACAAACAAAACTATTTTTCATTAACAGATGATTTAATCAAATTTTCAATACCTGTTATATGAGGTCATGGGAACTTACCTCATTTCTATCTTGTGTTTCAACTTGATATTCCTGCGTTCATTAGTTCTATTTCTTCTTTTCTCATGGAACATTATTGTGTGGTCTTCTTGTTCTTTTGACAGTTCTTAAGTGGAGTAATTAGAAGCACCTCTGCAGATTTTCCTTGAAAGAACAGGTAATATTTGGAGATAAATGATGCCTGTGTCAATTTTATCTTGATGTAAATGCAATGAATTTAGTTTACCTCTTAGTTAATGGAGATGTCTGAGATTTGAAAAGAAATGAATTATTCTGGAAAAATAAGATTTGAAGGCATATCTTTTTAGGTATTTATCCACGGTGACCCAGATGTTGAGTAAGACTTTTAGAATCACTGACTTTCAAATAGGAGGTAAACTAGGTAAAATCACTCTGATGTTTACTTTCTAGATACATGAATTCCCTCTTGAACAAACTCAGCAATTAGTCTGCTTTGTCCTGAGCACCTTCAGAAGTGGGAGATTTGTAAAATAGATGCTTGCATAGAATATTATGCACCATGTATGTACAATGCTTTCTTTTAAGTGTATGTTGTCATTCAACACTCCCCTCCCAGCTATAGTAATGGATCTCCAACTTTAACTTGCAACAGATCCTCTGAAAGACTTGTTTGAATATACAGAGCCCCAGGGTTTCTAATTCATTCTCTATCAGATGGAGCCTATCATTTGAATTTCTAACAAGTGCCCAATGGTGATGATTCTGCTGGCTCTGGATCCTTCTTTGAGAACAAAAAACCTCCCATATCTATACTTCTCTAGCATCTCTTATCCAACTGAATCTGCCCCTACATCAGGCAATTTTATGATATATATTTTGTACTCTAATTACCCACTTTTTAAAATTTAATCATAGTATCCATCACTCTAACTGTAGTTTATCACAGTCACTAACATTATTTTTTAAAGGAAAGGTGCAGGCAGGAATGAAATTGAGTAGGCAAACAGGCAAGAAGAGAAAGCAGAGGAAGAAACGTTAATTTATTTCATTTAGTTGTTCATCTTGATTGTTCCACCAAGCCCTTGATCTTGAATGTGGGTCCTTGGGATATACATGGACTATGTCCAGTGGCCTTATCTGCTAGGCCACTAGGATGCACCAATCACTAGCTCTAAGAATGCT
The DNA here is from genome assembly GCA_004363575.1 of Solenodon paradoxus. Taxonomy (NCBI): domain Eukaryota; kingdom Metazoa; phylum Chordata; class Mammalia; order Eulipotyphla; family Solenodontidae; genus Solenodon; species Solenodon paradoxus. Next base: position 366,602 of record RJWH01000547.1, read on the forward strand.
TTATTAGGATTCTTGAATTGTATGGCAAATTAATAAATAACATTCATTCATTTATCAGATATTTCGTGGGCTCATAGGACGTACCAAATATTGTTCTAGATGCTGGGGTAATATAGTTGGACATATGACAAGGTATCTACTCTCCTGGATAATATGAATTACTTTGAAGGGAGCTAAGAAACAAAAAAAGGTAAATAAACAAGATAATTTAAAGTGTAGAAGGGCATGAAACAATGTAATGGATATCAGGGAGATGAAGCAGTGGGTATGGAATTTAGTATTTTAAACTAACACCTGAATTATAGGAATACAAGTCTTTTAAATTTTAGTTTTATTGATAAAGCATTGCATCATAGCACTATATAGATTTAAGATATACATCATTATAAATCAGTATCTGTATTAGTACATTAAATTTACCATCACCAGGTTCATCATTCCTTTACAATATAATTGACCCTTCCCATTAAAAGTGTCTACCCTCTTCCTCCTTCCTCCTGAAAGCCAATAATTTGACTTTATAGAATCTATTTTTGTTTGATTTAGTTTATTAGTTTGCTTGGTTTCTCTGCCTCATATCAGCAGAAGTATACAATTTCTTTGTCCTTCTGGCTTAATTAAGTATTATTCCCTTTAGGTTCATCTATTTTGTTGCAAACTGTAGGATTTCATCTTATTTTAAGCTGACCATAAGTACCATTTTAAATGAAACAACATTGTTTTTATATTTCCCAACCATCAATTTTATCCATTTTTTAATAAACCAGGGACATCTGTAACACAGGGCAAAAGGGTCAATTGGTTGTCCTGAGCCCAGTCTATTGAGAGAGCCCAAAAGTCTCACCTGATTTTTGTCTCAAGAAAATATGGTCAGTCTGTCTGTTTTTTTTTTTTTTGATAGCTGAGTAGTACCCACTGTGTATATATACCACATCGTCTTTATCTACTCACCTGTCCATGGACACTTACATAGTTTCAATGTCTTGGCTATTGTAAATAATACTGCAATGAACACGGGGGTGTGTATATCTCTTTCAATTACGATTGTTGTGTTTTTAAGGTAAATGCCCGAAAGTGCAATAATGGGCTCATACAAAATTTCCATTCTCATTTTTTTGAGAAATCTCTACACTTCTTTCCTTAATGGTTGCACCTATTTACACACTCACCAACAATGTTGAGTTCTCTTTTCTCTGTATCATCACTAGCTTTTGTTTTTTCTAGTGTTTTGAATAATAGTCATTCTCACATGTGAGTTGATATCTGATTGTTTTTATTTGGATTTCCCTAATAACACAAGAAACGGAACATCATTTCATGTTCCTGTTGGCCATTTGTATGTCTTTGAGGAATGATCTATGAATCTATTCTGCATTTTTTAATTTAATTGATTGTATTTTCTATTGTTGATTTTTTAAAAATTTCTTTATATGCTTTGGATATTAACCCTTGACAGACGTATGATGTGCAAATATATTCTCCCATTCAGTAGGAAGTCTTTTTGTTTTGATGAGATTTTCTTGAGAGCTCAGAAATAGATGCACATGTATATGGACAACTCATTTATAGGAACAAAGCCAAAGATATACAATGGGGCAAGGACAATCTCTTTAACAAATGATATTGATTGGAAATATCTCTGTTCTAAACTCTCTAAATGCCTCCATCTTATGATACTTCTCTCTTTACCCTTCACAAATGCCCTCCTGTTGTAATTCATCAAAAAATATAAAATCCTTTCAGATAAACTTACCTAAGGGTTCTAAGTGCCCTTTTCATCTTTATCTTTTACGTGGTAAAAAATGATCTTTATCTCCACTTAATCTCTATTTTCCTCCTATTCTAATGGGACAAAATGCTACCTTCCTTTTCACAGCTCAGTTAGCCACTGGGCAACTAATCTTTCCCTGTCTTTTGCTAGATGCCATGCAATTGTCCACCTTTTCCCATTTACATTATGTTGTTCAGTTTAAAACCATACATAGTCTTCTAAGTCTTCCATCTCTTCTACCTCAAGTTCTCTACCACCCCCTCCCCACCCCTCTCTTCTCTTCCCTTTTCTTTTCTCTCTTTTTGTTCCTTCCTTCCTTCCATCTATCCATGTGTCTATAACCTTCCTTCCATCTATCCATGTGTCTATAACCTTCCTTCCTTCTTTCCTTCCTTCCTTCTTTCCTTCTTCCTCTTCTCCACTCCTTCCCTCCCTCCCTCCCTTCCGTGAAGCTGTATAGTCTATCCATCCTATTTTTGAATCTGCTTCATATAGTTACCACTTTTAGCAGTTCTTTCCTTCCATAAATTATTTGGAAAATGGAGGAATAGAAAGAACAAATTCTGGGGTCAGGATGAGCAGTGTTTAAAATCCTACTTCTGGAATACATTAGCTACAGGAATTTGGGCAAGAGAATTCCTAGATCGAACTTCCTAAAACACAGACGTTATTGTATTTCTACTCTGTTAAGATGTTAACTAGCACTTCGTTTCTGTGATATAGTTGCCTTGGTGGTTCAAGTATTAAATCCACACTGTAGCATAGTCTAAGGAAAGACCAAAGATTCAGGTTAGAAACTTGGGTAGATGGGTAGGAGCAGGTGGGGTGGGGGGAGATATAAACATAAATAAATGCATCTTAATCCTTGTTCTTATTTTCTATCAGCTTGCCTGCTTGCCTTCATTCCTGCCTGCTTCCTGCTTAAAGCAAAAAAAAATAAAATAAAATAAACAAACAAAAAAACTGGAATGGATTGACCAGCTATTCTGTGTCCATTTTACATATTTATTTTCTGTATCTTCATTTATGCTCAATGATTCTCTACCCCAATACCTTCTCCATAAAATTCAAGTACAGATTCTACTCATAGTTAGTGACAAGCACATCAGTGTCTCCACATCCAACTTCAAACTTTCAGCTAGGGTGATGCATCTATGATTTGAATACTGAGAGCATTTATTTTATAATTCCTTTTTGCTGTTTACTTTCTGCATTTCACATATGTGTAGTCATTGTAACTTCCGAACAAGAGTGCAGGTATTTAGAAGGAAGAAATAGTATATAAGTCATCATTACTGTCTTCCAAGTACCTACTATGATTACGAGCATATTCAAAGTTAGTGGTTTTCGAAGTGTACATCTTAGGCTAGTAGCATCAGTAAACTTAATACTTGTTAGAAAAATGCACTGAATCGGAAATGATGTGGGTGGAGCCCAGCAATTTGTATTTCAGCAACCTCCAGGTGATTCTGATGCTAAAATTGGGAATACACTCTTCTGCATTCAGCAAATGCTTGTTGAATGGATGAATGAATAAATATATGATGAATACATTTAGTTGATTTTTAAATAAAACTTCAACAATTGCTATAATTATTTCTGCTAGAAAAAAATCATACTGTTGAGATTTGGACATTAGATTATGAAACACCTTTGAATTTTTATTAAGACAAACCTGATACTCCTCACTTCTTAGAAATGCATTCTGCTTTTCTCAAGCATATTTTCTTACTTTGTACAGTACTTATCCCTGTGAGTACCGAATTTGTTCGTATAATTTATAAGTAAATTACTAATTTTAATCCACTGGTGAAATAAAATATATACATAAAGAATTCCTGAACTTTTTTTTTTGAAGGGGAGTTTCAGGCAGTAGTGAAGGCAAGCAGAGGCAGACAAGCAGAGAGAGGAAGAAGAGGCATTTTAAAATATTTTATTTAGTTTTATATCTTGATTCTTCCCCTTGGTCCCATGACTCCATGGGATATATGTGGACTGAGCCAGCCAAAGGCAGCTGACCAAACTGTTACTCTCCCAGAGCACACCTGAACTTTTTGTTTTCAATGAAATAAGCAGTGCTCATGAACTAACTGCACATATGACTCATGTAAGGAACATGTCAAAATGTAAATTTAATCCAGTACTTCTGGGTAGTGTGTGAAATTCTTAAGTTCCCAAATGAAGCTATTGCTGTAGTCTTATTTGGAGGAGGGTTATAGTGTAATAAGTTTTCCAATCTAAAAGGTCAATTCAAATCACTATGTAGTTGGAGAAGGGGTTTGAAGATTCAGGCAATTTATCTTCAGTGAACTCCAGATATTTTTTATTTATTAACTATAAATAACACGTGTAACATCTAGACATGTCAGACATATGGTAAGTACTCAATAAAAGGTAACTGTTATTATTCAAATAAATATTAATGATGAAAATTAAAGGGAGTGCCAAAATATTATGGCTCCATCTGGAAGTAGAGTTAACAGACAGGAACACAACTGGTTAAACCTATTTCTGAGGTGCTTGTTCTGGAATATGAGGGCAATAAAATTGAGTTCTATTGTCAACAGTTTTATAGCTTCTGCAATTTCAGCTTGAGTGTCTGCCATTGACCCACAGCAGCTGAAATCACAGGTGCAACTTCCTGAAAATTGAGCCCTTCTTCTGTCTTTACCCAGATTATCAGTTATTCCTGACAGAAATTAAAATTGCAACCCATTGGCACAAAACCATACGAATTTTTAAAGAATATTTCAGGACTTTTTTTTTTTTCTGGGATCTATTTGATGCATGTGAAGATTTGTAACTGAGAATTAAATTTCAAGTCTATCAAAAGATTTCTCATTATTATCAGGCATTAAAATTTGAAATGAAAAATTTGGTGCACTTTTCACACATACTACTTAACATACTATTGAAAAAAACAACTATTTAAATTTCATAGCTTACTAGGACAGCCTTTCTTTATAATTAAATAAGTCAAAATCAAGAAAGATAATAGGTTATTTTATTGTTTACTGAAGGAGAGTTGCCACTTATGGAGACCAATTTCTGAGTGACTGTCGAATTACATCATATCCTAAAGGACTCTTTGGAACTTACTTTGAGAATTATTAATATTTAAATATGATAGCTAAATACTCAGTTTCAGCTACAATGATTCATCAGAAAAATGCATGCTTCAGATCCAAAGAATAGGTTTTTCCCCAAGGATTGCTTATAAAGACATTCTTAAGAAAAGATGAATCATCTGATATCATCTTATTCCTTTATGAAAATTTAGAAAGAGCAGAAAAATAAATGCAGGTTTTTGGATTGGGAATGGGGATGGGATTTGGAAATAGAGACGATAAATAGAATTTTAAAAATTATGTAATTTCTCACAGTCAAAGACCCACTGATTATTCTGAAATGGCTTTACTATGTGTTGAATTTTCCAATGATTTTCATGTGAGATTTTCGATTTGTTTGTCTATTAGATATTATTAGTAATTAAATCCTGGTGTTAGATTTAATTATAGCAGTTTCTGATAAGCATGTGTTGAAGTACAGCAGCAATTTTCTAAGCAGTCAGTGTCCACCATATCTCCACTGAGTAACAAGAGCTAATTTATCACCTGGTGGCAGATTGATTGATTATCACCTTCAAATGTTAGGTCAGTAGATAATGGTTTTTGGATAGGAGAACAATTAAGTGGCATTTAAAAAAACAGGGAGCATCTCAACCTTTTGTATAACTTACTGAAATAAAAAATTCCTATCAGATTTTTTTCATAAACCAGTTTAATGGCATCACTTGACTTTAGAAACATGAGGATTAAGATGGGTGCTCAAAGTTTTGCTTTTGTCAATGTACCTCCTGAACTTTGTCACTCACATTGAAGGTATTTTTATTTTCATACATTTCTAATGTGTTTTGAAATTAATGCTTCGAGTTTTTCAAAAAGAGAATATATTTTGACGTGCAATCAAATTTTAAAAGTCTATTATGATTTCTGTCAGATAAACTGTATTTTCATTTATCAATTGATTTCTCCCTTAAAAAAAAGTCTCACCCCAAATCATTTCCTTACTTTAAAATTTTTCTCCCTCCCCCCTCCCCCAATCTATCCTCTCTATTCTCAGTTCTCCTTTACTGAAACAGGCTTCCTACTGAGCAGAAGTAAAGGTGGTTAACATTCAAGACTAAACAGCTAAAGTAAAGACAATGGGCTCTCAGGTAAAACAACTTTTAATGGCATCTTACAGTTCACTGTCAGTCTCTGGCATAGCGCTTGAAAAACTATCACTTCTTTTAGCTCTCTGCCAGCCATGAAGGTGTCCATCAGCTCTCTAAACGGTACAAAATTTAGCTTAGCTCAGTTACGTTCTGCGACTTCATTCATCTGAAGCTGTAACTGGAAAGTTCCCAGTCCACACTCTTGACAGGGCATATGAATGTTGCTGTGAGACAGAGGTGAACCTAGAATTTGAGAGTCTTTTTAATAAAGAAAAAATGATGCTTTTCTCCTAAATATTACAGAAAGCAGTTAACTATGGGAACACATTGCCAGGGCTTCTGCTAGGTCGCTGCAAACATCAGTCCTGAGTCAAGATTTGTTAGCTTCGCTGCAAATGACTTTTTATTGCAGGAGTGGTAGATAGTATCAAACTCCTGATTCTGATGAACTCAAAATACACCAGTATTTCTGATACTCTGACTAGCCAGCTTGAGTCCAGAAATATATTGTATGCTTATGTATTAACTCATGTATTCATCCACGTGTTCATTATTCAGTCAATGAGAAAGCAAATGCCCCCTCTATGATTAGATTGAATTATTGTCCAAATTCCCCACAACCAATGACAATAGTACTCTTTGAAAATGCTCATCAAAGCCAGTGTGAAGGCAGTGTGACAAGAGAATTTGGCTTTTCCTTGTTGTCATTCAATGCCACCATATTTACCAGTTAATTCTCAAGTGTGTTTTCAGGGGTATTAAAGCAAGGTGGGAGGTTAAAAGTGGGGAAGAGGATATCGAAATCCCAACTCCTTTTGTTTCATACTCTTTGAAGTGGTTACTCTGCAATTTCTAATTATAAATAAGCATTGTAAGCTATAGAAAGGAGATTTAGAGGAATCAGGGTTTAATTGTAACTATTTTGAAAAATTGAAACACTTCCCATATGCTCAATTTATTCTTCTCTTAGAATACTGATTTATCTTCTGGCTCCTTTTTTGTATGTTAAACACTTGTAATTTCAGAATACACTTCCTTGATTTGGTCACAAAGTCTGCTTTGCAATAAATGTCCTTATATAAAGTTGATTTCAAGTTAAATGCATGTTTTTGTTTACTAGTGCCGATGTACCCAAATACCATAAACGGGGCAAATTAAGCAATAGAAATGTAAGAAGCCTGAAGCTGAGGTGTTGACAGGGTTTCCTGAGGGCTTTATATAAAAATCTCTTTCCTGCTTCTTTTAGCTTCTGTTGGCTCCCTGGCTTGTGCCAGCATACTTTCCATCTTCGCATGAGTTTTTATGTGTATGTATGCGTTTCTCCGTGCCCAAATTTTCCTTTCTTTCTTTCTTTTAATATTAGGAGACTATTCATATTGGATGAGAGGTCAAGGTCCTCCAGCATGATCTCATCTTAACTAATTACATCTGTAATGACGATTGTCAAATAAGGTCGCATTCAAAGGCATGAAGGGTTAGAACCTCAGCATATGAATTTTGAGAAAAGGGCACAATTCAATCGGTAACAGTGAGGCTGGATAAAATGTTTCTCATAATTTACTCATTTAATGTCTTTCATTTGAATATGTTGACTAATTTTGTAGGTCTATTGAAAAGATGATTTAGATGGTATATTAGTTTGCTAGACTGGCTATAATAATGTAAAACAGCCTGGGGGTTTAGACAAGAAAAATGTACTGACACTGGTGAGTTGGTGAAGATCAGGGAGTGCTGACATATATCTGAGGCATGAGGAAGTTGCATATATGAGGAACCTACACATATGAGTTTTTTTAATTTGTAAAACAAAGTTACTGTAATACGATACTAAAAATGTTTAAAAAATGTACTTTCTCACTAGGGATGGGAAATCCAAGATCAAAGTGGAGATAAGATTGGTTTCTTCTGAGGTCACTCTCATTGGCTTGCAGATAGTTATTCTCTAGCTGCTTTATCCTAACATGGTCCCTCTGTGTGCAAATATCCCCGGTATCTCTTTCTCATAAGGACACACATATTGGATTAGGGCTTACCATATAACCTCATTTAACCTAACCTAATTTATCTTTAAAAGTCCTATCTCAAAATACGGTTGCATTCTGAGGTACCAAGTGCAGGGACTTAAATATTTTTTGGCAGGAGAAAGGACACAATTCAGTCCCCAACAGGTATCAAGCATGTTTTCCTTTTTTATTAAGCCTGCTCCTCACCAGTGAAAATTTACTTCTTATATTTTCAATGACTATTCCTCAATGTCAATTGCATTCATTATACTAAGCATACTCTACTCTTACTGAACAACTTTAGTGTAAAAGATTTTCTCTACTCATTATTATAAAAAAGCACAAAAGTGAAGTAGCAGATTATCCTTGACCCTAGGAAATTTTCAATAAAGTTAGGAGGAATCAAGGAAGAGAAAACTCACCAGTGAGTGAAATTTGTTTTCCAGTGGAGTATGACTTACCCCATTGTCCTATAAATAGTAGTTTGGGGTGAATTTGGGGGCTGAAAAAATAGTGTTTAGGTGATCTTTGAAGGGTATGTACAGTTTAAATATGAAAAGATTGTCTCAATGAAACCAATATCATAGAAATTTCATAACTGGAAAACAAAGTTAAAATTCTGTCTTTGATACTTATGGACTATGAAATAATTGCAAATGTTTCAATGAAAAGTTTATAAAATTGCTTATATGTATATTATCAAATCAAAGATTGGACTCTATTGAATCAACACATAATATACTGTTATAAATAACAGCTAGTGTTGATTGAAAAAAAACATTGCTTGACACTATTCTTTACACTTTACAGTTATTTATTTCATCCTTACAATAACCCTACTCTCTCTCTCTCTCCCTCTCTCTCTCTCTCATCCCAAAGAACATTTTCCTGGATATAAAGTGTAGTTATAATTTAACAGATTGGATGTATAATTCTTAACTGCTGATTTATGTTGTTGGGGAATCACATCTGTCAATGTATTGACATGAATAAACAGTAAAATGTAAATCTAGTTTTGAAAAACTATGTAATTGAAAGATTGTGAAAACATAAAAAGGAAGAATTAGAAAAGCTTCATAGGGAGGAGGCTAAAATTAGTACAGCAAAGACTTGCTATGAAGGTTAAAGACGATCATATCTAAGGAATGCCTACCTCACTGTCTAGCCCATGGGTTCTAAGACAGTGCCTTGTCCATTTATGGAAGCTATAGGATGATGATGTTTGTGATGGTGGTAAGATCAGTGGTTACTTTTGAGGAAGCGCATTCCAGATGTATGAGCAAATCCAAGAAAACATTTTGAAAGCATTCAAGTGTTTATATTAAAGAGCAGGGACTCTTCTGTTGTAACTAGAAAATACTATAAATTTGCTAATTTGATGGATTCAAATATCCGCCTAAGTAGACAATATCATCACAATTAGTAAAGTAGGAAAAACATGTTATATTGGTTTGCAAGTGATATACAGAGAAATATATAGATAAATAGATACTCAAAGAAAGAAAAAGTTATTGAAACAATACTTATATTCACAACAAAATTGAAGTATAAATATGTTGGATCCAGTCCACTGACAACTATGAATGTACCAGTCCTGTTTTATGAGTACATTAAAATTTTGAAAATTTTAATGTTTTTCTCATGATTTAACCATTACATATCAACATGTTAAGATATGTGGTATTTCTGCTCTGAGATGTATACTAAGTAAGTATTTGAGGAGGTTAAGTGATTATTCAAAATAAAATAAAAATTTTAGAAAAGTATTCTAAATCTCTTATACTGAATACTCAATATTCCTCATTTCCTAGCCCACTGATTAATTTAACTCCTATCACAGGTTACCTTTTATTACTTATTACTTATTTAGAATAAGTGTATATCATTTCTCCCAATAGGCATCAATCTTCCTGAGAAGAGAAAGTTTGCTATCTTTTTATTTTCTTCAGGACATGGCAGATAGCCTTACCTTGGTAGGTACTAACAATGAGGAAGTATTTGACTACAATTTCCATGAAAATCATGTTGATGATATTTATAGATATTGCTAATCAGTTGTTCCCTAACTACAGAGATTAAACAGAAAAAGCCTTCTGTGTTCTTTTCTCAAATGATTTGTTTCCCTGGGTTTTCGCTTTGATGGTCATGAGAGACATTGAAAAGCAGTCAATCTGACTCAAAGGCCAACAAATAGCCACTCCAGTGAGGTAGAGAATAAAATAGGAACAGCTCCAGTCTCTTTTTCTTACAGCCCGCCAACTCCTCACTTCACACTAGTGATATGTCAGGAAAACTGGAAGTATGTCTACATGTGGACATATTGAACAGTAGACATCATAACATATTTATTTGTGTGGTGAAGATGTCACCTCTGCTTCAATAGTTTCCCAACTAATGATCTGTGTGCTCTATGCAAATATATCTGGTTTTCCCATTATAAAGAGGAATAGGACTTTCCAAATATATCCCGTAAGAACTCAGTAAGATTTTAGTGGCCAAAACAATACCCATCTATTCCCATGTTTCACAAAGTCCTCAATACTTGACACATCTCCAATGAGGCAGGCTTTTGTAGAGGATGAACTGTCTTTATAAAGAAGTTCTCCTTCTGGTGCACCCTGGTGGAGCAGCCATAAGACCAATAACTTCCCATAAGACCCTGTTTTTGAATCCCAGTCCCTGGTGGTGATGGTGGTGATGGTGGTGGGGGCTGAGCAGGAGTCAGACAATCTGAATAACTAAATAAAAATAACAAAATAATGAAATGCTTCTTCCTCTTCTGTCTTTCTACATGCTTCTGCTTACATATTTCTTTAAATAAAAAAAAAATTCTTTAATTACCATGGAAAGGCTATCATGATACATGTCTAAAACCAGACCAACCGAAAAGAATGGTAAATGAATAAAGCACGCAAAACAAAGTCAAATTCATTCTACAGAATTTTCTCAAGGGCCAAACCCACTCAGATAAAAAGAACTCTATTCATATACAAATAAGACTTCACTTCAGGCTGTTTGCATTGTTTGAATGCTATGCCATCCTCTGAATCTTATTCATAAGGTTTAATATTTGTAATTTACTATTCTCTTGAGTTCTGCAAGATTCTTAAGGTCAAGGACATGGTCTGTTTTGATCTTTATGGTAATTCCTACTTCTAGCACAGTGTCTAACATAGCAGGGATGACACTAAGCAAGTGGTAATGAACTTGGCAAATAATTCTATTTATTCTTGTGAAACAAGGTCAATCTATTACATAATCACATTGTCAATCACAGTTTCAGGTTTTGGACTGATTTTTGAACTTGGAGTCTCTCATTTCTTTTCCCAAGAGATTCAGCTACTCACAGCAAATTATTTTCTTTCCTATTGTTATTTCCGGAGAATCAGATTTGGAAATATTCCATCAATTGCTGCTTCTCATAGTTTTTACCTTTTCTCTATGACATAAGCATGGAATATAGATACTCTCTTATACAGCATTATTATGATGATCAAAGTTTGATCCACCAGATCATTTGTACCCCTCATGTCACTTTGTGAACATGAGAGTAAAGTGAATTTCCTGTGTCAAGTAGTTATATAAATAGATATTTTCATCTTTCACATAGTTTCCATGAAGGTGCAGATGACTAGGATGTGTATCACTCTCTCCATGGCAGCTTTTCTGCTTGAGGGAAGAGACTGGTGGAGTTTCTGTTAGCTGCAGAATACAACCTGTTGCTGTATTCCTTTAGGTTATGCCTACTTTCTCTACCATTGCATGGAGGATGTGTGCAAACTTTCTGTGCACTTATTGGTAAGAATACGGATTCAGCATGCATGTATGTGCATTCCTGTAGATACTCACCTACTACAGGCTTTAGATCCCAAGACATCTGATGAGAACAGATGTGACAAAAGGAATGGATTATCAACCACAACCATAGAGATGATTTTTAAAGAACTGAGTAAGATTATTTCATATTTAGCTTACGATGACCAGTGTCTTCATTTCAGTTTGTTTTATTGTGATGTCTCTCAGGATTAGATTCAGACCTAGTGTTCAAGAAAAGGTATAGCAAAACATACAGCCTCAGCAAAAAACCAAGCATTAAATCCCAGTAAAGGAAAATATTGCTCTTTCCAGTGATCTAAACCCCAATTTGAGGGCAAGTTGTCAACCCACTGTTGTCACTGTTGACATCTCACTAGTCTCAAAGTTCATGGAACCACATTTATTAAACAATTATCTGTTCAAGGGACTGCAACATCCAAAGAGATTATAGATGCTTTTGTGTGAGGCATGGACTGATTTTAGAAACACTTATTATCTTGACCCTTTTTAGTCTCAAATAGTGGATAACTATTTGCATTGTGATAGAGATTATGTCTGGATTTTTAGGACAAGAGTGTTCAAATATTAGGCACTCTTCATACCCTTTTTGGCAATTATCTAAATGTATGAACAATCTTCTGAAAATGTTACAGCTAAATCCCCAAATAATATCCTGTTCCAAGAACAAAAACATGAAGTGATTTTTTATATAAGAAAAGCAGATTATCTATTCATAGCCTGTATTCATAACAACACTTTTATATGTATTGGGCAAAATTTATATATAAATAAGACACTTGTTATATTTTTTAATGTCTGTACAAAACTTATGTTTTCCTGAGTTTATATATTTTTATATGATGTCTGAATCTATTTTATCATGACAGGATGATAGGATGATAATAGAAAATAAATGACATGATTGTCAGGTAGTTCTAGTAGGCTTAATCCTTAAAATGTTCAGTCAGCCTTATAATAGTAGAAATAAAAGACATGGGGTTGTCAAGTATCAACTCATAACCATATTAGACACAAATTTAGGTTATTTCATTGTGACCTATAGATTGATATATGTTGTTTGATTTGAAATTGTAATAAATTTCCCTGCAGAAATCCACACTTGAGATTTAACACTTCAATCTTCTGTTATCTATCATACCCCCTTGACAATGAAAAAAAATGTAACGCAATCTATAACTTTAGGTGTTAAGTTAGCTAGATAAAACAGCGCTAGAGTTGTGGTCATAGTCAGAAGAAGTAACATAAATTTAACTAATGGTGGAAGTTGAGATGATTTCTATTACACATGGCTCTTATCACCAGGAAGCAGGATTCTGTATTAATGAAAATTGGTTTTGGCACCATTTCAAGATATTTATAGTCAAAGTATGCATTCTTGTAAAATGGCTATGTCATGTTTCTGGTACAATCTGATCTCTAAGCATAGAGAAAGGATAGCTCTTAGATTGCTTTCGAGTACATAATGAAGATTCTTGTAGTTAGCAGGATGAAAAACAGAAATTATTTTTGGGAGGCTATTTGCGTTTTAGTTTCAGGTATCCCTTTGTCATGATGAAATTCTTATTTAATGTTTGATGCTAAAATGATCTTGTAAAAGGAACTGAAATCGATAACAAAGTTTAGTTTGTAAAACTTTTCTTCGCTCTTCTGTTCAACAATAGTTACATTTGGTATCTATTATATATTAATTATCCACAAGGACAATTAGAATACAATGCAATGAAGAAACAATGAAGATATCAGACTTGATTTCTTCCTCCATGGAGCCTATAACTTAAATTAAGAAATATATTATCATTTAGTCCCTCTCATAGCTATATCTGTACACACACACACACACACACACACACATACATACATGCACACATACACATACACTGTGCTAAATGCTGTGAAGAAAAAGTTGATGATGCTATCAGAACATGTAGCAATCTGGGCAGGGATGGAGTGATATGCAGGAAGAAGTGACATTTTAACTCAATGACGAATAATTCAAAATGGACTTTGGAGAACGTGTAAGAGCTAACAAGGCAAATGAAGGGGAGGACACTTTCATGTGGCAAGCTTAGCATGTCCAGGTCTCGAGCAGAAGTGAAGAGTCAAAAGGTGTGACAGGGTGGTCTGGGAAGCCAGCTGTGGGCTAGATCCTGATGGACCTCTGAGACCAGAGTAAATATATAAAGTAGAGTAAAGACTTTATCATCATAGCAATGGATGCCCAGACACAAGAGAGTTAAAGAACAGGTTTGTGTTCTTACAGAAATTATCTTACTTGTTAATATAAAAATTTGACAAAATCCATGCTTACTCTCCCTATTTTCTCCTTCCAGCTATCTCACTCTAAATTTGTGCAACTCCAAGGTCTTGAACTATATTCTAGTACCAAAGGGAGTTTCCAGAAACAAAGATTCAGTGATCATGAGTGGTCTTTTCTTCAGTGATGCATAAAGCATTTATTCACCATAAAAGTCCCCAGTAGGAATCTGATGCTCACAGTAGGTTGTTTATATCAGAAAACGTCAATGATTGTATGACATTCTCTAGGAATGAGACTTACCTATCCAGTGTTGGCAGAGGCAGTGGAGAAATTTACAGTGTTAACAACACTTCAAGGTAAAGCAAAAGATGGAGAAGGTTTGTTGAGCGTCTGTATTTGAGAAGTAGTCATCAGCGGAGAGCAGATGAGAAATTTTGTCAAACTGCCAAATGGGGAACAAGGGATTGACAGAAAGAGAACTAGACTTGGAATTGAATGAATCTGTCTAGATTAGTGGATGGCAATGAGTGATAAAAAAAAGAAACTAAGTTTCTTTGATGGACCAGGGCTCCTCTTTTATGCGTAAATCTGCTCTGACCAGGGGATTGGAAGACAGTGTTTATCTGTCTCTCCGCAAAAGTGAGTCTCTCTCAAAGATCCTTTATATCTGCATTTTCTCTTTCTATTTCTCTGATTATTTTCCTTCTTTCAATGTCTCTTTGTTTTTCAATTTTACCCTACTATGCTTCCTACTCGTTACTCTTATTTCTTTCTTTTCACGTGAAAAAGGCATTGTTGAGGCAAAGTTGCATTATAACATTATGTAAGTTTCAGGTGTGGAAATTATAATTCAACATCTGTATAGACTTTATCATCTTTCTTTTTTTTACCTAACCATGATATGGAACAAAGGTGAGTAGCTTAGTATATTTGTTATATTTATTAAAAACATATTTTATAATTTTATATATCATTTGAAATTTATCCAAAACTGTATGACCACATAATTAAAATAAATTATGTTTCTGTATTTTAATAAAATGCATTTTTCTTACAAGTTGTGGGTCCTTGATAGAAAAAAAATTCTCTTCTAGAACAGAGTTAATCCGCTGAAGTTTAAGCAACAGGAGATGCTCTGTGATACCAAAATAACCACATGTCAAATCAACATAGTCTTCTATTTAGAGTGGAGAGTTTTCTTTTGTCATTATCCAGATAGTAGGTGATTGGTAATAGTGATTAAGCAGTCATTAGAAGAAGCAAGTTGACCAAAGTTTGTTGGAAATTGCACTGATTATTTAATAGTTTTGCATTTAAGAAAGCACTGGGTTTTGAATGCATTATCCACGTTAAATCCTCACAAGTCTTACAAGGTAAAAATGGCATGTTAAACTTTACAAGCAGCAAAATGCCATCTAAAATGACCATTTTTTTTTCCAGATTTCTAAAATCTTCAATATCTTGAGGATTGGCAGCTGTCCAATGCCCCTACAGTGGTTGAATTAGAATATCCAATATACCTGAGAAAAAACATAGGTTCTCTTTTGGAGAATCTTATGAGTCTGCTGGTCAGCATAGGTAAGAGGGTCTTTGATCTCTTACTCTTAATCAGCAATTTGTCTTGATCCAGGATGGATCATGTCGCTAAATGAACGCTCCCTTTGCTTCTTTCTTTTGAGTTCTTTCACATCCCTAGATAGCATTTACTCCATGGTTTTCCATATCTACTACAATACGGAGGAAACATCAAGAGGTAACTAAAATCATTAAATATGAAGTGGGAATATTGGAATTCTAATTTCACCACAGGCATTTATTAACATCAGTGAGATTGTCTTATCATCTCTCTGACTCTCGGTTACCACTTTTGTAAATTGGGAATTGTAGGTGAAGCATGGGAGCAAAAAATAAGTGAAATATGACTTATGACCCCCTTCCAACACTTGGGAAAAATAGATGTTGAAATATATAATTAAAAATAAATGTATAATAGATCAGAATTACATTTGACAAAGTCATCTTACAAAAATAGAATGGTTCCTAGGATGAGAACCCAACTGAAATATTAAGAAATCTATAGAAATAATGCGTCATCATAAAAGGATGTGGATGGCTATAGAATATAAGAAAAGAAAAGAAAAAAAAAAAACACAACAACACATCTTGCAAAACTGTGCACTTTTGCAAGTGGGTGGGAGATGTGATTTAAAGTAGATGAATCATTCCCCTTTTTCCACCCCAACTCTATGGTTTCAAAGAAGCAGTTTGAGCTAGAAAAAGAATCTGTATATAGGTCTGCCTCACATTCAATAGGAGGGGTTGCTCTGACAGGTGATATCAGAAATTATGGGGTTCTTGATTGGACTCTAAATTGTTTATCTGGAAAGAAAATATCAATAAACCAGTATAAATGTTGGTCTTTTATCTCATTTTAAATGTTGGTCTTTTATCTCATTTTAACTTGTTGATTGAAGATTTAGATTTATTCACCATTATCTGGTTATTTAGCCCCACTCAGAATCTTAGAGTCCAGTAGTACATCAATAAAGTATTTGAAGGAGGATAATATCAGGCATAGAGTATATGTTATATAAATAGTCATTCAGTGAATCAATGAGCTAATCTATTTATTAGACTAAATGCAAGCTGTAGAATATGGCTGCTAATTTTTTTTTTAATAGAGGATATTTTTCCTAAGGCAAGATAGGTATTTTAAAACAAGGAATTAGTGCCTTACTGGTCAAAATTGTTACTACCAATATTCGTTTCCTATGTGTATGGACTATAAATTTCAGTTCTGAAGAAGTTTTCTGACTAAACAATTTTTAACTGGAAAGTAGTTCTGAGAAAATGAGAATTACTTTTAAAATGAACCAAACTCTTTTTCTCCCTTCTTCGAAGAAATAGAGTTTGCTTATTTTTTTCTGTATTCTCTCACAGAAGGAAACAAAATATGTTAGTACTGAGCATTAGATGCACTCTTAAATAACTCCTCATATCTAGATGTGTCCCAAGATTTTATTTTCATATTGTTATTTTATTTTTGCTTTCATTTTGATGAAAACATGATTCCTGAGCACAAAGCAATTTGTTAATGAGCTCAATGTCAAGCCATTAAAACAACAGAAATATATTTTAGTGTTAAGGGAGAAAAATCACAATTTAACAAAATATTAACATTGTAAGTCATTTGTTATGCTTTTCTAAGACTTGGAAATTTGTATTACTGTAACTTAAGACATGGGATAAAAGGAGTTAAATAAGGCTGCTTAATTATTTATTGTTTCCAACAAAACTTAGTTGATCAATGATCGGATCCTATTTTTTATGTGGCAGCCAGGTTTTTAATGCACTTGTTGGATCTGGGCTCTAGCCAAGTTAGGATAAAAGAAGGGAAGTGTTTTTAATTCAACTCACAGTGGAGAAATGAGAGACTCTTCTAGCATCATAATTTGCAACAATTTTGCAAGAAAGAGTCATCTTATACAACATGTTGAATCTGGAACCAGGTTGATGAGTGTGGCCTCTGCTACTTTCCTTCATTTTTCTCACCAGCAGAAACAGGGAGCCATGGAATGGTAGCAGAGAACTGGGAAAAGCTCCTTTGGGAAAGGGATGAAGCGAGGGGAGGTTCATCTTACGGATTTAGTTTCCTGATGAAGCTGTAAACAGAAGGTTTCAGAAGGCATCATTGTGTTTACATAAAAATGGTGGATGTTTTGATGTTTGGTCTGGTGAAGACACAGAACAACCCCACAGAGAAGCTATGCAACGAAATGAGATTTGTGGGGAGGGGGACATTTGTAAGGAGCAACAAGGCAGTGAACTCAACTAAACACATGGAAGAGAGTGAACACTCATGGGCGAGTGCCTTTGGACAGGGAGTTCACAACCAGTTTATGGTAGAGTTAGAGCAGCAGAAAATAGGGAATTAAAAAAATTTGTAATCCGGGATCCCACAACCAGAGCCCTAGATTTTAGGAAAAAAAGCCTCTGTGCCTCTGAGAATGGATAATAATTTCTCACTTAAAGTAGATCTATACATGCTTTTGAGTCCTGAATTGGGCAACAGTTTATGAAATTCAAACTTGGTAGCAATTTTTTAAATTTTGTTTGTTATTTAACTGTTGGCCTTTTTGTCCCCTAGCGGGGAACAGACACGTTCAATGTGATTAAAGGAGACTGGACACTTTGTCTTTATACCATTTAAATCCTCAGATATTCTTAAGTCTTAAAACTTAATTTATATAAAAGTAGCAGATTGGTCTAATATTTCCCTCACTTTTACAGATAAGTAAATAAAGCAAAGAGGAGTTAAGATATCCTCACTAAATAGCTGTTATAGAATTCAAATTCAAATATCTAGGTTCCAGAAATGATACCTTATTCTGCTGCATAAATGACCAAATCTACAAAAAGGGAAAGGTCATATATTTAGAAACTTTCTACAATACTGTGGCTTTTATTTTAGTTTTGTATTTTTTCATTCCAGACCGTGCCTTGTTCTGATTAACATGGTTGCTAGACTCCAAATCACAGAAGGCCTATTTTAGCAACCCTTCTCTTCAAAAAGTAACTCCTGGGACTCAGTGTGTTTTCGTATTCCTAGTAGCTTGGTATTTGTTATGCATATACACATTTCAATAATCGACTTTTTGTCTATGTAGAATTCCAAATACCACAATCCTAATTACCTTCATCATTCTTCTCTATATCCTTGTGCTCCTCTGTTATAATATCTCATCCTTCTACCTTATATTCTTGCTACCAAACATCTACTTGCAAGTTTTTGACCATAGACTTTTGCCACATCTCTCAGACACCAGTTCTTACTCTTCTGGTTGATTTAAAACTGACGTCTCATCATACTGTCTCCTGGTGTTAACTTGTCTGACAAATGAATTCAGAGATATAATAGTATCCTTTCTTATTAGTTTAACATGCCTCAAATGTATTTGCTTTGTATTTTTATTTTACTAATTTATTTTCCCTTCCTCTGGTCCCTGGTCTTTAACCTGGATCCTTGGGCTTTACATGGCTTGCACCTTATTTTAAGAATAGTATGATATTGAAAGATAAAAGTATAGGCTCACATTAGAATAATTAAGCCCCAAACTCTGCAACTCCTAGTCAAATTTTGCTTCTCTGAGAGACAAGTCAATCTAAATCTAAGTGATTAGAATACACAATTATTCAAATTTTCTAGTATTATTGTTTGATGCACTGAATCTGTCAAGGACGAATCTCTAAGGGTAACATGACCAGAAGTGAACTCAGGTGTTCTTAAGATGAACTATGCTTTTGGTTCACTCAAGAAGATTTTGAAAATACCAGTGACTGGGCCTTATTGCCAAAGATTCTAATTTATTTGGCCTGAGATGGAACACAGACACTGGGTTTTCTTTAAAGCATTCCAGGTGATTACATTACGTTTACTAGAGTTGGAAACATGTAATGAGACCTTGGCAAAATCACTGAAAATGTTCAGTGTGTTTTATCCTCCCTCTTTCCACATGCTCCTCTATAAACAGGTTGCAATCAGCCTACCAGGGCTGAGATGCTACCTGGGCCCTGATCTCCAGTCCTTCCTGTGTCTGGTTACTTTTAAATTTGAACCATTCTCATGTGACTGACTTGCCTCCCTGGTCTTGAAAATGGCAAAACAAAAAGTAAAACAAAACTGAACAACCTGCTTGCAGAACCAAGGTGTGTGAAATGTATATTGATAATCATCATTTATCATATTTAGTAGTATTATAGGATATTATTCTCTTTATCCCAAATGAAAACCTTCTTTATTTGAATTGAGTTAATTTGAAAACAAGAGGGATTATCCAGTACACCTCTGTTCTTAAGTCCTGGCTGTTTTTTTCTCTGGTCAAACTCTGTTTCTGAAAGCTGGGAGTGGATTGGTTTGATCTCCCCAGAGGGTTCAGTTGTTTCTACTGATATTAATAACTGGAAAAGCAGCTATATTTCACATGAAATTGGGGCTTCTGTGATTGCATTTATTAGGAAGGAATATAAAATAGCAGCAATGAAACAATTCATCTATGATTTGGAAAAATACGGAACAGAAATATGTTTGATCTCCAGGTACATGTTTTCCCTTTTTTCAAAGAAAGATAAGATTTAGTTTGTAGGACATTGGATGAATTTTAAGATTATGTATCACCCCTATAAAAGTCTTAATTTTTGAGCCTCTTCAGATTAGATTTGTTATTGTTTTTTTTCTCATCATACTTGGGAAGATAAAAAAACTAATCACTTTGGAATTCAGTAGAGGATCTATGACAAAAATCAGTACTATTAGTGCATTTAGGAGAAAATAAAACCTGAGGGAAGAGTGTTAACTCTTTTTAAGCAATGTAATTCCTTTTGGCAAAACCATGATGATGATGTTTGAGGAGGAATATACCTTTTTAAAGACATCAGTTATTTCAACATTGATGGCATAGGAAACAATTATAGTATTAATATTATAGGACATAATATTAATAGAATCGTCATTCAACTAGAAAATTTAAAACTTATCAGGACATACCCATTAAGAATAGTTGATAAAAGAAACAAAGATATTCTACATTTAAATGGAAAATTCAAAGATATAGAAAGCGAAAGATTTGGCATAAGCTGTGTATGACCTTGAGAAGAATAGCTTCTCTGTATTCTATTCCTTTAAATGTATCACTTGAAGAAATCATGTGTTAATATTTTTAAAGCTCTCTTAGGAAATTAAAAAAATACATAAAAATTCAAGAATCACAAAATATTTTATAGCATTTTTGTTAAAAAGAAATGCAAAACTTAAACTATATTTAGAAGATTGTGGTATTTAGTTTAAGTAATACTTAAAGATAATAGCCATTATCATTTTTACAACTAAAAAATTTTAATCAAATAATTTCAATCCATATTAGGAAGAAAACAGCATAATCAACCAAATAGATACAGTCTATTAACATAGAAACAAAACTCATAAAACAGAATAATGAACACTTCACAACAACAAAATAATTAGTCCCCTCCAAGATAGAATTAACAAGAATGAAATCTCTGAAATTTTTGACCAAGGAGTAGAAGGATATCCCTAACATTTGGAGAGAGAAATGGGGGAAATAGAAATATCTCCTTTAGATCTTTATGAGAGTAAAACAGTAAAAGAATAAAAGATAAGGTATGAAAAAGTGTAGAAATACAAAAATATCTGAAAGTAAGTTGTAAGGGAAAAAATAGATGTCAAAACTTACAAAAAGAGGCCAAAGCAATACTAAAAGGAAATCAATAACTTCAAAACTATAGTAAGCTTCATCCTGAAAAAAGGAGTGAAAAACAGGCAAATAATTTTAAAGATAAAGAATAGAGAACACATTAAATTAAGCAATAAAGAATCATGTACATTTTTTCACAAACGTAATTAAAAATAATGTAATGAGAGTTTTTCTAGGAAATTAGTGAAGCAAATAGTACTGATTAATCAGAACTAAAAAATGATAATTGAATTTATGTTCTCTTCCCACAATTTCAGTTGAGGCAATGAGGTCTCTTCCCCACATTAATAACATTGCTATCAGAAAGAGCATGTAATTGAAGTCAACCTGAAATTAAAGATTGAACTATATTTATTATATTTTTTAATTTTTACAAATTTGATTGAATGAATATTGCACCATAACATTATACAGGTTTAAAGTATGTATCATCATATCTCAACATCTGTATATAACATCTCATTCACAACTATCAGTCTAATTCATCCTTCACCATTTTACACAATTTTCCCAAACACCCTTTTCCCTTCTGGTAACCACCAATTTTTGTCTACAGACTGAAAGTCTGTTTTTGTTAGTTTTGTTTCATTTTTTTGGGTTCTCCACATACCACATGAATGAATTCATATGATATTTGTCTTTCTCCTTTTGACTATTCAATATGTATAAGCAGTCCCCCAAGGTCTGAAACCAAATGTAGTCTAACTCCACTTTGGGGGAACAAACTATGGAAGATTGTGGGAGGGAGGTATGGATTGCTCTCAGTGCTTTGCCTTCACCTGAGTTCTTGATAGTGACACTAATTATTGAAACCCCTAAGGAATGTACCATTACTACTGGTTAGTATTTGTTAGCATGAGGTAGTTCTAATGGCCTCCACTTGCCTTTCCCACCATGATTGCCCTTCTACTATTGGTTAGGAAAATTTTTATTTCCAAGATGAATTTCAAGTACCCAAAATTTAATTTTTTATTTTTTAATTTTATGCAGATGAAATAAATCTTCAATTAATCTTTTACTCTTACTACATAATGTGCATGCAAAACTTCAAAGGAAAGTTACTGGACAATGCAGAACGCTACAAATACTTCCAGGATAGCTCTCTTAATATTATTATAGATATTTGCCTTTGCTTATAGTTGTGATCAAATATTTTCTTTTTATAAACTGAATAATATTAAATATTGTTTATACTTTAAAAAATCTAATATATAACAAATCACATCATGGAATGCAAAAGCTGATATCAACAATTTGAAGAGCAAAATATGAATTTTTCAGTTCTGAAATTCAGCAGTTATAAAAAAGTAAATAAGATCATTTCTGTTTTCTAATATTTTAATTTAAATTTATATTTTAAAAAATCTATAATCTGTTCAAATTATACTTTTGGCCTCTGTTTTTTTGCATGAAGGGTATGGGGCTCCCTATGGGGCTAATCCCCTTTTTGTAAACAACAGGAAAAAAAAATCATCTGAAGCAACTTTCTTCAGACATTGAATAATTGACAGTACATGTTCAAGAATAAAATTATTGTGAATTTCAAGATGGTCATATCATAGCATTAAATCAGTCATCGGTCCCTTTTTCATTCAACCAATTAGGCTACTGCTCAGGTTTTACAATTGGGAAACTGGTCCAGGGTATTAGTGATGAGGTTAAACTGACTCTAGAATAAAGGCTAATCTTGACCCATGCTGAACAGCTTAGAAACCAGCATCAAAAGAATCTAGTTACTCTGTGCACTAAGTACAACACTCGTTAGAGGAAGAATATAGATCCAATAATCATCACAAAAGTATTGCCTAACATGAAAAAATATAGATGTAGGAAGGAACAAAAAATGTTTCCTACAATCAGAAGAAATATCAGTTACTTGAACATAAACAAAAATTAAGAGGGAGTAGAATTATCCAGCAAGAATGTCTAACAACTGTTGCATATTCTATAAATCTGTTCAAGGATTTAAACCAGACTGATGGTAGTTATTAAAATCTAGAAATAGAAAATGATAGAAAAGTTGTAAACTAAATGTTAATTCTTTAGAAAGATTAATGCAATTGACAAACTATCAGACTTTCAAAGAGAAAATATAAGTATCAATATCAAAAATTCAAAATTATATTTTGTTAATCATGAATATTAAGATAATAAAAAACAATATTATCAGAAAATGTATTTCCATTAAATTTGACAGCTTAAAGAAAATTCCAGGTATGGATGTCTATACTAGAAAATTTTCCTAAGCATTTGAGGAAGAAATAACAATTTCATACAATTTTATACTCATGGACTGTAGAGGAGGAATGTTTCTTAACTTATTTTATAAAGTCAACACTGTTCTGATACTTAAAGTTGAAACATTACAAGAGGAGAAAATTACATACAAAAATGTACCATAAAGATAGAGTGAAAATTTCTAAGCAAAATATTACCTAATAGCCAGGATATATAAGAAATGGAAAATTAACTGTGATCATGTAGAATCTATTCTAGGAGAGCTTTTATTACAAAGTCACTTAATGTAATGAATTAGAACAAGAAAATAAGGTAGAAGAATTTTATGAGAATCTCAGCAAAGTAAAAAAAAATGGTTTGATAAAATTCATCATGTATTATTCATTTAAACTCTTAATTAATGAGGAGTGTGGCATGCTAAAACTAAATGTGGGTCCCATCAGATCAGTGTCAGCCAAAGATGTCTACTTTCACTACTTTGATTAACATGCTGCTGGAGAATTCATCCAGGGTAACAAGAAAAATGAAAAAGAAATGAGGTATATGGGTTCAAAAATAAATAAATGGAAAGAAGATTACTCAGCTTTTGTTTCAAAACTGTTTGAAGAGCTCTGCTGCCTGGGGACTCTTTCTGGGGAATCTAACTGAGCACACAAAGTCCTCAAGCCTCTGGTCATATAAACGGACACTCTGGAGACAGACTCGTGCTTTACTTCCCATCCATTGTCTAGGACTGTCTTCTCCAGACACTTAGTCAGATAAGCTAATCAACTGGTAGAATCATTCCACAAACATCACAGTCAAGGATACAGAGTTCATATTCAAAGAACATCATAAACACAATTCCAAGATATAAGGAGTTGTGTCTTAGATCTAGGCCCCCAACGATCCACAAAACACTGGCCCTGCATGCAGTAGCCCACCCAACTTCACCAAAGGTTGGCCTCTGCCTCCACACAAGCAGAACACTGGCTACCTTGCAGTAGCCTGCCTGACTTCAGTGAATAGATCCTGCTCCCAGAAACCCCTTGAAGACCAGCCCTGAAGCAGTGTCAAATCAGCACTTACCCAGTTTCAGGTCCCAAAGGCCAACAATCCCACCTGCCCTGCACCTTCCAGGAACAAGCCTCTGCTAAGCTTCAGGACATGAGGACATGTGGACATGTATAGTGCCTCAACCCAGACTCAGACCCAGGGATCCTAAAACACATAACTGAACTACTGGAGAACTGGGCTCCCAGACTCTACCTGGGTTGCCTATGAATCTCCCTGCACTGGAGAGCTGTGAAGCCTGCAATTACCTCTTTAAATAGCATCAGTGATTCACCAAAAGTGGGCATCTTTAAGAGCAAAACCAGTACCATCACCACAGAATTCGAGGAACTGGCATTGCCAAATCATCATACAGGTAGGAAGAAACCTAAAGTAAAAGACAAAGAAATGTCACAGTGCTAAATTCAAGGTAGGAAAGCAATTTATACCAAACAGACATCTTGCCTCAGAAAAAAATGACTCCAAAAAATGATGCTAGGAACTTACGAGAGAAGAATTCTTTTGATATGGATTGGGACAATCTAACAGATAAAGAGTTCAAAATGAAGTTATTAAAAGTTGAGTGAGATTCAGGAGGCATACACACTATCCAAAGGCAATTAGAAGACCTGAGAAAAGAAGTGATCAGTCAAAGAGAATATGTCACCAAGGAGGTTGAGGTCATGAAGAAAGTCCTAGCAAAAATGCTATTAATAAAAAAACAGTGAATTCAAATTAAATATCTAACCATACACTTGAGGGAATTAGAAAGGGAAGAACAATAAAAACCAAAAATCAACAGAAGAAAGGAAATAATAAAAATTAAAGCAGAAATAAATGAAATTGAAAACAAAAAGACCATCCAAATGATCAGTAAATCCAATAGCTGATTCTTTGACAAAATAAACAAACAAAAAAAAGATAAACCCCTAATTAGACTCACTAAGCAAAGGAGAAAGAAACCCTTAATAACAAAAGTAAAAAATGAAAGAATTGAGATTACAACTGACATCACAGAAACACAAAAGATTATGTGAAGCCTTTACGAAAACGTTTGCTAACAAATTTTTCAATCATGAAGACAGAGAGATTTCAAGAATCCTACAGCCTCCCCAGACTGAACAAGGAGGATACAGGCAACTTAAACATACCAATTACAAGTGAAGAAATTGAAGCAGCAATAAAGAATATCTCCCCCAAACAAGAACCCAGGTCCAGATGACTGCACTGGTGAATTCTAACAAATATTCAAAGAGCTAATCCTCAGCCTCCTTAAGCTCTTCCACAAAATCGAAGAGGAGACAAAACCCCAAAATTCATTCTATGAGGTCAGTATAACCCTGATTCCAAAATTGGACAAAGGCAGCACCAAAAAAAGAAAAGTCCAATATCACAGATGAATATAGATGCAAAAAACCCTCAATAAAATCCTGGCAAACAAAATTCAACAGTACATCAAAAAAAAGTATACGCAACCATTGAGTAGGATTTATTCCAAGGTCACAAGAATGGTTCAGCATGTGCAAATCAATTAATAAAACACATCAGCAATATGAAAATTAAAAAATCACATGATCATCTCAATAGAAGCAGAAAAAAAATTTGACAAGATTCGACACTTATTCATGATAAAAACCCTCGCCAAAATAGGAATAAAAAGCACAGATCTCAACATAATCAAAGCAATATATGAAAGACCCACAGTCAACATCATGTATCAATGGTGAAAAATTGAGATTCTTTCCCTTAAGTTCTGGAACAAGACTATGTTGCTCACTATTTCAATTACTATTCAACATAGCCTCGGATGTTTAGACCAGAGTAATAAAGCAAGAAAAGGACATTAAGGGAATCCAAATTGGGAAAAGAAGAAATAACAGTATCATTATTTGCAGATGTCATGATATTTTACCTAGAAAATCCTAAAGACCATGAAAAAAATACTGAATCAATAAACAAATACAGCCAAGTGGCAGGATATAAAATTAATGCATAATCAGTACCATTGCTATATGTAAACAATGGAGTAGAAGATAAAGAAATTAAGAAAGAAATCCCATTCCCAATACTATCAAGAAAGATCAAATACCTGGGAACAAACTTAGCAAAGGAGGTGAAAGACTTCTACATTGAAAACTGCAAGATCTTAACAAAGGAAATAGAAGAACATACAGAGACTTGAAAACATTTCATGTTCATGAATTGGAAGAATTAACATAGTTAAAGTGACCATTCTACTCAGGGGTAAGTTCTTTGACCTACTTATTCTTGATACATATGCTGTAGTATAGGTATTTAACGCAAAACAAAGTTTACTTCCCAGCTACTAAGGAAAAATGATACCATAATCTAACATATAACATAGTCTAAAATATCAAGGATTCTCAGAAACAGAAATTTCCATATTCAGGTTTCACAGGAAAATTTAATGTTTATACTAAAAGAAAATTGTTAATAATATTCTTGTAAAATGTTAATAAAGTTGAACAAATTATTCATTATATTTTGAAAAAACAAATTTACCATTTTTTTTTTTACAGATTCCTATTAAATGAACAGTCATTTTAAACTCATAAAGCAGCTAGATCTTACCTACTGTTTAAATTTGGTTATGAATGGCTAATCAATACTTTCTTCAAAGAATATTAGCAAAATTATACGTACTTTTTGCATTGCTTACACATCTAAAATTTTACTCTGAAAGGCAGAGTTCTGGGGATTCAAATTTATATAAAGATAATAATGAAACATCTTGGTAATAATCTTTGAAGGAATTATCTTAAATATTATCATGCCTTACTTAGAAGGTATTAACTGATAAATCAAGATGCAAAAATTATGCATTTTAAGATAACAGACTGGGACATAATCATTTCATTATAAAAATTAATACAAAAATAAAATTAAATCTCATATCATGTCTTTGTGAAAAATTCCCAGACAACAACAAAATCATGAAACACAATCTTCATCTTAAAAGAAAGAATATTTTATCTTTTTATACAGTTGTGCTTTCATATACATTGTTGTCATTAGAATTTTTGAATTATACAAATATTATTGTCATAAATTTTATAAAAACAAATTTTAGAGGATGTAAATTTTTTGTAGTATATGCTACGGTTTATTTCTCCCTACAGAATTTTAAGATAAAATATGTAATAAGAACATGAATCCTATTGCTGGTGTAATGCCCTACATATATGAATATATTCTGCATATTTTGCATTTATTCATACATTATTTCAAGGAATTTTTTTTTTTAGGGAAATTGTAGGCAGGAATGTAGGCAAGTAGGGGTATAGGCAGGCAGGCAGGGACAGGAGGAAGAAACAGTTTATTTACTTTTTAAATAAAATTATTCATCTTGGTTATTCCCCTCAATCTCAGATCAAGAGTCCTGGTCCTGGACTGTGCTCAGCTGGAGGCAGTATACCCAACCACTACTCCATCACAGCATACTCCAAAGGTATTTCTTGAACAATATGTACTCTGAACTACGTTTAATGATCATATATGTGTATTCTAAAGATATAAACAATCACTTGCACAAGACAAAGCATACATATACCTTTACTGAGGTTTTGTAAGTTATCTGAGACTTTCTTGGATGTACTTTTTAAAATTTCTTCCTTTAACAGAGAAAGAAGATATATTGGAAAATAATACTTGTTATGCATTATCCCCCTTGTGACAGAATTTAGTAGAAATAACTGTTTGACAATACCCTTGAATGAATTTTTTCCACCTAGAGTACATTCAAAGCATCATTTGGTAGCATTAAGATTCAAATGTACGGGGGATAGTTTTATAGGTTGTCCATTTTTCTTGAGGAGATATTCTGTCCCTTTTATGCCTGTAGGAGATTTTGCTCATTATTAACTAGTTTTCTGGGTTTTGTCTCAGTTCCTAGGGGATAAACACATGAAGGTAAACACAGTTTAAAAGAAAGCCAGGTTTATGTATAAAGGTCTAAAACTCTGCAGTTAAAAATAATTTTTAATCTAACAAAACCTGTTCACCAGTCAAATTACAAACTGAAGTTACTTCACATTATTAAAACATAAAAAATCAGAAATTTATAAGCAGACCAAAATAATGAATGTACTGCTTGACTTGACTTCAATTTTGAATATTTACTGAAATTTTTGCCATGTTTAATGAAAATGTATTTCAGATATTATTTAAATTCTTCATGATTCTTAATATTAGTAGTTCTGCTAATTTTAATTGTCACTGAAGAACTGATATATATTATATCCTTTGAACTCATAATGAGGTAGTCTATAGGTATCTAGTATGTGTAGTGTTATTATAAGTTTAAATAATAAAAGCAACATAAATTCTTTGAAGACTACTCAAACAACCTGACATAGGAGTGCTAAAGAAAGAATGATTAGAATATTAGCTATAATTCCTCCAAAAGACAAATCACAGTGATAATAAAAATAGCTTGTCACATTTCATCTTTAGGAAAAGACTTCAATGTGTTCTCTTATATGTCAGGTTGAATAAGAAAAAAAATATGCTTTTATTTCTAAGTCAAGTAACTTGTTTTCATTAGTGAATATACCAGATTAGAAACATTTAATTTTAGATATATAAATATTAAATAGATAATTTATTTTTTAGCAACCTAATTTTGCAGTGATTTTTCTCCAGTCTTTCTCAGGTCCAAATCACATTTAAACATCAAATGTTTAAAATAAACAAGAGAGAGAAAACAATGAAAAATTTGAAAAGTGTTAAAATTTCTGACACTTTTATCTTTCAGTGCAGCAGATTTTGATTAGTCCATTAAGTGAATTGTCCTAACATTCATTATATGATTTACTGAAAACCTGTTACAGAAGCAGATTTAAAAGTAGTGTTCTTGGTCACGCCCTAGTGGAATACCCATTGGGTCTGCTGCCCGTGAAGGAGCACAGTCCTCATATGTACCAAGGACCAGAGTTCACATCCCAGGTCTTGGGGAACCACCAATAGAAACAACTAAAAAAATCAATAAATAAAATGCTTTCTTCCTGTCTGCCCAACCCTTTCCTTAAAAACAGAAGACAAACAAGCAACTACAACAAAATTATTCTCCTTAAAGGTAGTACTGAAGCATTGACAAGCTGGAAAATGAGGATAAGATACTCATGATATTTGTAATTTTGTGGGTAAACTCGCCATATGGAACACAGTATTGGCATATTCTTCTTAACAACTTCTTGAAAGAAAGTATTCTTTTCCTACTTCCTATTTTATTGTCCTTCAATATGCTTTTCAAACTTAAATCATGAATTAATGTTAGAGAAATGATTGTACTTCTGGCCCTACTTCCATTTAAAGACTTTTAATTAAATCAATTTAACTTGATCTAATAAATATATACCATGAAGCAGACATGCATTATGTTTAAAGAACAATGTGAGTATTTTAGACCCATATCTTACCTTAGGAGCTTAGAAATTAGTAAGAAAGATATTTTAAATCATACAGAAAGGTTTATTACAGAAATATTTATTACAGACAGTACAACAATAGTATACTGTAAAAGAAATGGACTAATTGACTGGATTTGAGATGGTCTACTTATATATTATTCCAACTAATTTGGAATGCAATAAATTAAGAGTGATAAGACTTGTTCTAACCAAAACAAAAAATGTTTTTAAAGACCCTCAGACTAGGAAAAGTTCTCAAATTAAGGAACAAATAGAGTAGACATATGATTAATGGTATGATTTTCTGTGATAGAGGACATAGAGAGAGGAGTAGATTAGTTTGAGATATAACTGATGAATATGTTAGGTTTAAGATAAATATGTATAGCACTTGTGAAGATTGCAAATTACATGTATAATAATTAAATATTATAAGCCGAGCTAGTGATGTTACATCAAATATGCTCTACTCTCTTATTTTGATGAATATAACTATTAAAATATCAAAAGATGTAAAATTATGGTTCTAGTATTACTGAACATTTACAAAATATCAAATACAAATACATAATTTGATTATTGCACATATCTTGACATTCTGCAGATAACTAGCAAACTTTGGACACACAGCAAGATTAGTATGTAATTTCTAAACCATTATTTTTAATTACTTGAAATTCTTTTTCTTTTTTTATTTCAATAAATCCACTAATTATACTGTAAAAATCATGGTTTTCACACAATTCATGTTTTTGGTCATTAACACCATCGATATTATTGTTGAATAAGATCTTTCTTGAATCATGATAGTTCCTAATTAACATATTAAAATTAATTATCATTAGTAAAACATCCCTTTCGACTAGTTAGAAATTGAACTGTCAAAAATTCTTAAAATATTTCTCAGACTCTAAATAAATTTCAAAACTTATAAGCAATTTTACATGATAAATTATCACAAAAATATTGTGAAATATTTATGGTAATTACTATGTCATTTTGACTATCACTTCACTTAGTATGAAAGAATACCTGCAATCCTACTGAAAGGAAGAATTTACCAAATTAGTTTATTTGCTCTTTACAAGTGTTCAAGTAGGCAGAAGCAGAAACCTCAACTCTCACTAAATGTGACCATAGTCACAACTTATTTCAAGGACAATGAGGTGAGTGATCTGAAGAACATCCTTAAGGCTTAAACAGTGTTACTCATGAGAATAAATGCTTAAAATACTGAAGTGTTCTATGCTGGCATGGAGTGTTAAATCCTGAGATGCAGAGATACTCACTGTTCTTTAGTAAATTTGCATTGGGTTATGAGGGACTCCTGATATACAAGACCCCTCTTAGTTTTAAGATTTGCCCTTGCTTAATGTATGGTGACATTGGGTCTACTGAAATGTTCTATTTAGATTACCCAGGAAGCAGCTAGCTGAATGTATAGATCTTCAGCAAAGAAGAATTAGGAATTGTCGGCATGCCATTATTATCTTTCTAACGAGCCAGCTTTGTAAAGTTCTGATTAGCAATTCACTGACCAGTGGTTCTTACCGAGTGGGAAAAGCATAAACTGAATGAGCCATTGCAGCTTAGTTTATTTTATCTATTTTTAAATTAGTTTCATTTAAGGAAAATGGTATCATAGCATTGTATAGGTTTAAGGGGAGCATCATTGTAGATCAACATCTGTGTATAATACAGTAAGTCTACTGCCACCATTCCAGTTCTTCCTTCATGATACCTAATATCAAAGTTTTGTTTTGTTGCTGGCTGAAGTATTTGCCACTGTCATTATAAAGATGGCACTCTAGTAGGAGAAGGTGTTGCAAGTTAAATGTTTTTTAGAAGGGCTGACTAGCTGAGAATATTTAGGGAAGCACTTACAGAAAGAATAATATAGAACTAACTTTAAAAAAAAATGAATCAAACTTCTATAGTTGAATGGGGCAGGTGTGCCGGGGCAGAAGACACATTCTGAAAAAATCATGACGTTTAATTTATTCATGTTATATAAAAGACGTGGATTAAAGTATAAAGAGCATGATAAGTAGTTGTTACATTGTGTGAGCTCTGATAGGGTTATTAGATACTATATTAAAGGCAATTGGAAATCAACAAAGTGTATTGATGGGGAGTAAAATGATCAAATTTGAGTCTGTTTGTTTTACTGTGGCTCTCATATTAAAGAAACATAGGAATAAAGAATTCTATTAGAAACAATTGGAATGTTATGGAAGTAAAGAGAATAACGAGTCTTGGATGAAGGTTGTTCTGTTAGAAACAGAGACCAAAAGAACAGAATGAGGAAATAATTTAGGAAATAGAACTGATGAGTCTTGATTGGCTGAGAGGGAGAACTTCAAAATGGTGCCGGGTTTTGTGAGGCTCGTGTTTACTAGGTAATGGACTCTAGAGAGGAAGAATAACTAGTTCAGGTATGTTTGAATAAATTGTCACATTAAGTGGAAATATCAGAAGGCAATTAAACATGCTCTAAAGATTAAATGAGAGAGGTCTTGACAAAAGTTGTAAATATGATGATTAAAAGGGTGAAAT
Organism: Solenodon paradoxus; assembly: GCA_004363575.1. Taxonomy (NCBI): domain Eukaryota; kingdom Metazoa; phylum Chordata; class Mammalia; order Eulipotyphla; family Solenodontidae; genus Solenodon; species Solenodon paradoxus. Next base: position 399,212 of record RJWH01000547.1, read on the forward strand.
TTGATTAAAAGAGGTATGTTCAAGATAGCACCTGGTCAATTCTTTACTCAGGTGCTATTATGTTTGTTGATTGTCTTACTGGAGAGTCTCCAAAGTGCTGAAATATCTTCACATTTGGTTTAGGTCACATAGAACTAGCTAATTCATGCATCTATGTTTGATTTAATGTTGCCTCTTTATTGATGAGCCACATCAAAGATCCCCAATATGTAATGCACATTTTTACAAGCATGCTTTTTACAGACATGTTTAATAGTTTAACCCAAAATTTTCTCTTTACTTTACTGATCAGCACTATTACATGTTAAATAGACAGCCAAACATTTAAAATAAAAGACCTGTAAGAGGTAAATTAAAAATGGTTCATTTCAGTTTTCTACAAAATCAGTATTATTTATCACTTAATTTGCTTTACAAATGAACTAAAGTGATAATCTACTTACAAGGATGAAATAATAAGATATGTGCTCATGAAACAACTGACAGATTTGTTGTTCAAAATTGGAGGATTTGTCGGGTCTTTTTCAAATATGTGTAAGTCTCAGAAATAATTTTTGCTGTTTCTCTGTTTCACAAATACACTCATTTTTATATCTAATAAAAACGGGAAAATCACATGGTTATGACTCAATGCTGTTATTATCTATTTTAAAATTCCAGCCAAACCAACTGAAAGATATTAAAAATAAATTACCAACATGCAATTACCATAGGTAGATATTGTGCTGTCACAAACTGATAATGGATGGATGGCAGATGAAATGCATGGTTGATGAGGTGCTATTTGTAACCCAAAACATGGTTCCTGATAAATCATAAACTGTATAATTAAGACAACAAAAAAATTCATATTGATAGGCTTGTCTAATATTCGTCACATGAGGATTGGTATTATTTATCTTGCCTTTACTAAATAATTAAGCTATTTCAGTTTTACAGAACTCTTGTAATTTTAATCAAGGTGAAATATATTGTCATGCTCCCAGTTGTGAAAGCAGCTGTAGAATTGTATGCAGGATGTTTTTCTTAAATCTGTGCACTGCATCAACTCAATGTCCTTGACATCTCCACCACCCCCATATTCACACCTAGTCATGTGCATCATATTCTTTTTTTTAGACAGCATTTCCACACCTCTGTAAGGGTAAATCTAGAAATTTCCAGAATGTTTAAAACTCAAATTCTTATGGTAAAACATATTGTAGAAAAGAAAAAAAATGGCCTCAATTTTGTTTAACATTTAATCATTCCTGTTTGTAAATCTTCCATTGTTACTAATTTCACAAACATTAATAAAGACTGACAGCATTCCTACTCCTGATGAGAGGAAGACCGACATGTAAATAGTATGAGCATGTACATGTAACAGATGCAGAAAGACAGGTGTTCAAAATGATATGGGGGCAGAGAAATGAGGACGGAGACAAGACTCTTCATAGGGAGATAGGTGGGGACTCAAGTGAACTGGAAAAATGAGGAGTTGTCACAGGGAGTTTTACTGGGGGAGGAACATTGTAAGTAGAGGCAGTAAAAGGATAAAACCGTGTGAGAAGATGGCACATAGTAGGAAGTTTTCAAATAATTTGGTAGATTTACCTGGCCAAAGGTGATACAGAATGGAGTTGGAAAGGTGGTTATATGACAGATCATTAAAGTACCATGGGTAGATTCATGTAGAAAATCCTCTCTCTCTCTAATTACTGAGGGCAAAAAAACCAATCATAGTTCTACCTACATGTTAACTGGATATAATTTTCACTATCTCTTGACAAATTTACCATGTAAGTAGTGATTATATCTATCAGTCCTGTGTTGTCTTCTACAAATAATTACATACTAAGTAAGTCCTTATAAAACCCCTATGAAGTAAAACTATTATTATCTCCATTTTACTATTTAAGAAACTACACTTCAGAGAATTTAATAATTTATCTCTATGTGACCACACCACTGACAGATATACAGAAGAATCATCAACAGTGCACATTTAAATGGCAGTTCCTTACAGGCAAAATTTCTTATTCATGAAGTGTGAAGCTGGGCCTAGGGATTTTCATAGTGAAGAAGGCTAAATGATTGCAATAGAGTTAGACCAAGGATACTCTTTGAGAAATAGTATGAGAGTTTTGACAGTTAAAAAAAAAAAAAAAAGAATGAAGAAACTTTTGAGATTGTAAAATAAAGGCAAACAGATTAAAAAATGTGAAAGAAAAGGTGTCAATATGATGTCAATTTGTATAATCATAGCTGGCAAGAGAAAAGAGAAATGTAGGGAATTTTCAAAGTAATAACTCAGGGCATTTTTCATAATAAAAAAGTTTCTAATTAATAAGATCGAGTAGGTATTTTGTAGGGGTGACTGAAAAAAGACATAATGTTGACTTCTCTGGTTTCATTACCAGGTTAGTTCAGGTTTCTGTTGGTTTCTGTTTTTACAGTTTAGGTTTCTCTTCTAGGTCATGATTCCAACAATGAAACAAGGTTAACTGTCTGTTCTCACTAGCTGAGCGCCTAAACACTTGCAAGCAGAAAAATACGATAAAGGATAAAGAATTTGACATTTTGTTGCCAACTCTAGATCCTCTGACAGATCAGAATGCCTTCATACCTTTTTCTCATCTTGGAATTCCATACTCAAGTTAAACAATTGTGAGGGCATACAGAAATTCCTAAAATGAAAGTAATCTCTTCAAAATGCACACTGAGAATATTACAAGTATATGCCAATCAAAGATTTACTTCAGAAAAAGGTGTCATCCAAGAAATAAAAGGATCAAGTTCTGAGAAACACGGGGTCCAATGACAGAGAGAGCTGCACAGCTGATATTCAATGCAATCAGTTCAGATTGGAGTAGGTGGAAGGAATGTTCCAGAAAGATGTAGCTAAGAGACTATCCCAGGGGAAATGGGATTTGACAGAATAAAAAATTAATGAAATTTTTAAGAGGCCATGATAAATTCTAATTACAGAAGAGTAAAAGACAGGCAGTAAGCAACTTCAGAAATAGTAATTGGTAAACAATATCAAATCAATTTTCAATATTAAATCACATAATGCAAATACTGTTTAATAATGTTTAGCTTTTCAAATCAATGCATAGACATTTGAAAATGCCAAACACTCTTGAATGGTTTCCGATTTTCCAGTGTGTGAGGAAAACTTTTGGAAATGGAAGGAGAGCTACAGGACAAAGATGTCTTCATCTTAGAAAGTCTTCAGAAGATGTTGATTTTATAGAACATATATAAAAGTAAAATCACGGAATTTAAATAAAAAGGCTAAATTGAGCAATATATGGTAAATACATATAATAATAAAAAGACAATTACTAATGTAAAAATTTCATAATAAGTGATAAAATAGGTAACTTAGAGATATGATATAATCATCAGCTACAAATCAAAAAGTTAAAATAATTTAAATAGTCCCCTTTGGAGTGCAAAACTGTAGGTCAGGAATTGTGAGTTTTTTTATTATATACACTTTGTTATTTCCTGTTGTATACATGTGCTTGTTTATTAAAAATTAAAATTCTCTATTAAACAGTATAGGTAGTAAAAATCATACATAACATAGTAATACAAATGAAATTCTCAATTTCAATTTAAAATAAAAATACAAGAATTTGTAAACATTTCATAGATGCTTATAATTTTTTTTTCGTTTTCTGTTATTATAAATTCTCTTTAGATATTGTTTCATAAAACAGTTCTGTCTCTTCTCAAAGTTGAATTTTTGGAGATATTTCTTTTCTACCTACCCGCTATGCCTATTTCTCACTGGAACTGAACTAATCTCAAGGGCAACCTAGCAATAGCTATGCTCCCAGGAGCATATTGTCTAAAATATAGACGGGTACTGAAACATATGCCGGAAAAAAGTCTTAGCATCACAGTTCTTTTAAATACAGTCTTTCGAAAGATCTAGTGCTGGCAAATGTCAGTAAATTAAGACTTTTCATTTAAAATTCTCTCTATACTTGCTGAGATTCCAACCCAAGGGAAAAGGACAATGGTCAGTTCTGAGTATTAATTTCCTAGAAAACATAAGCCTTATATATTTTGTTCAGTGGTCTGTACTTTTTCTCTTAATTTATAAAAATTCCTTTTAAACAGCAAATTTAGATTATGTCCAGTTATTAAACACACACATACATACATACACAAATTCACATGTACAGAATGTCAAGATCAAGTAAGCCCAACATAATTAATTTTACTGAACGTATCTGATATCTACTCATACATCATTAAAATGATTAGTCTATTAATAATGTGTTTATACAAATGTTTAATTTCATCACCTAGAAATTGACCTCAGAATCACATTGGGTTATTGCTAAAAATACATCTATTGATCTTACTGAATCATAAATGCTCAGAGCATCTATTTATTTTGGTAAGAATTTTCTGTAATTTTCCATTATTTCCAAATCTTTGGTTCACCCACTATATAAAGTCTAGACTTGTCTCTTTCTTCACAATCTAGTAAATATACAGTTTAATTATATTTAGAATTTTACCTCTTCATTCATTTGTGCATTCAACACAAATAGTAGATGTCTTCTAATTGTGGGCACTGTACTAAGTCCTGGACACGATCAAACGAACATCCAGGTTCATGGTGTGAGGCAGGGTGGTAGGCTCTTAGGTAGATAAGACAAAAAAGCATTAATGAATTATTTTGGCACTTTAATACAATTAACATAGGTGAATATTAGTTTCTCTCTTGCACACTGTGAGGTTGTGAGAATTAGATAATGCATATCTGTGAGTTATAAATTGATATACTTTTGAAGCTCTAGGGTACACATATAAAAGTTATTGTTATTTAGCTAGAAACCCTTACTGGGCAAATAGGGTATTTTTATCTAGTTGTACAATTTCCAGTTCAACTTAGAAGAGCAAAGCTTTCAAGGAGCAAGCATTTTTATTGTTCAAATATAAGGTTTTCGATATATTTCATTTTATTTTGATGACAAAGCAACTGGATTCTGACTACTGAACTGCTAAATTTGCCTCTGCCATTTTCATTTCCTCTGCAATTTAGGGATTGTGAAAAATAATCAGAGCAAAGTTGCAGTGGCCCTTGAAAGAGTCCAGATGTACTGTTCAGTCAGAGTTTTTCTCCTGAATGCTTAAAGTTTATTGTAGAAAAGTATATATTAACCACTTCCGATTTAAACTTTCCTTTAGATAAAAAAAGAAAAATAAAGCAAAGCAAAACATGCTTTTTCCCCGTGTTGTTTTGTACTTAATATCTGAAGCTCATTATGAAAACAAGAAATGTTTATCTTAAAGCTATTTCACACATGTACGCACACATATATATGTATGTGTGTTTATACATACATTTTATATAGTTGTTATGATATATATAATAGTATATGTCATATTATATGTAATAGTATATATACTAATGAAAACCCAAATGAACTATCCATATATGCTTGTAAGAAACTTGAAAAAAACATTCAAGGTGGATTGTTTCTTTGAATAGAAAAGCTTAGTTCAAATTCTTTTTGTTTTTCTGATTTCCTCTCTTGGTCTATCTCTTAAATAAATATTTTCTGTGATGATTGTTTTAGAATCTATTCAGTCTTATCCATTTACTATCCAGTGAATACTAAAAGAGGTAAAAATTGACTTACATAGCTTTACTAGCATGTGATATCAGTTTGCAATTAATACTTTCTTTAAAAAAGAAGTAAAGCATTTAAAAATCTTTGGAAAATGCTGCTTATAATATATAGTTACAGCTTTTATCTATAATACATAGCTTTTAATCACTTCTCAGCCTGTTGGCTAAGATCAAGTGTAGTTTAATTTGTATCTTTCAAAAAATATTTTGGGGAGTGACTTCACATCTGGTTACAGATTTCAATAAATTTTGTACTTTTTGTTATCATCTAAGAGAAATATTAATATATTATGATTTTATATGGACCATTTTATTATGATACCTCGTACAAATAGCATTATATATTTTATATGTTAAAAGTTTGCATTGTAAATTACTGCGGTTATAATTTTGTAAAATAAATTCAGAAATTTGCCTCTTTAGAATATTTCAGCTTATATAAACCAACTTTAGTTTTTAGAACTCAGCAAATGAATGTATATATACAAATATATGCATATTTATAACATATATGCATTTAAATATATTTAATATATTTATGTTCTATATATGCATTTTATAAATATATAAGATATATAAATATATTTGTAAATGTTCAACCCAGAGGTAAATTTTCCATTAATGTTCAAATATTTCAATTATTAATTATTCTTTTGGGTTTATAGAAAATTATAAAGAGGAAAATCAGTCATAACTAAACACAGGCTGTTGGTTTTAGAATATGTGTTAGTCTAATTTTATTGTTTGTATATAACCACTTCAGAAAAAAATAACTGGCTTTATTGCTTTTAAATAAGATATTAAATTTCAAATATTCTAGGATCTTAGCAAATTTACATTCCTTGGGTTTCGTATTTCAACTCAAAGTCAAAACATGAACTATTTTCCTAAAAAATGTATGCAGTGTACTTAGTATGCTTTTTAAGTACTCTCCAGGTCTGCAGACTGCTTGTTATTACTTACCAGTTGCTCACATTTGTCTTTAACAGGAAGCAGTGACTTGGCAAATATTCTGATGCAAAGGAAATACAAAAATAACTTTTATATTGAAAATATTCTTGAATGAAACAATAAAACACACTGAGTAATTCTGTATAAATCTTGACATCAAAAAGTCGGTTTTGTTTTGGTATTCTTTTGCTTTTTGTCTTGTAAACATTATTGGCCAGGGATGGAGGGTAGTGGAGTCATGGGGAAGTGAAACTTATTTTAATCTCTCTTTTTTTCCATGAAAACTCTCCCTCAGAATGGTTTCTGATCTCATAAGTTCTTTTAAATAAAATAAGGTCTGTAGGTATGCATTGAAGGTCCATTTTTGGCGTGAATTGCAATATTTTTATTTTCCATTGTTGTGTATAGAGATTTCTTTACAAAAATATCACAGAAAGGAAAGGCAGGGAGGATGTAGGGAGGGTAGGAGGGAGGAATGGAGGTACAGAGGAAGGAAGAGAAGAAGGGGAGGGAATAGTCTGGGGTTTACGTGGGCCACATACCACCATCTCAACCACCTGAGTCACCATGGCATGCCCTGAACTAGAGTTTTCTTTAATATACTATTGGTATTCTAGTTTTGAAGAGCTTGTCTCCTGGGTAGCAACTGATTATAGAATCAGTAATTTTCTGTGCTTCTAGATAAGTTTAAGGTAAATGACTAAATCATTTTTGAGTAATTAGGGAGCATATTCTTTACTGTTTATAATTTGGTTTCTCTCCTCTAAAATCAGTATCTCAAACTTTCTCAATAAAAATTACACTCCAATACAGTATTAAAATTAATATAATAAAAATAAACATTTCTCAAAATTTGTAACTTCTTCAGTACCTAGGGATTGAAATAATATCTCTCACAGAGCATATCCTATTATATAACTCTAATACTAAATACCTTCAATGACAACTATATGTTTTCTGAGAGAGAACAAGGAGACAAACCTTATTTTAAACTCTTTTTAAATTTATGAAGTGTATAATGTATGAAATCCTATTATATGGCAGATAACATTTTCTTTTTACTAATAGCCAAAATTTCTCAAATAAGTTATGAACACTTCCTTTTGTGGTTAAAAGAGTCAGAGACAGAGAGAGACAAAAAGAAAAAGAGAGGGGCAGAACTCTATTATACTTGCTTTAAAAATCTGTGAATTTTGTCAAGCACAGACAACTGCTAGCTCTTCAGTGCACAAATTGCTACGTATATATTCATGATCAGTGACCAATCACATCACTTCTTTCAAAGTCTAATAGGGATTGTTCACTGTGCATTGGCTACTCAGTTCACACAATTATAACAAAGTTGTTCTCTTGTCTCTTAGACATAAACCCATACAATTTTTAATGAAAATGAACACTCGGAAGTGAGAACTGACCTGAAAAGATGAAAATGTAGTGAAGAAATAAAGAGTGATAGCACAGAAATTCAAAACAAATGCTTCGAGAACTAGCTGAATGGCATTGTTGACATTGATGCCCTTGAAGAAACTCTAGATCCATACCCAGAGGAACTTTGTGAAGGCCAGCAACTTTAATGACAAAACAGTTTGTGACCAAAAAGATGAAGATTCCCCATGAAAAGTGACTCCAGCAAAAACAAAATTATTGAAGGGACTTTCAGAGATAGTTCATGGCATTGAAAACACAATGGATAATATGTTGGCAGTTGATCCAAACTTAGGAAGGAGTGTGACACTTTCCAAGGCCTAGAAAAGCTGCTCAATAATACTGCAAATTATATGACAAAAAGGCAAGCTGATCAAACTATCTTTGATGCTTTTTTTTACAAAGAAATAATACACTTTAATTCTCAAATGTTTCTAGTGTTTTAAATTACAATGTCAAGAACAAATATTAGTTTTATTAAAAAATGTGGCTCATAAAAGGCAGGCAGAATTTCAGAGAGGAACAAGATTTTTACGATGAAGAGTATGTTTTGCTATCCCAATATGTTATCATTTCAAATATTTTTCTGCTATTTATAATCATGGGATGCGCAAATCTGAAAAGCTCTTTTTAGCTGTTAACCTGAACACTCAATCACATAAGAAGATGAAATAACAGGTTGAGGAGTTACCCATATTTCCTATTTGTCTGCTTGCTAGTATTAAATGCATAAGATTATGAAAACTCTTTACTCCTATATTTATTATTGTATTTCATTCTCAGTTCAGTATTCCTGGGTCTTTAAACAGTCTGCAAAGTAAATCCGCAATCGCTAAATATTACAATTGTGCTGAAATAAATCATTTAGTGCAGATAAACATTAAGCTAAAAAAGAGAAAAATATACAAATTAACATAACTTAATGATTTTTCTTGTTAATACATATGGATCTACTCAGTTTGTTATTAAATTCCGTAGCATAACTATATCATGTTTAATCATTTGTTAATGGAAAATAAACTACTCTTATTTTTCCCCATGATTTAAACTAACATTGTAATAAATATTCTTTTATCGTGTAGGTTCCCATTTCATAGTCTTCCATTCAAAGTTTGTGCTTGCCACAATAGCTTTATTGTCTTAGTTTTCTATTTCTGTATATGCACACCAAATGTTATAGTTAAATGTATTTAACGACTGTCATCATGCACACTATATTATCTCAGTTCATTGCTGCACTAAATACTCTGTCCATTTGAAATAGACTTACGATGTGCCTCTACATTTACTAAAGTTGCTTGTGTCAGATTCTGTTTATAGCTTTTGACTATAAGTAATGTTTCCTTTTCTGTAACACATAGTTCTTTGTACCATGCATGACTCAGTTATAAAGATATATTATGTGCATAAATGTGTTAGTTTGTCTGCTAGTGTTGGGACATGGGGAAAATTATCCCATGCCTCTGAGGACCTGCATGAACAGGACAAACAAATTAATGTCAGACATGATTAGAAGGAAAAAGACCAAATTTAATGACCTACTATAGAGAAGTGACATGACTATAAATTTCAAAGAAATGGCACAGAGCATAGATTTATATTCTGTGCCAAGAAAGGGGTCTGGAGTATCAAAGAAAGAAGGGTCCTCACTTAGGGGATGACTTCCTATGACAAAATTCTGCCCCTAAACTTTTGCCCTGTCTTAAGATAGGATTCTCTGGTAAAAAGTGGTCTCCAGTGATGACTCCATATCTTTGTGTGGTGAGAGCAACAGCTATAGGTCTCAATTAATTTATGCTTCCACATATCAAGATGACACATACGAGGGAAAAGAAAACTATTCAAAATATCTTGGACTGACCTATCGGAACCATTGGAAGGAAATGAATCCCAAACTAGCTGTAGACTCTTTAAAGATATTTGATTATTCCTTGAATTTCTAGCAAATCTTCATTGTTTACGACTCATAGTAGACTCTCTAAATTATAAAAGCTTGAGAAAGTCTAACTTCTACATCTTCTTCAAAGTCATAAGTAATATTAAAGATTCTAAAAGAGTGAAACAACACACAGGCATTGAAAAATCAGAATTGACATGTGTTGTAAAATTCTGCATTTCTCTGCAACAGCAGACATTTCCCTTTTAGTTGGCTGATTAGAAGGAGATCTATAGTTTTTAGGAAAGGAACCTTGTGGCTGTGATCATTGGGAAGATACTTGAGGATTTATAATACTGATTATTTTATTATAAAATTGAAATGAAATTATTTTAACATTTTAGCAATAGAGTATATAGAGGAGTTATACCTGAATGTTAGCCCTATTCTTGTATGCAAAAAATCACCATTATCAATAAGAATTGATGGAAGCAATTATGATAGCATGAGAAATATTTAGTTTATTGAAATATGAAATAGTTTATCTTTAAACAACAAGAAATAGTAACTGATTAGTGTTGTGCATTCAAAGTTGAAAACCCAGAAGTAAAACAATTCTGGAATTTTTGACAAATACTCTAAGCTTTCTTTAGCTGGATATGGGGGAAAAGTTGGAGGTTATTGCAATAGATTATACATAGGTTGCATATATAAAGGATAGATTGAGCTTTAGTTTATGTGTATGGAAGTCTAAGAGTTTTCTACATCAGGGTATGAAATGACTGGATTTGTGTGTGGGATGGGGTCACCAATCAAAGGTTGTGTCACGAGAGCTTATGGGATCTAGGAATCTCAGGTTATTATTTAAGTTGATGAAATAAGAGATGATGGGCACCTGAACCAAAACAATAGGAGAAATAAGGGAGACAGGTCGTGAGACTGTAGTAAATTAAACAGAGATATAGAAGGATTCTATCAGTGACTCGATAGGAAGTAAATGAAAGAAGGAGAAGGAGATGGGAGATATCCAGTTTTTTAATGGATAATGGTATCATTAATAGAGATAAGGAATATGAGAGGAGTTTATCTGAAACCAGGAGCATTTAGTATTTTTTGAAGAAGGAAAGAAAAATGATATGCTCTTACTATAATGTGACATAATTAAATGGAAAAAATCATTGTCAGCATAAATGAAGGTGTGCGTTTTTGTGTAGATTTTTATAGTCGGGACTCAGTTTGTATTTCAGTTTCTCAAAGACTTTCTGTATAAAATAACATTCAGATAGTAATTGCAGTGAAGGTATATTTATTTTATGTGTGACCTCAACCATTTACTTGACTAATTCTGCCCTTCCCTAGTTAGAGTTGAAAATAAAACTGTATTCTTCAAATGATACAGGTGCAAAATGTATTTATGCACTTGATACATCTATAAGATGAATAAAGTTTTGCCATATCTGACTGACAAATTGAAAAGAAATTTATTCAAAAACAAATGCATGCAGTGGTTTGAATAGTTTGAATAGTGGCCCTCCTCAAAATATAGTCATGTGCTAATTATTCCTGTATACTCTGAATGAAAAAAAAAAGAGTTGCAATTAATTTTAGGTATACTGAGTTGAGGATGTAGGAGTATTTTGTATTATGCAGATGGGATTAACTCCAGTGATAAGGGTTCTTATAATAGACATATTCAGATTCAGGTCATATGATTGTGGAAACAGAGATTAGATTGATGTGCCCACATATTTAGGAATGTGGACAGTCAATAGAAGTTGAAAAAGTCAAGGAATCAATTCACTCCAATATCCTCCTGAGGAAGTGAAGTCCTGTCAATACCTTAAATTCATACTTTTGACCACAGATGTGAGAGAATCAATTTCTGTTGCTTTAAGTGATCAAGTTTGGAGTGATTTGTGACAGCAAACCTAGGAAAGTAATACACAGAGCTTTGTGGCAAAGGTATAAATATTAAGATAATAGTTGAATAATTATCCCATACTTAGTAGAAAAATAAGAATCATTGTAACAAATCAGGAACCATTTGCATGCTATATAAAAATTGCTGTGAAGAAAATGCAACTGTCTAATAGTTTCACATTGTTTAACTAATGATGAGTGAAAGCCTACTATTATTTGTGATTTTCTTTGTGTGTTCTAAGAACATGGTTTGGATCCTCTAATACCAAGGGATAAGGATTCAAGGTGATGAGGATGCTCATGAGTAGAGTTTCTCTAAAGTAAAACAAAAGATTATGCTGAAATATTTATGAAAGGCTTGCGTGAGAAAGTGAAAGACCAATTAGAATATAAAAATGTCTAAAAATCAAAGTAAATAAAAATGCATTTTACATGTGATTTAATTTTTTGTTAAATTATCTTTGCCAATGCAGTGACTTAGATAATAGAGGCTAATGAACTATACATACTACTATTGTACCTGATCTTTATAGCTCCAAATGCATTTATTTATTTTTGTGGGTAACATTTTCCTGTAAAGCATTTTTTTAATTATTGTATTAGCTTCATAGTGCTGCTGTAACAAATTCCCACAAGTTGGATTGTTTAAAGCAAAAGAAATTTGTTCTTTCACATTTCTGGTGGCTGTAAGTTTGAAATCATGTTATTGGTAAGGCTTTATTTCTGCAAGTTCTTAAGGAGAAATCATCCTATGTCTCTCTCCTAGCTCTTCCTGGTGGCCAGCAATCCTTGTTGCTCTGTGACTTGTAAATGCATCACTCCAGTCTCTGCCTTCTTGTCATGCGGTATTCTCCCTATTGTATCTAAGTACACATTTCTTTCTTGCTACCAAGACATTAGTCGTAGATTAAGGTTTATCATAATTTAGTGTGACCTCATCTTAAATTGGTTACAAATGCAAAGAATGTGCTCATTCACTTAAAAGACTTCAGGCATTTATAGACATCTTGGCAAGTCAAGGATACAGGGTAGACCAGCAGGCTGGAGACACAGGACAAACTAATGATGCTACAGTTCAAATTATTTACTGTAAATCTTACTCGGGGAGGTCAGTCTTTTTTATTTTTTTATTCAAGATTTCAATTGATTAGATAAAGCTCATCTTAATTATGGAGGTTAGTCTGCTTTGCTCAAAGTCCACCAATTTACATGACAATCTCACCCAAAATACCCTCACCGGAACATCCAGAATAATATTTGATCACTTATCTGGACATGTGGTCCAGTCAAACTGACACATAAAATTAGCCATCAACCAAATAACTTCATCTTCAAAGGTATTGGGTATCATGCACACACACACACACACACACACACACACACACACACACACGTCAGTTGTGTGTATGTGTGTATGCGTTGTATATTGCCAGTCATTCATTCATTAAATAAGTGATTATTTGTTACTTGGGAAAAGGAAAGCAATAAGGGTCTTGCTTTTATGGTACTTATGTTTTCCTAGAATTATACAATCAACAGAAAATTAATAAAGTAATAGCATAATTTCAGATATCAATTAAAAACTAAGAAAGAATAAAAAGGTATGGGTTGATAGAGAATGAATTGAAATGGGAGTACATAGAGCTATATTATATTATATCTTGGAAAGCTTTGCTGAAATGAAGGCTGACAATATAGTTGAATTATTAATGACAAAAAGGAACTTCTGAGCTAACTTTTGGAGACAGAACCTTTATATGGACCAGAAACTATTAAAGTACTAAGTTTAGAATGATCTTGGTGACACATGAGACAGAAGTATGTCTGGGACATAGTGAGTTAGAAGAGAGAGGTCTAAGATGAAGTTGGTTATGAAGGTCCTTAGGACAAGGGATTTTCTCCCTATTTTCCATAGGATTTTAGTGGTTGGTTTAAAGCAGGCAGAATAGTATTATTACTTGATTTACATCTTAAAAATAATATACTTTAAAAATCCTTTCCTACAGACAACAATGGATACACGAAATTTTGTTCAAATGCTCTGTATTAATTCAGGAATACATTAGTTTTTTGTAATAGGGCTGTTAACATACAAATGTTTGGTCATATTAAGACAATGAAATTCAAGGAAGAAAGGCATATTCAGCTAGGTGAAGTGTCTTTCCCACAATGAACTCTATATATTTAGTGACATATCTACTGTAAACCTTTTAGAATATCAGTTATAGACTTAATCCTTTGAAGGATAAAAATATACCCAACGTAGGAGGCAATCATTTGCTTATCAATGTACAATGACTAAAAGTCATTTGCTGATATCTAACAAATAATTTTTCTGAAAGTATAGTTACATCCGTTTATCTAGGCAGAAAAATGATAATGAAATATGCAATTTATTCAAATAACATAGAATAATGATTTTTAACCCAAGTGTCAATTTGAACAAGAATTATCTCATCTCAGATATAGTCCAGTATGTGGTAGAAATTGCCTGAAAGATAAAAGTGTTAATTGGTTTAGACATGTTTGCTCCCAACTACCTTTCTACTGCTGTATTTTGCCCATTATTTTCTGGGAGAGTAACAGAATCATGGGTTTCTCTCTTGTCTATCAAATTAGATTTTAGGATATTTTTAGATTTAGGATATTTTTCATGATACATAGTATGAACTTCTGAAAATTAATTGAGAATTGGGGACATGTCAGCTCCACATAGAAAAGTATTTGAAGACATGAGAAAGAGTAGAAAAACTGAAAAAAAACAGTCTTTCGAGGAATGCTACCTTTAACCCACGTCTGGGAGAGACACCTGTGAAATGGAGCCTCTTCCCAGGAACTATAGGGTTACTCTCACATCGAAGGTCCCAGCATCTGGGAACCGCACTTGAGAGAGGAGCACATATATACTGGTGTGGAAAACAGACTTTCCTTTGGAGAATAATAGGACTCTAGGGAGCAGAGAACTTAGGACAGAGATCAGGGAGATATGGCAGATGTTGTATGCAGTACCTAACTGAAGGATTCTCATTTGTTGAATCAAAGACCAGCAAAAGGAATAAGAAATAGAAAGTGATTTCTATTGAACAGAGATCCTGTTGGATTTCTGTGGTACTAGTGTTGGCATGACCTATTTAGTAACCATGTCCAGAGACTGAAAATATTTATCGCTATTCCATCAGTTGTGCTTGCACTTGTTGGACAATTTGTTCTCCCAGTTATGATTTTTGGAGCTACCCAGGCAGTACTTGCCTAAGGCAGTGGCAGGTGGACCAGCTTGCAACCTGGCACAAGTGGTTAAAGTTTTCTGACAAAGCTCTGTTTGTGAAAACTTTTTGGTTTGTGGAGGTTTTCCAGGAGCAAAGTGCTCTAGATATTCACTCAACTAAGATTGCAAAAGAAATCCTAGCAGTCAGAGGCAACAAAACAGCTGCCTCTCCCTTGCCTGGGGTCACTCACTGCCTGATTGCAACCACACCTAAATCTCACAGGCTCCAGCAGTAGAATCCCCACCCTCTGTGTCTCTTGATCTTGTTGGGAAAAGATTCTGGATATGTTCCCCCTGGGGTTGCAGCCCCATTAGAGGACTGAAAGACCAGCTGCAACTGGCAAGCACCCAACCTTTTCCAGGCCATAGTCACTGTCAGAAATATTGCCTGCTTAGAGCCTGGGTCCACAGATCCTGGATCTCTCTTTTTGTGTTCCTATCTCTCAGGGAAAATTTGCTTGCAGTTGAGGCTTTGGGTTATAGTCAAAGGATGTTACAGTCAAGTTAAGGACTAAGTTTACTGGGAAAGCTCTGCCTGTGGTATTAGACTTGAGGTAAGGTTGGATAGAGATTTCGTGAAGCAGCTATAGTCCCTAAGGAGTTTGAGGCCTAAGCACTCTCTAGCAGTAACCTCTTTGCACCTGGATGACCCAAATTCCACCATGAGGATCTTCACTCATTGCTAACTCTAGAGCTCCAGTCATTTTTTTTTTTTTTTTTTTTGGTACAGAAGCTTCAGCCCACATAGGAACAGAAAACTCAATATCCCAAACCACTGCCCTATGCCTCTACTCTGCATCCTGAAGTTCCGACAGAAGGTTATTACATCAAGGCAGAGAAAGAAGGAAGTTGAGCTCAATTCATAGAAATAAATGCAGAATTCCAAATAAAATGAACAGGAAAATGTAACTTAATTTATGAAATAAAGCAAAACCCTAGGAGAAAAATCCAAATGCAACAAAATTAAGCAAACATTCTGAAGATTTCAAAGCAACGTTATTAGTAAACAGGTACGATTATCTCTGTTCACTGGAAGTCTATTTCTTATCCCTCCTGTTGATCTTTGGTTCAACAAAAAAAATTATAAATAGAGATTCCATACGTTATCCCACTTCTGGGAGTCTACATAAAAATATAAATAATTTCTCACTGAAATTATGAGAATGACAAATAAAATAAAACCTGCTATATATATATATATATATATATACATACATATACATACAGAGAGAGAGAGAGAGAGAGAGAGAGAGAGAGAGAGAGAGAGAGAATATGAGAAAGTCCCATACAGAAATTACAGAGCTAATAAACACAGTAACTGAATTAGAGAACAAAGTAGAGGATTCAACAGTAATCTCAAAAAAGTGTATGATCAAATCAGTGAGCTAGAAGATGGAAGTAGAAGCACCCCAAGAGGCCAGCAAAGAGAAAGAAAAAACAATTTAAAATAAATAAACATAGCATAAGAGACTTAAAGAATGACATCAAGCTAAATAACATTCACTTCACATTGTAGGGGTTCTGTTAGGGAGGAAGCCAGACATGAGCACTGGATGAGGATTCTGAATTTAAAAAGACTATTCTATGAAGGCACACTTGCTAAATAGGGACACTGGGTAAGATACCTTAATGAACTGAAGTAATCTTATTAAAAAAATCCTCTCAAATCTAGGGACTCTAAGAACAGGAGTATTTGGACTCCTAGGAAACTTGTCTCAAGTTCAGAGACATCTTTCAAATCTGGAAAGAAAGACAAGGTGGTCAGACTTTCCTGTCTCAAGTTGATCTAGTGAAAACTGGATGAGGACACTTGCACAGAAAAAGCAGAACCCCGTCCTTAAATGATCTCTTTCATTGTACAGTCATTATAATAAAATTAGAATTATGGTTTTGATGCTACTTGAGTTTCACTTAGGTCATCATGGGAAAGAACATGCTCAGTAAGAATTTGGTTATATAACTCTACCTATTGAGAAACATGAAAGACAGGAACAGAGTCCGCCCTAGGGAAGGTCATAAGATAAGAAAAGAGATTATAAGTCCCAGGAAGGAATACACAGGCTACTAAACCCAGTTGAGGAAGCCCATCCTCCTCTATGAGGAGGTTGCTTTTTCTTTAATACACCTGCAACTCTATCCACTAAGGCTCAGGCCATTCTCTACTCTGAGGATATACTGTCTCATTAATAAAACTGCTTGGTACGTTCTCCACCTGGAAAGCATGCCATTTTCCCTAAAATAAATCTTCTGCAATAGATCTTTCATTCCACTAATCTGTGCCTCACTTGATTTGTTTTCCGAGGTAGCACGGTTACCTGAAACCTCAAAGCAGAGTGCTTAAAATGTGGGAGAATTAAACATACCAACACAAACCTGGTGACAGTTCCAGAAGAAGAGAGAGACAAAGGGACAGAAATTTTGTTTGAAGAAATAATAGCTTAGAAGTTCTCTAATATGAGGAAGAAAACATATATCCAGATCCAGGGAGTTCAAATAGATCAAACAAAATAAACCCAAACAGATGTGCATTAAAATACTTTGTAATTAAAATGATAAACATTAAACATGAAGATAGAAAAAACCTAAAAGTAATTAGAAAAAAAAGTCATATACGGGAATTCTCAAAAGATTATATGAAGATTTTTCAGCATAAACACGACAACCCAGAAGAGAATGACATGATATAGTCACAACACTGAAAGAAAAGAACTTGCAACCATGATACTAGTTTACCACTTAGAATTGAATGAGAAGTAAAGAAATTTTTAGACAAATTAAACTTGAAAGAATTCATCAAGAGAAAAACAGACTTGTAAGAAATAATAAAGGAATTCATATAAAATGAAAAGAAATGTCACTTAGAAGCAGCAAGACACCAAAAATATGAAATGAAAAGGGAACAGTAAACTGTGCAGTGTTAGAATGAATTTTTGATTAACTTGCTTTCAATTTAAAATAGGTTACAAACAAAACAAAAACAAGATATCATATCACACCTGTAACAATGACTATTATACAAAATACTGTAAATGGTAAGTGTGCAAGGACACAGAGAAAAAGAAACTTATGTACTCTTGGTGGGTGTGCAAATTTGGTAACTATTATGAAAATCACTATAGAGAGTTCTCAAAAAATTGCAAGTAAAAATTTCACACAAATATATTATCCCAATTCTGGGCATTTACCTGAAAATACGAAACACTAATTTATATATTTGCACTTCCATGTTTATTGCAGCAAAATTTACAATAAGCAAGAGCTAGAAGATATTGACTGAAAAGGAGATACAGAAGATGTGATATATGTACAGAATGTAATACTGCTCAGCTGTAAAAATAAAAGGATGAAATTCTGTCATTTACAACATTATGAAAGGACCTGCAGGGAATTATTTGTGAAATGTCAGAAGATGAAAGAAAGACGTGATGTGATTTCATTCATATATGGTATCTCAAGAAACCAAACAAATAAATGAACCCAATCAAACAAAAGTAGACTTAGTCTATTTATTAGACCAATTTAATGGTTACCAGCTGGTAAGGAAGAGTGAGAGGGGAAAAATCTTGCAAAAAAGGGTCAGCCATATGGTAAAGGATTTAATGGAATCATAAGAATCATCGGTAACAAACACAATGTGTTATACAAAGATGTTGTTTTAGGTTATACATATTTAAAATCTATATAATATAATGCAATGTTCCTTCAATATAACACATATGAAACACTAATTCAAAAATATTTTCCAAAATAAAAAAAACAAAGGCAGCATATTGGGCAATCGTTATCATGGGAAAACTTGTCATGTTTAACTTCACATGAAATGTATGGACATAATATATAAATGAAGAGCACTTTCAAAATATAGAATAATTAATTCTGTTAGTAGTGATTAGGTCTTTTCTGGATGAGATTGTTAAAAAGCAAATGGTATTTTTTTTTTAGAAATAACTTAAATGGCACCGTTTCTATTTTAAAAAATAAGTTAAATGTCATGCTCTGGTAGCCTAGTGGTTTGGTGCACCATGCATAGTCCATACATGTGCCAAGGTCTCTGGCTCAAGACCCAGGTCTGGGTGGGATAATTGAGAAAAATGACTAAATGAAACAGATAAAGTGCTTCTTTATCCTTTCTCTTCCTATCTGCTTACTCACCTTCATTTCTGCTTGCATCTTTCCTTAAAAAAAAGCTAAATAAATAAACTAAGTAAAATGTCTAGGTTAATTATTCAAAAATTAATTTATGCTATAATCCTAAATACTATAAATTAATGAACTGACTTTTAAATTTAGGTTAATTTTGGAAGGCAATTTTGCAATATTTGATTAAGTTGAATATGAAAATATACCATGCTACTGGAATCCCACTTCAAGATAATCTTGAGTAAACTGTTGCAAAGAATGCATGTGGAGGGATTCTTACTGAATTATAGCTTGAAATAGTGCAAAAAATGGACACAATCTAATGTCAATCAGTGGATATATATTGAAAAATCATAAGTCTTTTGATGAAATGTTATCTAGATTAAAAAATTAACTTAATCAATGTGTATCATCTTGAATATTCACAAAAAGACAATAAAAGGACTGCAGAAAAATATTTACATTAAAATCTAACTTTTGTAAATGTTGTGTTATTCATATGCACATTGTAGTATTATGTATTGCTATGCAAGCACATGTGTAATACATAAACAAAATTTCTACTGCACACAAATCTAATCTTAGTGTTCACCACAGAGAAAAAGAATAGACAGTAGTGGGTAATTGAAGTTACATCTGTAACTTCTTAATTTTTAAAATTATTTTGCCTGTTTTATTTTTATTTTATATTGTTATATGATTTTTAAGATATTGAAGTAGCATTTCAGTCTGTGTGCATTTCACACCTCTTCCACCAGAGCTGTAATGGGTGTTCTAGTTCCCGTCATATTCACTGCTTCATTTCCTTGCTTCCTCCCACCTCTCCCCACTTTATAGTCACAAAATTTCTTAAATGTCTGCCAATGTGATTTTAATTTTGTCTGGCAATCACATCATTTCTTGCTATTATGTTTTTCAGTATTAAAAATGAAAATAGAATAGTGTTGGTTCAGAAGTAAAGTTAGGCATCAGTCATTGATGATATCTTAAAAACCTGGCTTCATTGGGATTATAATTATAATTGGAGAAATTTATTTTAATATATGATCAATTTTAATCCTTTTAAGAATATTGATTTTTATTAATAATTTATAACATTCAACAAAAAATTGGAAAGAGGGTTAATTAGCACAGCTTCTTTTCTTAATATGCTTTATAAAGAGAAATTTCTACATAACTCTTTGTCAAAGTACTGTACTTCACAATTCTAAAATATATAGCATGCCACCCCACAAAGAAATTTACCCCTGAAGACCAGGAGTAAAGAAACACAGGAAAAAAAAAAAACATGTCAGAAAAACTAAGAAAAAGTATGTGAGATGCCAAGCAGTATTTATCAAATAGACATTGTGTTTTTATGGTCATTACAAGTGTGAAGTGGCACACCCTCATGACTCAGTCATTAAGCCTGCATCTGGGATGTAAAGTCCAGGACCTGGGTTTGAGATCTGATGCCAGAGAGTAATAACCTGCCAGCCTGCTTTCATCCCTGCCGGTCTCCTACACTCTTAAAAAAAAAGTGTGAAGTATTATCCAGTCTTCTTGATTTTGTATGAAGGCTTTATAAATACGGTTGTTCTCTAATAAAACCACTTCTCTTTACTCTTAGTTTATCAAGGTATGGCACCTTGTGGTCTTCTGTTTGTGCTGCGTAGATATATGTATGCATATCTCGACCTTTGTAACTGAGACTATTAGCCAATTGATAAATTCTGTTACTGGTCCACAATGAAATAAGGAAGTCATACCAAAATGTTCATCAACCAGGATACTGAGCATGTGGTTTATTTTTATTGATTTATGGCAAGAATTTCTCTAAGAAGGAAGTTAGGCAATGATTAATAGTTTGATATGAATTGTGAACAAGCTCTTCTAATAGCAAGGGAAAAAACAGAGCTAAGGGCAAATATAAAATTTTCATACTTTATTTTGGAAGAGTATATCCTCTACTCTGAGGATAAAGGGAAGTGTAAATGGGTAAAAGGCAAAGAAAGAAGTAATATAATGTGGTATTGTGATACATTTTAAAATATTTCAAAATAAACCCCAAAATAATGCAGTAGAAAGCACAGCAGGGACAATTGTTGGGTCCACATTACTTTTCCAGAAGAGTCATCAGGAGGTTCTGTCTCTTGAAATACGTACTGGAGCAAGAGCAAAAGAATTGAAGCTTCCGAGGTTATTCCCATCTTGAATGACCCAAAGTTTAGTCCACAGAGAGCTCTCTCCTTTGCTCATCCATTTTGTTTCATTCAGTCTCTTGATGTTCATTTAGAAAGCTCAATAAAGTTTGTATCCAAAGCAGCTTGTGTATGCGTGTACTTGTTTGAATATGTATGTATACATACATACATGTATGCACTTGAACACATGAAAATCAGAATTGTCTGCTGAAAATCAGAATTCAGAGAGGAATTAGTCTTATATTATGGCCTCTAAAGGACCACGATTATAACTGATATTTCTAGATATGTTGAAACAGTAAAAAAGATTTTTAATTGACTATAGAAAGAAATTTTATGAATGAATATGGAAGATTAGGAGACATGGCCTCTGAAACCATCACTTACTTTCTTATAGTTTCTTATGCATGAACAAACAATGTTTTGAGTCCAGTAGGTTAAGTTATAGGTAAGCATTTTACCTAAATATGGTAGGGACACCAGTATTGCCCATCTATATCTACTTCTTTACATGGGAACAATCACTTCTTTAGATGGGAGAGTTGACTGCTGATGATTTATAGTTGCTCCCCTCTCTGAAGAATTGTTCTTAGTAGAGTGGGAGATTCCTGATCAGGATATTCCCTTCCCTATAACCAATGATTGATATGGAAGTATACAAGGAAGCCCCCTTGAAGCAAAGTGAGGTCTGCTCTACACTACAATTCATTCTCCAGAAGCCCCATGGGATCAGGCTACAAATAGACCACCAGATGAAAGTTCATTCTTGCTTCTTTCCTTCCTCAACTGAGTTTGCTTCCTTTATTATCTTGAGAGAGTTGAAACCATAAGTCACCTGTACCCAAATCTCAGCCTCACTTGAGTTTCTAGAGAAATCAGCCTAACAGATATATGAATGAAATGATTAGTTTGATTTCTGAAAGAGAAAATCGCCAGAATATTGGATATTGAGAAGTGCATTGATTCATAAAAGGCCTTATTTAAAGTTTGATAGCATGAGAATGTCTATGAAACTTCCAACGAGAAAGACATTAGAAAAGGGAGCAGAGGACAATTTTAGATATACTGCCTTTGAGATAACAAGGTGAGGTATCAAATGCACAAATTGAAAGAGTATTTAGAATTTAGATTTCTATTTAGATCAGTGGACAGGATTGACAGTTATTGACAAGGAAGAGATTTTTGAAGAGATGAAAATGTACAACCATTTGAAAGAGAAAAAACTTAAAGAAAGAAGAGGAAAAATGGTGTTTCTTTAGAAAAAAAAGCAAAATTTTTGTTGAAAGATTTCTAGTGAAATCTGTATCTCTTCTTCAGAATGTGAGCCTTATTTGAACTTTTGAATGGAAAGTTCATGTACTTCTATAAAGTCTACTTTCTATTGATAAAATAAATTTGAGTTCAACTGTTGACCCTGTAGCATCATGGAACTTGGTCCTGTATTGATCATAGAACCTTACAAAAATGCTGACGTGTTAAAAAATGTAAAACCCTTTTCAATTGTCCAGTGTCAGATTTTGTTTCTCAAATAAAATATTATTGCTTTTGAGGTTTAACTCAGATTGGATGAGAGGCTAAGTAGATAAGAAATGAGTCTCATTACATCGACTTTGTAGTAGTGTGGTCTGCCTCCACAAACATTAGAGAATTACCTCAAAATGTCCACCATGTATAAAATGTTCTAATCTTTCCTCAAGTTCTACTTGGATGTTAAAATTATATGTTTTAAATAAAATTATGCTACCTTTGATGCCTCTTCTTGCTGAGAGACTTTTCTCTATGTGTGTCATTTCTTTGCTTAAAATGTGTCTAGTTCAGATGTCACAATTCTATAACTCAGACATAGATGGTAGTGTTTTTAAATATAGCCTGATAAATTGGACAAGTATAGATCGTAATAAGGAACAATTAGGGTGTAATAAAGTGAATACTTCTAAGAAATGTGTCACATCTGATAAATTATCAAATTCAGCAAACATATCAGCAATAATTTTTGGAAATGGTACTATCATGTGACAAACCATGGTGGTGAATAAAAAAGTCAGAAAGCATTATTATCTTGTGTGAATTTCTAATTAGATTTTAAAATAAATACATGTAAGTCAATAAGCTATTAAACACCAAGTAAGATTCAAAAGAGAAAAAAATGAAGTAAAGGAAGTTCAAATCTAGAGCTTCTTTGTTTTCTTCATATTTTATTAACTCGTTTTTGTTAAAGAGTATCAGGGCTCAGGGCAGGACATCAAAATGTGCCATAGTGGCACATTGATTCATTATTTAGTTGAAAGCAAAGGTGCAGGCAGGAATGAAAGTGAGTAGGTAAGCAGGCAAGAAGAGAGAGGAGGAAGAAGCATTTATTTTAATTTTATTTAGTTGTTTATCTTGATTGTCCTCTGCTCCCACCCCTGGGATGTGAACCCTGGTCCTTGAAGTATGTGGACTGCACTCCACTTTGTTCCACCAGGGTGAGCCTCACATTGATTAAAGTTATTTGAGAAAAAGCTGAAGCAGGAATTTCTCTGAACTCTCCCTCATTTTTATCTCCTAAAGGTAAAAAATAAATTTCCTTAATGACCAGTGTACTCACTGTAACAGGAGGGGTGAAAGCATCATATCATCAGAAGAGGATCTCAAGGCCCTTTCTTCAGTGTAAGTAAGCTCTGATTAGCTCATCAAATTATTGTTCAAGCCAAAAATGTAAGAACATAATTTTCTAAAATGTATTGAAGCATATTCCTCTATTTATATCATAGATTCCATACTCACATGGCATCATCATGTATATGAAATTCATTTGGTCTTTTTCTCTTATCCATCTCTCTTATGCTAATTCAATTGTTTTCCAGCCATAAAGGTAGAGGAATATTTTTCTCCTCAACAAATAGTCACATAAGGAAGATTTCTTAACAATTTCCTCAAGTAATATTCCTCTTTTCTTCTAGCAGATGATTAGAAGGAAATCAATTATGAGTGCTATATTCTTTAAGAGAACAGAGAAGCAGTTAGAGAAGAAGCTGAAAACATAAAAGGAATGTGATATAAAACAATACATCACTTTTAGTCTTCCAAAGTCATGTTTCAGTTTATGACAAACAAAAATTATAAGTTTAGAATGAAATGTATTCTAGAACCATAACTTGTATGATGTTATAAATCTCATCTACTCTCAGGAAAATAGACCTGAAAGGAGAAAAATGCTCAATATAATTCTTGCAAATTATCTCAGCCTCTGATTTCTTTGCCATAGCTCCAAGAAAAAAATATATCAACAAATTGGCACCACTATATTTCCTTTGAGAGGTATTTTTTGCCTTTTATTCTGTCTTTCTAATTTCTCCAACCAAAGAAGACACTAAATGTGCATAGGTGAAGATTTTGGAAAAGGAGAAAAACTATATGCAGCAAGAAATGAATATCTCCTTATCAACAAATACAGCATAATAGTTGTTAATTATATATTATAGTGCAAAATGTAAGTAGACATTCACTAGAGTTATAAACATACTTTATATGATTCATTGTTTTTCTATGGGTTCGAAAATCTTATTCATACCTCGAAGAAGAAAATATTAAGTAGTTTGAACAGCATTCACCATACATTATTTTAGAGTAAATATGTGTTTACCTAGCATATTTTAAACTTAAATGAAGAGCACTTATACACACACACACACACATATATATATACTATTCATGTTTATAATAAAGTATATTCTTGTTTTTCACATCTTTAACAATGTGATTATCACACTGTATCCTCTACCTAAGTTTTAGTGCCATTCGCCACTGTCATTTTGATCCCCTCTCATATTATTTTGCACTTGTTTGAAATATTCTGATGCAATACTATGTTACTATTACAAACTCAGAAAAAAGCATGTTTAAACTTATGTAGAACCTTGCTTGTATTTAGTAAAGATAGTAAATCTATGTTGAGTGATAGATAAGATGCCAGCAATGTCCTGACACACTAATATATGATAAAGTGCGATATGTAAAATGAATGTTAAGACGTGATAACAGAACCCCAAGTGTACCCAACCGATAGCCTGTGGATTCAAGCTATAAAGGGGGCTCCCACTTCAAACAAATCAGTTGCCTAGACTCCAATGTAAACCCTACAATGCTCCATATGGTGAGTGGCTGGAAGCAACTGCTCATCAGTGTCCTTTCGGATGCTCAGCTCCTAGCCAGTCAAAACTCATCACCGCAACTGCTGTTCGAGAGAAGATCATCATGGGGCCGCCTTTAAGCTGAGCCCAGGCATCAGGAACTTGTGAATAATAAAATCTGTGTGTAACTTGCAACTAATATTTGTGTGGTTGTATCTTACTCCAGCAGCCTAGAAATATTAATATTTATACAAACTCTCTTAAGAGCAAATAAGTAAGTGATGTGACAATTATTCTGTTACAACTTTTATGTTAACTTTATTACTATAGAATGCTTTAAAAGCTAAAGTTTTGAGGTCAGTATTTTTAATGCAGTAATGATTTTACAGGATAAATATTAAAATAGACTTTATTGGTAAATAGGGATAAATATTATACAATGGATAAATGGATACTAAAGCTGTTCTGTGGTATAGAAACTACTATACAGTTTTCAAACTGATGATTGTTTGATTTTGTAGAAAATAAAACCCCCCAAAACTTTCATGTGAGAAATAATGTAGTGATCATAGAAGTTTTCTGAACTATGGATGAAGAACTTGGTTTCTGTTATTAATCTGAATCTACTATGTCATTTGATTAATCAGTTCTTTTTGTTTCTATTTAAATATATATAAAGGGGAATTGAAATAGATGACACTTCCATCTCTAAAATCAGGTGAATTTATCATGTTGAAAGCAGTTTTTAAGTTCCTTCCACATTTTCTCTAATTTCATTTTTTCTGAGATAAAATTAAGTAAAAAGTATTCAGTAAAGAAACAGTAATAATAGCAAAGAAAATACCACAGCTTCAACAGTCACTCGATAATTAGCAATGTGACGGTGGAGGGATAGAGGAAGGTTGTCTAATTAATTATTTACTATTTGAGAGTCAATTCAAGTTAATGCAATAGACATTAGATTGGTTCTTACAAGCATGTATTGAAGGTGAGAGGAATACAGAAGTATAGACTATAATTTCTACTCTAAGAAGATTATAGAATCAGCTTTTAACTACTAGAGACAGGTGATTAATTTATTTAAATGTATTCAAGCTTAATCTCCTAAATGGTGATTCTAATATATTTATTACTTTAAAGGTTAAATTTTGCAAGTCATTTTCTCCAGAGATCAAAAAGCTATTTCTCTTTGTGATAAATATCTATATATAGTATAACATATGCATCTATTTTATAGAGTTTTCAATATGTGACTTTCTATTAGAGTGCTCTTATTCCAAAATTCATTTTCTTTAATGAGAAATGGTGCTCCAAGATAGAAGTCTGTGCATTTTTGAAACAAATCTCTTTGTCCATTAAAAAGTGTAAAGAAATTGCTATTTGATCAGTCATTTAAGTTTTTGCTTTGGCCTTAATGTTATGGCTTTATCAGTTTTTTTTATTTGTAAGAAAGGAAAGAATAGTGCAAAACTTTGGAGAAATCTGATTTTTTTATTGATGTGTACTTCAATATATTAAAAATCTTCCTATGAGATTAGACAACTAAATTATTAAATCATGCAATAAGATAATAATCATATGATAAAGACTGTCATTTAATCAGAATAAAGTTCAGGGTAACATTTAGTCAAGAAACCCTAGATTTCAGCAAATCAGAGAGCAAGCAGAAATAGGCATGGCCTTGAAGTCTTGCTCTGTTGATTCCAATACTCAACTTACTTAGCTGTAAAAATTGGTCTTGTTTGGCAACCAGTAGAAAAGCAAATAAAAATCAAAGGATGGGAGCTAGTCCTAAAATCCATGTTTTGGTCTCTTCATTCCATTTGCGACTATTCTGGCCTAACCAGACACCCAAAAGAGTTTTCATGATGTGTTATCAATAAGATCCAGACCAGTATCTTCTCAATATTTGAAAGAATTACGTACTTCAAAACATTTTTTTCATCATGTACATTATGACTTTTGATACAAATGGAAACTCATTACTGACCATACAATCAACATAAATTGTTTGCTTATTTAGAAAAAAAGTGGTTTATTAAAGAAGTGAAAAAATGGCTTAGCTAACAACAGCTGGCTGAAAGATGTCTTTATTGTCTTGGGTAAGAGGACCTAGAGTTAGGACTTAATTTGACGGAGAAGTAAAATCTGAGCAGAAATGATTTAAATGAGTCATTGAAGAATTTTTGGGACAGAATTTCAAGTCAACTGAGGTCATAGCATATAGAGTAATATTTTGGGAGATTTTGGGAGGTAGGGTTAAGTTAAATACCTAAAATTTCTAAGCACAAGGATTTTCTTTGAAAGCAACATATTTTGAAATTAGGAAAGCTGAATTCTAATGTAAGAAAACATGAAGCCAAATTTCATTTCATGTCTTTTATATGCCCCTATGATATCATGTATTGAATCAGTGGTCATGTATAAAATATGAGACCATAAAAGTTTTTTTCTCTATATGAAACAATTGATATATACATCTCTAAAATAGATTTATTATGCTCATTTTTTAAATGAGCATAATAATGTTATTAAGTCTATGATTAAGAGTCTGCAGTTTTCTAGCTTCAGCTTCTATAGTGCTGAGAGTATACCAAATACCTAGGCAAGTTGAATAAATATTTTTCACCTTAGAGGCTATTTCAACATTTAATTAGAAAGTATTAACTAAAAGCCAACTCTCAGAATTTTGTCTGCTACTTTCTAAAGTGAATATATAAGTCATGTATAAAAATGTGACAGTAAGGGGAAAACATAGGTGAACTCCTAAGTAGCAAGGAGAATGTTTACATTTCAAAACTCAAAAAGTCAAAAATATCACAGTTTTTATAAGGTCATGATGACCTAGCTCAGTCAGATGGAGTCTAAAAACATTCTTTCCCAATCACACTAAATATAAGTAGGCTATCAAGGGAAAAGGCTATTTGACCATCTTGTTTTTCCTGGTTTTCAACAATTTCATATTTCTTTATATTTCTGCAAAGCCAGCTTGATTGTGATCTCATTTATTTTCATTAGGAATCTCTTAGTTTCATTTGGAACCAAGGAAGTTTTCAGCAATTACTCTACTTCTGGTATTTAAGGGGAGAGTTTTTATTAGTTTTCAAAGTCATCTCTTCCATTCTGATGTATGTGAATGACAGAGAAACAACCTATTAAGCAAATGTAAAACAAGAAATAGCAAGTTGAGACTCAAGCGACTTTTTCTTGCCTTTACTTTGTTGGGAGCTGGGGGCAGGGAGCAAGGGAAAGGGGGGGGCTCTGTAGTTGCAAGGGGAGCTTATGATTGGTTTTGTGCTCATTCTAGTTAATTTCTTATTTATCAACCCCCATGAAACTATGCAGTTCTGGTTTTGCATTTATAATTTATCAGCACATTTTTGTATGGGACTAAAGTAATAGTGACTCAAAAATATTTTCTGCTTTCAGAGGTGATGATTCCAAAATTTATTTTTTGTTTTGTTTTGTTTAAATATTTCTATTTCTCTCACTTCAAAGAGCAGCTATATATATTTCAAAGTTTGTAATATTTGTTGGTAGATTAAATTATATATGAATAATTAATGCAGAATCAGAAAAATAATTACTGCTTTTTTCATCAAATATTTTTCTGAGCAACTGATGAATGTCAGGCAATGTTACAGGAAATGAAGATAAAGTAGTGAACACAAAGGATGCTCCCCCACTGCAATAGAAGTGAAAAACTCCATCATATATACATGAAGTTTGCAATCAATGTTACACATAGTCTAGGGTGCATATACTTTATTCATAGTGGATCCTGTCCAACCTTACCTTTTACCAACACATGCACACTAGATTAGAGACATTTCTCCTTTGCTTTCAAAGCATCTTCAGCTCTACTCATTGAACTTACCAAATTGGGCTGAATTTGTTGAACTCTTCCACAATAGAGTTTGGGATTTGTGGGTAAGAACCATATTTTATTCATCTCTGCATACTCAGAGTAGATGGCCTCTCTCTCTCTCTCTCTCTCTCTCTCTCTCTCTCTCTCTCTCTCTTTCTCTCTCTCTCTCTCCTCTTTTTCTCATTCTCCTTATAATGTGTTCAAGACTTCTATTTCCTTGTTGATCTTCTGCTTATTTGTTCAATCCATTATTGAAAGTAGAGTATTGGAATTTTTAATTGTTATTGTTGAATTGCCTATTTTTCCCTACTCTGTACATCCCTCCCATCTCCTTTCTTAGATAACTCCTCATACCATAAAAGTGTAGCCCAGGATTTATATTTGTGCTCCTCTGCTGGACAGGGAGCAGCTTTGCTTGTTGAGGGTGGTGTTTGTTTAATTTTTATTTTCTGGCTTCTATAGCATGCCAGTGTGCACAATCTAATCATCTATAGGACAAGTGTTTAAGGGAGTTCGCCCAGGAAAAGTGATGAGACCATGTGACATTCCAAAATCCTCCACTTTTAATTTCATCAGTACGTGAATGCTGATTAAGATTGTTAGAAGTCCAAAACACCAAACAGATTATCATCTCCCCATATCCCTGCTATATTTCCATTCAGAAAACTTCAACTTCTTTTAAAAAGTATAGATAAGTTTTCGATGATCTGTTTTTATGTTCATGATGACTATTTTGGTGGAGTTTTCTAAACTAATTTTCAATTGAATGGATAATCCAGTTTATTTTAATTGTTCATGGTTATTCAATATATGACCTAGAAAAAATTAAACTTCTACTAGCGCCCTAAGAAATTTTTCTATCTTCAGACACTGCTACCATATAAGTTCATTCTAATATTTACCCTTTAAACTTAGGGAGAGCTCTTGTTACACAATTAATATGAGTTTTATTTTTATGATTTCTCAGAAAACGTGAATCATGCTAATGTATGTCATTACTCACACTGCATTTGTTAATGAACTATTAAAGATAGTTAATATATACAAGGCAAATACTTTGTTTTTATTATTATGATATAAAAAATATGGAAAATTAAGTTAATAATTAAGATTATAAACTGAGTGAAATATAAAATATCAATGGGTGATATAGACTTCATGCTTAATGAAATAAGTCATATTGAATGACTTTTCTAATAATTACCTGTTGTTTTAAAATGGGAAGATCATTCTCTTATTTCATTACTGAAATTGTTTCCTAGGGCTTGAAGTTTATGTGATAAGAGCCTCAAAATGCTCTTATAATATCACATTATGCAGAAAAGCTAAAAATAAATTAGTAAATTACCCTAAACCATCAAGGTAAAGAATATTAAACAAGTTAGAAGGAATCATCTTCTAGAGAGTAAATCTGGGGAAAATAAAGCTACTAACTTGACCTTTATTTTAAAGTAGACTAACCATATATACCATTTTAAATGAGACAGCATCTTTTTGTCCTATTTCCTGACCATCTTGTCATTTTAATGCAAATGATAATTTTAACCTGTTTTTAATAAACCAGATTCATCTTTAACGTGGGGCAAATGGTGTAGTTGAGTTGCCCTGGGCCCAGTTTGGTAAGGGGACCCTAAATCAACTGCCTCTTTTGCCCCATGTTAAAGATGCCTCTTTCCAGCACTGACTACAGCAGGTCGTGACTGTGACCACTACTTCTGCTCCCAACCCCTGTGAGGAAATAGGAGACACAGGAGAAGATAATCCAGTGTACCCCATGAGCACCTGTTTCTTCAAAGGGAGCAAACATCGCAGTGTGGTCAAGTCGAACATAAGTAGTATGGGGGTTATTTCTAATACTATAGGGGTTATCTCTGGCACTGCGGAGGCTATCATTAGTACTGAGAAGGCTATCTCTGGCACTCAGAGGGCTTGTTGGGCATATCTGGGACTAGGCCAGTTACTGGGTATTTGTAGTACCTGAATGGTTAAGGTGACAGGATGTTTAGGGGCATAAAATTTGATTTTCAACTAAAGTGCTGAAATCTCTTGCCCTGGCTCTGACCACTTGTATTAAGTCCCTCAGGACCAGACGTCGTTACTATGCAATTGATGATGAACACTGCTTAGTACTTACTTGTTGCTGGCCTGTCTAATCCTGTTTGGATTGCTGGTCTCCTCCTCTTCCTTAGTTGTCAACAAATAACCTGGTCCTGTTCTGTTTTTGCCAGCCCAATGTCCTGTTTTTTGGACTCATGGAAATCTGGTCAGAGTATATTAAAGATCCTCTGCTAACTTTAAATACAACCAGTTTAAGAATAATATTCTGTGGATGACTCAGGGATTAACAAATGGAAGCATAAAATTAAATTTGGATATCATTTTCTGAACCTAAGTCAATACGTGTTAGTGCATTTTTGACTAGTAAATCCTTTTCTTTCTTTTATTAAGCCCGAACTTTTATTCATTTTAAATTGACACTCATCTCTTCCCTAGATTTGATGTTTTTTTCTTGATGCCTTTAATGTTTCCCATTTAGCAGTCTCATTGTCTCATTTTAAAGGTATTAGCAAACAAAAACACATCAGAAGTAGGCTTTCTGAAGAGTAAGAGTGTGGAAAGCTACATCTTACAAGAACAATTGGATGAGTAGTTCTTGAAGAACTAAGACTGGAAAACTCATAACTAAAAGAAATTTTCACAGAAAAGGGAAGTTAGTGTGTTCTAAAGAGGTCACTAATGGATAAACTAGAATTGGAGGAAATAGTGTAGGAAAAAACCAAGAAATTGCCTCTTTAGTATTGAGATGGGAGGAATGAAAACCCAGAAAGAAAACTCCCCTTCTTTGTCTCATATCATTAACCAGCCAAAATCTTTGCTAAAATAAATGACTTCAGAAATTATTGACTATCCATTGTAATGAGAACTTCCTTAAGAAGTTTCCTCTCAAAGTGATGATTTGTATGATTTGTCACATATTGATTATTTATGCAACCACATGCCCTTGTCTCTTAGGTTCCCAGAAGGGAAATCAAGGCAGGTAAGGCTGAGTCCTTGTGGAATGCACTATTTAGATTAAGAAAAACAGTAAGGGCTCCTTAGCCTCTGACCTAGGAAATCTCTGTCTGACAAATTTCAACTTCAGCTGGGCAACCTAATTTATCCCTGATAGTACCCAGTGCCTGACCAACTTGCTACAACACCACAGTATGACCTGAACACTTCCCTCCTAAAGGACTTTTGATTATCAGTTGCTGATCTGCTGAACGCCAGGCTGGACAAGAGAGGAAGGAGATGCTGTGTAACCCGTGTCTTCAGTATATTTTAGGGGTTTTTGGAATAAGAGAGAGAACAACTGCAGCCCCAGATTACAATCACTCACTGATCTGCCTGCAGCAGAAAACCACTCCAAAGGGCCTTTGAATGAAGATCTGCTTCCAACCTGCTGACATTCAGAAGATTAGCTCAGGATTCTATCCCCTGGTTGTTTGCTCACTTGGACACTCAAGAAAAGTCTTGTCAAGACTCAGTGAGTTTCTGGTTATATTTCCAAGCATCAAGGATCACATGAGTTCGTAACTGACCCAAAATATCTGTTGTGAAATCTCCAGATTTGATAAGACTTTATAAATAGCCAATCACTCTTTAAAAATAATTTTAATAATTTGAATAAAAGGTGCTATGCTGAAGAGACTACTGTGTCCTCAGCATATCTGTCAATGTTAGTGTCCGGATCTCTGCAAAAAGATATTGGACAAGTTATTTAATTGTTAAAAGGTCTTATTCCGTGTGTGCGTGTGCGTGTGTGTGTGCGTGCGTGTGTGTGTGTGTGTGTTTGTAACTAAAGTGGTGCCGTAATAATAGCTACATTATAAAATCATCCTGAGTATTTACGTAAGCTTCATTACTCAGTTTCTAGTATATAATGACTAATCCATAAGACTATTATTTATGAGTATGGCCATAGAGTTTCTAAGGAAAAATCCTTGTATATATATATCTGATTTAGAGCTAACTTAATGACTAAGATTCCTTAAGGCATCTTGCTGTACAATGCTTGCTGAGCTAAACTTATACTGGATCTTGAAACAAAAACTTACAAAGATTTCCATTAGAACCTTGATTTTCTCATCCTAGTTTGCAAATCTCAAGACATCTTTCTATCACCAGGCAGTAGAGCTAGAACTAGTAAACCTAGTCATTTAGCAAAACTGAGACATCTATGACATTTAATTAACATACAGTCTAGTCACAGATAACCTTAACTGAGACACAAGTAATGGATTGAACCAGTTTTCTTCCACTGAAGCAGGAAGACTTGTGACCAGTCTGATAAACCAGCAGACCATGTTAGTACCACATTATCTGCAATCACCAATCACATACTGTAGAATTTCCCTAATACTCCACTTTTCTTCAGTTGTCCCTTCCATGTGTACTTTGTCTATATAATCTCTGTACCCTTTTTTCAGTTGGGGAACTAGATCTGAGACACAGCTGGCCTCCAACTTCTTGATAGTAAACCTAATTTCCTTTCATCAATATTTGTATTGGCCTTTGGGTGGGAAGCAAGTGACCAGGTCTGGTAAAATTTCCATATAATCTAAATTATCTAACACTTGATTGTGCTTAATCAATAAATTTTCATACAAATCTTGTTGATAAATTATGGCTCATACATTAACATTATTGATTTAAAATTAAAAATGCTAAATATACCGTTTTCTTCATTATGCTATATGTATCAACATCAGACATGAAATAACTGTGAAATAAATTGTAATTGATAGTTTTATTCATAGGACTGATGAAAATATAAAAAGGAAATTCTAGATGCTACATAAGTATATCTAAAGTTGTATGTACACAAGGAAACCAAAACCAAAGAAATATATAATCTCAATGATTATTAGTTCCTTCTTAGAAAATGTTTATGAGTTTATAATAAATAAAGGTTTTATAAATATAAAGGCTTTGGGTGGAGAGCAACTGATCAGGTCAAGTAACATTTCTATACAATCTAAATAGTCTAATGCCTGTTTGTGCCTAAACCAATAAATATATATACAAACATTCTTGCTCTATTGTGGATCTTATATTAAAATCAATATATGCATTGAAATTTGGTCTCCTGGACACATGCTATCAGATGAATTTTTGCCCTATTTTGGTTGGCTCTCTTATCTGTAGTGAATCTGTAGTGAATAAATAGGTTTAAGAAAAAAATATCCCAAGAGAGTTGTATATTTAAAAAAGTCTCTCTTAACACACAAATAATTTGCTCTATAATTGCTCCATAACTGATTTAAGTATTAATGACACATGACAAACTAAAAATATTGTGAACAACTAAAATATATTAAAAGTGTATAATCTGAACCATTTCTCTTAAACATGGTTTTGATCTTCAAAGAGACACCCCTCTCATTCTGCCTTACTGAAGAAATATTTCTGTATTTATCTCTTTATTACATTGTGGTAAGAGCACTTAACATTAAATCTACCATCTTAACAAAGTTTTAATTGCATAATGCAGTACTGTTAACTGTAAGCACTATGTATATTGTGAAACAAGGAATTGGAAAAGCTTTTTATTTGCTGGGTTACTCTCATCTTGGCCTTCAGGCCAAAACAGGAAAGTTCAGAACAATGGGTCATGGTTGCAGAATGCTCTACTGGTTACAGACCCCCTAGACAATCAGTCTTGATGACTGCTCATTCCTGTTTATGCACATACCCCTAGGTTAATTGCGAACAGTTCTTGGAGCCTGGCTGGCTGAGTAGGTTGTGCAAATGGGGACCTTAGATAATGGAAAAATGTTAAATATGTCATGTATATGGAAACCTGTGGAAACCATGGTTACGCCTGTCAGAAATTATTAACTGCCTTTGTTCTTTGCTCCTCTGTATGTCCTTATAAACCCTGAGCTGTGTACACAGAGCACTGTATGACTTGGGTATATTTCCCCATACAGTCGTCAGTTAACAAATCTTCTAAATTCTCTCTGACTCTAATGTTTCTCTAATCTCGCCAGTTACTTTGTAACAATAGCAGATCACTTAAAATCTACTCATTTCGAATAAACGTCATTTCATATCCATTGAACGAATCCTTATCATCATTCCCTGACCCAGTCACACTTTGGCAACTACCATTCTGCTCTCTGTTTCAATGAGTTTAGTGAGTTTAGTATTTTAGAGAGAGGATGATGAAACATCTTTATTTAATTTATTTTTTTTTAGTTTTTCACACTGGTTGCTTCTGCCCAGACCCCGGGATTTGAACCCAGGGATATGTGGTTTATTCTTTCAGAGGCAACTGACCTAACCACTGTTCCACCAGAGCATGGTCCTGATTTTGCTTTTGATGCAGGCATATTATTGGATCTTTTTTTTTTTTCATCCATCCAGTCACTGTGTCTTTTGAATGGTGTGCTCAATCAATATTTACATTTGGGATAATTGATTTGTATGGCTTTATTGTTAGCATTTAAGCCTTTATTTCTATTGATCTTCCATGTCTGTAGCTTCATTTTCCTGTTTACTTTTATTTAATTTCTCTTCTGTATGGTTTTTGATGTTGGTCCTTTCAGTTTTGCCTGCTTCCCAGCTATTATCTTTTATGATTGATTTTGTGGTTCTCCTGTTTTGATAGTCTCTTATGAGCTGAGACTATATCATATTTATATATTTGTATAGATTTCAACATTTTCTTTCCCCTTTTAGTGTTTCATTGTTGTTTTCTCCTGTTGGTATTTGTTTCTGCTTTTACTTTCCTGTTTATCAACATTATCAAGGGGGTGGTAGATCTTTGTTTTCCTTTTCCCTGTTGTACCCCTTTCAGAAATTTTTTAATGGCAGATTTGTTTATGGAAATATCTGCTAACTTTTGCTTATCATTGAATATCTTTATTTCTCCATAATGTTGGAATGATATTTCAAGATAGAGTATTTTTGGCTGATAATATCCATCTTTTACTGTTTAGAATAAATTGTTCTACTTTCTCTTAGCTTATGAGTATGCCTGATAAGTATGCCTTTGTAGGTTCTGTTTCCTTTTTTCTAGCAACTGTGCATAGTTTTGTTTTGTTGTTGGCTCTTGCTAGTTTTGCTATGATGTGTCTGAGAATATGTATTTATATTTAGACATTCTTGTGCTCTCTTTGCTTCTTGGACCTAACTCCATGGTTACTTTTCTGTGACAAATGTGGGAAGTTCTCTGTTATTACTTCTTTAAGCAATTCTTTGTTTCTTTTTTCCTCTCCTCTTTTTCTGGCACACCTATTTTCCTTATGATTGTCCTTCTTATGGTGTCTGATATTTCTTACAGTATTTCTTCATTTTTTCTCAATCATGTTTCTCTCTCTTCCTCCATGAGTGTTGCCTCTGTGATCTTGTGTTTATTTTCTGACAAGTGTTCCTTTGTAAGAGGAAGTTTATCTTCAATTTCTTGACTCCCTTTGACCTGTTGCCTCATATTTGAGGTCCTTCAAAACTCTCTTTGGGTAATTGTACACAATTCCCGTATCTCATTCAGCATTTTTATATCTGTTATTTTGAACTCTTTTAGATTGTCCCAATTCATGTTAATGGAATTCTTCTCTAATCAGTTCCTGAAATCTTCCTCTCTTTTTGATCATTTCTGATTTGGAGGAGACTTAGATTTTAGCATGACTTGTTTCTTTGCCTTGAACTTAGTACTGTGGCTTTCCTTTTCTTTTACTTTAGATTTCTTTCTATATGATGACTTTGGGCCCCTGTGTGTCTGGTGCCAGGTACTTGACTTCAGTGAGTTTGGGGTCTAGAATGTTCTTTCAAGAGGGGCTCCATCAGGTGGTGTCCACTGGCTTCTGTTGGGTCAGAGGAGCAGTTACTTTTCTGCAGACCTCTGACAGTAAACACTCCAGTGCAGGGAGCAAGCTCATAGGCAGTCCTTGTGATGCGGGTAAGGGTAAACAACACAGAGACGCTGAATCTGTCCAAAAACAGTTCATGGAGAATGCCGTTTGGTCAGGAACACAGCAAGTTTATTAAGGGCAGAAATGGCGAGTTTAAGCAACCTATAGTCCGGGAAAACTACATCGAGGGAATGCACACGTGTGTACGACCTGTGCTGCCTGCCTCTCACTCAGGCAAGATGGATACCTGAATATACATGAGGCATAAGGGTTTCCTCCTTCATGGGTGTGTCCCAGTTCAAGTTGTTAAAGTGGAGTCCTTGCCCTTTGAAGTCTTTGCTCTTAGAAGTCTAGGTTTTGCCTGTTAGTTTTCTGCTTATGTATCTGCATACTGGCCTATAGATTTTAGGCTATGCTGTCCCCATATCGTATGCTCCGTAGAGCACTAAGGTAGCAGGCAGTTTCCAGTAGTTGGTTTTGGGGGATGGGACTCACTTCAGAGCTCCAGCACAGGATCCAGTGTGTTCTGCTGAGCACAGACTGAAGCATCTTGTGATGATCAGGGCTGTTTCCTTCTCACAGCTCTTCAAACAGGGAGCAAGTTCGCAGTCAGCCCCTATGTGCTTTGTGGAGCCCTGGAGTGATGAACTCCCTACAGCTCTACAGAAGAAGGAGGTTTGCCAGCAGGTTCATCATCCTGAGTTAGTTTATTTAAAGGATCTTATTTTTTGCATGTTATTGTGGGGCTCTGCTCTATTTCCTTTCTGATATTCATTGTTAAAGACAATTTAGAATTAAAATGTTATAAATGAAAATAACATACAAAATAAAATTGAATCCGCACTTAAGCCAAAACCTTCATGGCACTAACGAAATTTAGAAACACTTCAAGTATTGATACACTTTTTATAATTGGGGGTCCAAATCTTTGTAGGTATTTCAAATACATTTTTCCTGAAATCTTTAAATATTTAATCTTGTAACTATTGTTAAAAATAATTTTCATATCACATTTTAAGTTAGAAATTATTTTGTTGTCAAATAAGCACCATTCTTACCTGTTTATTACATAATATATTCATCTGTACTTGCTTTGGGGCAATTCCAAAATTAAAGTGCATTTCAATGATAAACATTTTATTTATTGCTCATGGTACACTAAGGTTTTGGACCAAGTTAAGCTATATTCCATGCGCTTTCTCATTCCAGAGTCCAGGCTGAAAGACCATTCTCTGTAATGGGCATGCATGTCTTGGGGAAGAAGGCAAAATTTCAAGAGGATGAATGAAACTAGTGCAGTTAAACTGTTTGATTTGTCACATACCATAACCTTGCATTTATGCTGGCCAAAGCAAGTCACATAGTTAAGTATAAAAATCAGATGAGTACAATGAAAAAGTAAAAACTACCTAATCACACATATTTCCTCCCTTTTATACAGAGAGGGGAGGGGGGAGAATCAAAACCTATAAGATCCTGAAGTCTAGCTCAGATCTGGATATGTCTTCCCAAGTTTATTAATAGGACAAGGGGTTTCTGGATCCACATACACAACAAATGCACCCAGCAAGCAATGATGGGTCTAGACAGAACAATTAATCTTTCCATTCAGAAGAGGAAAGAATGACACTTTCATAGATAAATAATATCAGGTTTCTTACTCTAATGATGTCAGATGATCATTGATTAGGCCATATTTTTCCTTGCGACTGTCTCCCAAGATCATTGTCTAAAGTTCTTGCACCCACTCTGAGCAGAACCTTCATTTTCTTTCTTGGCCACATTTAACACAGATTTTGAAAAGCAGACTATTCCTGGGGGAAGGAGAGGGATAACAAATTTTTCCAGCTTGTTTCCTCTCCCAGAAAAAGACTGAGTGCCCAAAGATAATTTTACAAATCTGGCAGTTGTTTTGTTTTGGGTTTGGTTTGGTTTTAGTTTTGTTTGGGTGGTGAGGAGGAGGTTCAGGTTGATGGCTATCTCTAAAAAAGCTTAAAGAAATTCATTTATTTTCATCAACCTTTATGTTCCAAAAGCGATTGAAAAAAAAAAAAAAAAAAAAGAATTACCTTGCTCTAAATACATAATTAGATGCACCTTGAACTTAATCTAACTTCTAACTTTGACTCCTGTGAGACCAAGTCCTTTATCTCTTTTCCTCAAACTACTTTATCCAACTGAAAACCTTCACAGGGGCCATCTTAAAATAAATAGAGATTTTGATAAAAAACAATCCCTTTTCCTGAGTTTGACTTTCCTGAGTTTGACTTAAGATGATTCTTAATCAACTATAATAGCGCCCAACATTTCTGTTTCTTAATGTTCTTTTCTGATAAGAAACATTCCCATTTTCAAACATCTTCAATTGTCTGAGCTTATTTTTATCTTTCAAGTCTATTTGCAGTGATTCTTTTCTGAGTTTTTCAATTATTGAAATAATTGATGCCTTGATATTTTGTTTTAAATCTCTTTGCCCAAAGTCCAAATTTAATTTAAAATTTTCTGTTGTCTAAGTTATCATAGGAAAGAGTCAAGCTGCATGGCAAAATAATGGCTAACATTTTTCCCCAAGGTGTTGATGAATGCTGTAAGTCTCTCTCTCCCTGTCTCTCTCTCTGTGTGTGTGTCTCTCTCTCTCCCTGTCTCTCTCTCTCTCTCGTGTGTGATAGCAACATTCCAGTGTTAAATAACATAAATCCAACAGAGTTTATTTCAAAGATCTAGTTGACTTTATTAAATAATTTTTGAATCCGTCATATTCAATCAGGCAAGTAGAAGGGTGTTCTGAAAAACTGTGCATATATAAGGCTTTAATAGGTAAAAAGAGCAAAATAATGAAGAGGGAATTATTTCAGACTTAGGTATACTACCCATGGTGAATGGAAAAGGTCTTAATCAACCTTTTTTCCTTTGAGGAATGGAAAAGATTACTTCATAGGTGCTGACCAGAAAATTCCATGCTACCCAGATAGGACCATATTCCCAGATGAGGTTGAAACTTGAAACTATACTTAGGTTAGGTATGAACTTTAATTGGGCTTGGCATAAACATCTCCATTTGGGCTTGTCATTTGCTGTTTTTTTGTTTTTTTTCTAACAATACCAAGTCTGTGTTTTTAGATGTGGTGATAAATAACCTCAAGTATTTATTTCCTGCTCTTCATTCATATATGAGGACTGTAGTCAGCTCCACATGTCTTCTTATTCAAGAATCCATGCTGAGGCAACAACCACTATTTAGGTTACACTGTTCTCGTGAAAGGACAAAAGTGAAAGAGACTGAGCTGAATCATGAAGTTCTATTTAAAGCTTTTGCTTGGAAGGATGTGACATTTATTATTTGCTTGCTTGTTATTGGTCAAAACAACTTGCTTGGTCTAACTTGGTAGTGGGCAGGGAAAGTTTTCACAAAAGCAAGAGGGGATGTAAATTTTGGGAAAAGTGGTACAATCTTATGTTATGATACCCCTCTTCCAGCATCACAAAAGGTATTTTCATATAGTTCCAGATAAGAATCTTGTAGAAAGACTAATTGAATTAGAAATTTGGAGATGGGCATGGTGTGTGATATATCTGATGAAGAGTGAACTGCATATTTAAAGCTTACGTTGTGTTGTAAATCAATGTGATCTAAATAATAAATAAATAAAAGTCAATCGTTTAAAAAATATTAATACCGTGAATGGGCAGTGAGACAATCAGACTAGTAATATCAAGGTTAACTCATGTTCGATTGTTTTCTATTAAGTATGTTAAGAAGTTTAAGCATGATGAAGACATGGGTTCTATATTTCTAAACCACCTTTTAAAAATTGAGAATAGAAAAATTTCTTTCTCTAAGAGTAATTTTATTGGCTTGCAGAGCCTTGCAGAGCCTTGGTAGATTAAGGTTTGCCTTGTAAGCGGAAATGACTAGAGAATTAGTTTCTGTTTTATTTTCTTTCTAAGGAATTGAACGATGTTTTAAAAAATAGAGAAACTCAGCTCTATTCTTTCTGGGGGGAAAAGAACAGTAGGGGATGGAGAATAAAAATATTCAAACAACAATTCTAAAGGATCTGTGAAATGGACCAAAATAATTACTGTTACTAAATCCAGATATGTGTTACAATATGTGATAGTAGCTTCGTAACTCAAAGACCTGTTCTCCTGAATGAATTGAAGATAGTTTTCTGAGATTAATTAAACGTGCTTAGAGAGGAGACAGAATGCATTTGCTCTTGCTTCCTAGAGATCAGATATGGGGGAAGCTGAATATCTTTGCAACTCTTAATGTTCCTCTACTCCTAGTTAATATTGCTTACATTCCATTAGAAGAATGTAATTTTCCCCGTTGATTTTAGTAGCTGTTAAATCTTAAATGCTTCATATGGAAACAGCATTTCTACTCTAAAGGTAGATTAGGAAGGCAGATAAATTAAATGTATACATATTATAATTCAGTGATATTAAAAGGCTTTTCCTAGAAAAGTGAATAAATGTGATGGCTCTTTAATAAGATTTTGATTAAAAAAATTCAAATCAATTACCCCTTGAATTAAGTGAAATGTCTTATTGTGTTAGCTTTTAAGCCATTTTATAGACACCTTTTCTTTATACTCTCTACTCTCTTTTAGCTCTTTAATAATCATTTTGGAGTCATCGAATACTCTAATAAGTAGAAAAACAGAAATAAATGACAGATCTTTCTTAAACTTCTTAGGGATCAGCTATTCTTTTTCTAATTATTTTTCCTTCTACTTTATTCTTGATATAGATGAATGAATTTTATCTATTTCCTGTGAGAGTTAAAAATTTATAATGATTTTGGAATATATTTGATTTTTTTATTTCTTATGCATTATTGGATAAATGATACAAGAACAGATATGCTTACAAAATTAGTCTTTTCTTGATGCAAACTGAAGACCATATCATGATTCAATTTGGTTCCTGATTCAAAGCGGATTATTTTGTTGACTCTTTATGGTGTGAAAAAAAAAACAAAACTGCACTTCAATTATATTGTTATTTGCTACAATCATAAAAGTGATTGACCAACACACGAAGTCAAAGGCTAATGTTAACATCCCTAGTAATAATTGAATAATCTTTTCATTGTCTTTAAAAATGATAACATGTGAAGAGGTCTGAGGCTAGATAGAAAAAATTAGAATTATTATTAAAGGACAGTATTTCCAGTGTGTATATGATTTATGGTTGAAGGTGTTAGGAGGATGCTAAAGGATATGTCAAACGATGATTCAAATTTTCCTTCACAATCAGTATGGATAAAGATTTATTAACTGATGTTCAAAAACCCAAAAACCAAATGTAGAAATGAGTTTAGAACTAAATTAGATTACAGAAAATATATTTATTCCTTAATGAGCTAGACTCTGTCAAATCATGATTGTTTCCTTGTAGAAAATGGAAACTTATTTACCAATGGCAGTAATTTTCTCAGGTTTCTGAGTAGCCTTATTTTAAAACTCATGACTTGGGTTCAGTTCAGAAAACAACAACATTAAGAAACTGGGACACCTGTTATTCAGTGTGAGAATGCCCTTTTCAGTTTCACTCCTTATAATGCCAGTGGGAACTCTAAATGTAATTTTATCTCCGTGACTGACCAACTCCATAATTTATGTGGAACCAAGCTGGAGTTCTATATTTAACTTGCACTGACTTTATAGGAAATGCTTTGAAAACATTGTCTTCAGAATGTCACAATAATAGTCTTCTGACATCACAGGCTCAACTTATAATTATCCCACGCTTATTGTATCTCCACATATATAATGTTGCACAGAGACTCATGTGGCGAGGGGGAAATGTTTAATGTTATTTAGGCATCTGTAAAATCATTGATTTTCACTAACATTGGCTCAAATAACTGAATGAAAGAAGTCCACTTGAAATTTTGTTCAGATGAGCATAGAAAAAGAAGGTTCATGTTTAAAATTGCCTATCGAGTATTAACATAATCATATAAGACTTTGCAGTCAATTCCTTAAGTTGAATCTTAGTCAGAAATGGAACACACTAAAGTCATTAAATTTACCTAATATGGGACTTCATTGATAATCTAAAATTTTGTGACTAATACAACCCTGATAAAATAGTCCTAATTTATTGAGTACATTAAATCAATTCTCATATACACTATATAAGATGTTTGAAGAAAGAGAGAGTTAAAGAAGTCAGATCTTTAAAATCCCTCAAGTGATAAATGAATTAATCAGGATTTGAGCCCAAGGTAGTATGGTTGAGAATCAGTCTTTTACTCTTATTATTTAATCTCCCATTGTTTGTTGGATTATCCAAATAGGAATCTTGATTTATATCCACGATGCTCAAAATTGTCAATATTCTGAATTTGCTCTTAATATTTTGTATACCATTTAGCCTCCATCATTCCAATATGTCTTCCCACCCAAAGCCCAATACTAGGAAAAAGTTCCAACTCTTCACCAGATTCATTCTTTTGAGTCAAATTGGTCACACTGAGTCACCTTTTATTTATTTAAGCACCCACTTATGCAGGATCTTGGACACATCAATAGTCTACTCCATGACTCAGTTTTTCATCTGCAAATTGTCGGTATAAATATCCTATGCTAGCTATGTGGTAATTATTAAAAGTGAGTTATAAAATAGACCTAATAACATTAGTTCATAGTAAGTAATTGTAGTAATATTAACTACTTTTATTTTCAATAAGTGTATCTTGGCATCTGTGTTCTTATATGAGAGAATATCTGTTAAGCATGATAAAAATTAATCATTTCTATTGTTATCCTATTCACGTAGAAGTAAATAATACCTTCCGAACTTCAACAAAATATTTTCCTTGTCTTTCATCACATACTTGGTGACTTCTATTTAAATTTGTCCCATACTATTTGCAAACATTTATAGTTGTCTAATTTTAAATATGAATGTCTCATGATTATTAATTAGAATGTGAGTTTCTTGATACATACTAATGTTTTTAAAAGAATTATATATCATCAGAGCCTCCAAAGCCCAGCCTAATGTATTGTTCATTTCAAGCACTCAGAATCTATTTAACTAAATCTGAATTATCACTACAATTTAAATTTTTTAATAAGAATATTTTCTTAGAGTATCAAAGCAAAAGTTGAAAAGAATACACCAATAAACTTTTTCATTTATTCTTCCAGAAGATGATACAGAATTCTCTCATGGTGAGAGAATCTAGGGTAAAGCAATTAACAGATGAGATTTTTTTTTTCTCATGACATTTTGAATAGAGACTTCATTCAAATGAGTCTTCTTAAATGTACTTATGATGTTGTTAACATGCAGATTGAGTTTCAGTACTTCTGGGATGGAGCCTGACTGTATTTCTAACAAGTTCCTGGATAATACTGATGCAACTGGTCCCAGGAACACACAACCAGTTGTGAGCGCTTAAACTACTAGCTAGATGTCTTCTTGAATGCTTAATATTGGACAATTTCCCTCTCATTCAGTCTCTGAGAGAACAGAGGAAACTTGATTTGAAACCCCTTATGTACTCTCCCATCCTAGAATAAGAGTGCATTTCAA
Source organism: Solenodon paradoxus (assembly GCA_004363575.1). Lineage (NCBI taxonomy): Eukaryota > Metazoa > Chordata > Mammalia > Eulipotyphla > Solenodontidae > Solenodon > Solenodon paradoxus. The sequence continues at coordinate 444,042 of RJWH01000547.1, forward strand.
TGCTAAGTTTGGCCAAGTGAGGTTTATGTGAGAAAGAGGCTTATAGGATGACTGCAATTACTAGGAAATGTGGTTCTCGTAAGACAATTCTTGGTGCCAATGTATGCAGGCACTGATGGGACATATTTTATGACAGTAAGTTGCAAGTTTGTTAGAAGCAACACACTCAAAGAGAGTGAAAGAATCCCACTCTCTGGGTAGGAGAGCTACAAAATGGAGTAAACTGAGGGTGGGCCTTCTAAATCTCAGATATTAAGTACTTCCCTTAGTGTGAGTTACTAAGGGGTGTGGTTACTAGGGATGCAAGCCCCTCCCCATTATGCTTTGTGTTTAAGTGGAAGTTGTTACCCGCATGGTTAAGGGTTACTAAGGACCGTAAACCTATCCCCACTGTTCCAGGAGTTATGGTGGTCTTTGTGTAGTACTGACTTATTTTAGCATGCCTGAGTCTTAGACAGTTAATTGCCTGCTTATACATCTGCAATCTTCCAAGGTACCCCCATTCCCCTTATGCTGTTCCTCTTTAGTTCTGTCTTTTAAACTAAGAATTCCAAATTGCTTACCCAAGGATCTCATGAGAATATAACAATGCTGCCTCTCATCCAAGAGTCATCACCATTGGTGAGTTTTATCTCTAGTCCCAAAATATATTGTATTTTGTTTTGTGATTAATATCCTGTTCCATAGTTGGTTGTACCAGCCTCTGATGTTCTAGGTGCTGAGATATGATAGAATGTAGATAATGCTTTCCTGTTCTAGTTTAACTTTTGATTTTTTTCCACCATTTAAGACATGCAAAAATGTGAGTCATCAACAGAATTATACCAAGGAATTTTCAGTCATGTCAAATTGTATACAATTCCACTTAACTCTAATTTAGATTGCTCATAGCAGTCCAGTAATTTTATTAGCTAATTTGCTAACTTACATCAAGCATGCATAGAATCATATTTAATAAATACAGTGCTCACTTCCAACCTCTCATTAGGAAACACTAACTCTAGTCTCATACTCATATTCTGGAATTCCATAATAAATAACAACCTCACTTAGTCCTCTTAGGTATTTACTAATTTTTTACACTTCCCATCTATGTTTTAAATTATATTCCTTTAATTTCTCATATGGAGTTTCTCATAAGACTATCGCAATGATTCCTGATTATCTTGGTAGGTTTTTTTATTGGCCTACCCTGCTATGACCTGGAAAAATGACAGCTCTCCAGCCATTCCTCTTCTTTTATGTGCCTTTTAAATAATTTCCACACCAGGGTTAAATAAAAAATAATATCTTTGACATATTTTTGAGGCACATTTGGCATACAGCTCCTAGTAATTCATGCTCTGTAAGTAGCACTATGACCATGAAACAGCACAATTCTATCATTAAAATTCAGAACAAAAGCTTATGCTGCCCTATGAGGGAAAACACGTAACAGTGATGATATTCTGAGTTGAATTATGTTGGTGAGTCTCCTCATGCAGGATTGTGATTCACTATTTGGAGGACAAAGAGAAATATATTACAGGAGATTTCTCTAGGATTGCAGATCATTGAGTAAGTAAACTACAAAGAATCATGAGTTACTTCATCCTTTCTTTTTAGAATTTGTTACAAAATTCATTTGCTATTTACTTAATTTTCATTTATTAATTTTTCTCTGGTCCATTAAAAATACGCATTTTTTTTCAAATTTCCATTAACTTTTAAGCATAAGAATGCATCACCTTTTATTTTCCCTCATAGTTCTCTAGAGAACTATGTTTCTTAGAAAAGCTATAATTGTCTTAGATTTAGTCTCTAGGAAAGCATATCTCATAATTTGTTCTATTTTTTTCTGTGGCTGCTGCAACAGAGTATACTACAACAGGTGAGTTGAACAACAGAAACATAGTGTCACAGTTCTGGCGATTAGAAAACAAGGTAGTCACAGACTTAATTCCTTCTGCTTGATTTTATGGATCAATGACCTGCTTCACTACTTTCTCCTGAGCAGCTAGAGTGCTATTTGTTCTGTGTTGGTGTCTCTTCATCCCTCCATATATGTCTGTCTCCAAATTTCATCCTTTGTGAAGTCTCATATTAGAGTGGATTAGGAGCCTACCTTATTCCAGTACGATAATTACATGTGCAAGAACCCTATATCCAAATAGGGTCACATTCTCAGGTCCTGGGAGTTAGGACTACAACATATGGATTTTGGGTGAATATAATTCAACTCATAATAATTGTCAACCAGAAATTTTTTAGACGATTCTTTAATTTCCAATGGGAGATATGTTTTTCCTTTGTTTTTTTTTGCCACTGTTTTGTGATTAGCAATTATTGTAAGAATATTTAGTTTTTTAGAATTAATTGAAATTATTTTTTTATAATTTCTTCCTAAAAAATCTAATTAGTTTTGATTAACATGGTTTGGATCCTCATTGTCTGATCCAAAAAAGTTCATTTTATTAAATATATTTTTAAGATTTGCTGTCAGTAAGTGAATACTTCCATTTTTCTACAGTTTGGGCTTTCTGAGCAAAAGTTAACAGAACCTGGGTTGAGAATGTGCCTTGGAAATTAAAGGACAATTGAATAGTTAGAAGACCTGAGGTATTTAGAAACATCTTTAATGTGTTTATATTTAATAAGGAAATGAAACCTTGGGGGAAACTATTCACTTGAATTTATATAAAATCCAAGATTCATAATTTTAGGGTTCCATTTTTGTAATACAAGAACCTTCTTTGGTACACGGGTTTGAATTGCATTGCTCCTAAAAGGGGAAGAATTGGGATCTGAAGTTGTTATTGTACTAAATAAACAATATAAGGTTGCCTTGATCTTGATAGGAATTTCTTGCTTACCTTCAAGATAATATACATAAATATGTATTAACAAAACTTATCAATTGTACGTTTTATAAATACTACTTTGTGGAGACACATTTCTTTGAATGATTATGAGATCAATCAAAAATAAATCAATCAAACTTTTTTTGAAAAGGAAATGTACAGGTAGAAATGAAGCATGCAAGCAGGAAGAGAGAGGAAGAAGAAGAATTTTATTTATTATTTTAGTTTGTCTTGATTGTTCCCCTAGTCCCAGGTCTTAAGCATGGGTCCTTGGGATGTGTGTGGGTATTATCTGCTAGGCCACCAGAGCATGCCTAATCAAGCTTTTAATATTCAAAAATTAAAAATTTGCTCCCTTGGGAAAATCCTAAATGTCTCAATCTTCCTTTCATAGTTTTGTTTACTTCCCTATGTTGTCCTATTAAATGGTTACCTATTGATATAGTTTATTAAATTTAGTTTTTCCCTCCTTACATACTGTTCATATTACCAATACTTTCTATATTTTGTCATAGCTCTGTCAACAGACAAGTATGCAAATAGTTTTGCATTTAAATACTGCCTGCCTGGGCTTTTGATTACAGTTTGAGAAGGGAAACTGTATTTTTAGTGCCATATTTTTCTGTGCTTAGAAACTTGTGATATTATAGATGAGCACATCTTTAATAAATACTTTTCTGTAGTATATCAGGATGATACCATTTCAGGAACCAAACCACTGATATAGTTTGGGCATCACATCACTTTAAGGAAAGGAGGAGCAAAGACAAAATATAGCACAAGACTAAGACAACATGGAATAAACTCAGAAAGAATGGGACTCCTTCCCTTGATGGGTATTTTCTTAAAAAAATTGCTTCAGAAATACTTGAAGATGCCTGAAGTACTGCCTTTTTTATTTAGAGAAGACTTCTGTCTGAGGTTTCAGGTCTATGTTGTCTAGAATAGCAATTGGACGCTTCAAGTCTAAGAGCAGCTGCCATACAATATTACATGTAGTCTTGTCAGTCATTGCGGTGCACTTCAAGGTTCAGATTCTGCAGTTTCCAAGAGCTACTAATAGAAGACTTCACAAACAGTGCACACATTTTTGTTGAGAAAGGGAAATGTTGGCGGTTAAAAGACTGAATGTCACTTTTGGGTAAGTTAGTTGTAGTTGTATACTGACTGTCTACAAAATATTAGCTAGAATAAATGAAAAATAGTGAACTAGAAACCCCATTATAAGACTGAATCTGGTTACTTGAAATATTAAACATCAAAATGATGGAGTCATACTTTATTACAAATTTAGTTAAAGCATGTAACTAGAAATGTGACCTTAAATGCTAAACTTAGTCAAAAAATTTAGATTGAGTTAGTAGATTGAGGTGAATAACAGTATAGCTATTTGAAATGACATATAATCTCGGTTCTTTGACATAAAATAGAATACAATCTCTGCCACTTAGTTGTTCCAAGACCTTGGACAAATCATTAAGTTATCTAAACCTCAATATCTTTAAAATGGGGATAATATCTCTATTTGTCTCAGGATGCTTACTAACTTTAAGTGATATGAAGCATGTAAATCATTTAGTCCAGTGCTTAGTACCTACAATTATTCAGTTAATCAGCTTTTTTATTACTAATGCTAACTTAAAAGAATTACCCTAAAGATATGAAAGTCCTTTATTATTAGTCCAAAAATATTTCTTTTGGGCCAGACATTGTTACTGGTGATTGGGAGAAAGCAATAAGACAAACAGGATCACTTTTTCAAGGAAATTATATATCAGAAAATTTGAAGGTTCTGGGTATGAAGAAACAAACAATAAATATTCAAACTACAACAAAGTATAATCATTTCTATTATGAAAAAAAAAGAAAGAACCTTGGTGAGTTAAGAGGGGACATTTGAGTTGAGGATGGCAAAGAGAAGGAACAGTAAATGTGATGTAAAATGCTGCTAAGCTTGTCATTTTCAAGAGCAAAAAAAAAAAAAAGAGTTACATGGAAAATGAGGGTGTCATGGAAGTTCTGTGGTGTCAGCTAGACAAGTATTTGAAGATTTTGGAGACTATAATTAAGGAATTTGAACCTTTCGGTTTTGTAATAGGAAGTCATTGCAAATTTTAAGCAAGGAATTGGCATGACCTGGTTTACATTTTAGAAAGATCTTTCTCTACTCTGTGGGCCATGGATTTAGGGTAGCAAGAGTTAAAACCAGAATAGCAATCAGAAAGTTGCCTTAGGGGATAATCTTGACATGAATACTGAAAAATTTTGGGATTCAGAATCTGTTTTTCGATTAGCAGTAATAAGATATATTAATGGATGGCAGCTACGAGAAAAAGAGAAATTATATTGATCTTAGATTTTTGTCTGTTTAAACAGAGATAGATTCCTGATTTGTTTCCTAACTAAATAGAATATAGACTCCAAATTAAGGATATATATAAATTAAGATATAGTAATGTGTAGATAGAAACAAATAAAAAACCCAAATAAAAACAAAACTCCAAAACACATCAAAAGCAACCACACAAATTATTATGAAATTAGCATTTCAATGCAGAAACTCTGTAATCTAAGAAATCATGTTTGGTTTAATACTTTGTCTCAAAGTTTTCAGTGACAAAAACAAAACTCCAAAACACATCAAAAGCAACCACACAAATTATTATGAAATTAGCATTTCAATGCAGAAACTCTGTAATCTAAGAAATCATGTTTGGTTTAATACTTTGTCTCAAAGTTTTCAGTGACTTTCTCAAGCGAATGTCAATATATTGGCATTCTGGATGGTATTCCCTTCTACTCTTGAAAAATTAAGAGGATGAAAAACATTTTGAGTTATCTGCTTTGCTCAGGAAATATTTGCCTTAGCTATTTGCATAAATTATGCAGAAAGTTGTTTAAAGTATAGTGGAAATTGAAGAAGGTAAGGTAAACATATTACTTGATAGTGTTGACTTTCAGAAGTTTATTATAAAGTCTATTAGCCTACTATTTGGTAAGTTTTTATCATTTTTTTATAATTAAAAAATAAAAAGTTACCTCCTTCCATATTTTTCTCATCCTCTTCACCTCCCAAAAAACAACATAGGTCACCTCAATTTAAATAGAAAGTGAGCAAACAAAAAGACTTTAAAGTGCTGTATATCCTTTGGCTGGAGTCAGAGCAATTTGAAACAAGAAAACAAAAGCTCAACTCACCATTATTGCAGGGGTACCAACATGGAAGCAAGAAAAACAATGTGGACAAACACTAGTGACAAAGACAGCCCACTTCACTATCCTGACTGAAGTTCAATGAGCAAAGAAAGCCCCTGTTATACCAACAGGAAGAACCAAATCCAGGGAACTGAACCCAGATGGATGTATCCACTGAGCCCCCAGCAAGGTATAAAGTCTGCTAATCCTTTGATTTAGGCCTTGTGAGACATTTAGCAGAAGACACAGCTAAATTGCATCAACTCGCTTAGGTTTCTAATGTACAGAACTACGAAATAATAAATCTCGTGATTTATTTTGAGATAATAAAACTCACAGTTGATTTAAGATGTTGAATTTGTGGTAATTTATTATGATAGCAAAGATAAATGCAATTGACAAACAGAGGAGGTAGAGCAAAGCACAAAAGAGGAAAGCTAATTCTTTTATTATTATTTAATTTTTTAGTTTTTAGACATTTTTATTTTTGGAACGTTGCATCATAACATTATAGAGGGTTAGGTGTGCAGAGGGTTAGGTGTAAGTCAACATCTGTGTATACTACATAAGTTAATTGAACCATTGGTGACAACTCTTTAAAATACTTATTTTTATAAAATTAATGCTGTTATGATTATTGATTATATGGACTAATTTTCACTCACTTGAATTTTAAAAGAGAAAAGTTTAGAGAAAAAAAATATTGTCAGAGAAGAATTTGCCTTATTTCAAGAAAGATTCAGTTTATTTTCTGAGTAAATTTTACTTGTAAAGTTTCATTATCTTTTCTAGCTATACTACTTCATTAAACAAAACTAAGAAGCTGGTAAAACTAAAAGTCTTCACTTGTTAGTAAGAAACCAAAGAAACATTAGAAGCTGTTTTATTGATCTCTAAAAGTTATGTGATTTTAACCTGAACAAATAGAAGAATTTCCGAAATATTTCAGCTACATTACTTTGTATGACCCTGAGCAAGTCACTTAATTTCCCTATGGCATATCCTCCATTTTAGCTCATGTAAATATTAAGGCCACCTACCTCAGAAAATTGTTGCAAAGACTGAGTAGAGAATCAGAAGTTAAAATTATAGACTAGTAGGAACAAAGTTTTGTGTTGTTTTGTTTGACTTAAACATTCTTTATCAAAGTTGAGACAGTAGATAGAAATGTAAAGCAATGAAATGCATTTCCCTAAAATCTACCCTCAGGAGAAAAACATACTTTTGTTATTGTATCTGGCTACTATTCAAGATACATGACCTATCTTTCCTGCACCATCATTAGTCTAGTTGTTTTTGTTTTATTTCCTGTTGTTATGAGAAATTATTAACTTCAAAAGCAAATTTGTCTGTTGCAAAACAACCAACAGAATTCCATAAATGAAAGTCTCCCCTAGTTCTACTGCATTACCCGAGAAAGCCAACATTGAAATCATGTCCCCTGCAAATTGGGCAGCAACAACTAGATCATATTCATCTTGAAAAGATGTTAACAGCAGCTCATGCTGACATGAGAGCATGTAATAGATGCTTAATAGATGCTCAGTAAACATGCATACCGTTAGACTTCCTTGACACTAAAATCCATAAAATCCATCGCTGTTTTCAATGATATTTAATATTTCTCATATCATTAATTTTTTTCTTCCTGGCTATAATTAAATATCTACATTTAAGTACTATTTATTGACTATTACCCTTTGCTTAATACTGAGTAATTCTCTCATTAACTAACTCTGTTCTGAAATAATTAAACATTCACCAGCTAGATGCTTTCCTCATAACCTCAAAATATTTTTCTTAAACTTGAGCATTTCCTACTTTGCAATTTTTTGTAGAATAAGAGAGCTTTTTGTCTTGCGTAAGGTAGTTCATGATCCACTTGATATTCTATCCTCTATTCTAAGTCATCAGATGTGTAATTAGCCTTTCCGTGATCTTTTCCCCTATTAGGTGACACTGGATTTGACTAATTCTTTCTCTTCATCTAAGAGTGAATTTACTAGGCAAAAATGACAAGAGAAGAAAAGTGATAACCTTGTCAACATCATTGTATATTTGAAGAGATACCACCAGTGTCTTCTTACATGTGACTCAAAGATGAATATCTTAGCCGGAAATTCTCTATAGCACTCGGAAGTGTCTGCCCAAAGCACTAACTGCTGTCTTCTGACAAGTAGGTAAAGTTGAAGCAGTTAACCCCAGTAACTCAAACAATTGAAATCCTTATCTCTGTGATTCAATAGCTTTGAATTGCCAAATGAGTTCTAAATTACCAGCTTTACACAACTACCCTCACTACTGACATCATAGAAAGGTAATAGGTAATCTCAGTTATTGCAAGTAATATTTTGAATCTATACAATGAGTTTGAGTGCTATGGTTCCAAGGTTTCCATTTGGTTGTGTAAATAATTACCATTTAAGATGTTTATGGTTCTTTTTATGTTTTCTCCTACATCTTTCTTGGGATATTAAATAAAGGTATTTAAACTTCATGTTGAGTTTATTGGGCACAAGAAGCTGTACTACAATTCACCAAACTAATGTCTCCACATTCTTTATATCAAATGTTGCATTGTTTTTGCTAACTTTGTCCGAGTAGTAGTAATTCTAGCCTCATTATTTACCTAAATTTAACTGTTCTAAAATCAAGCAAAATTAATAGTGTCTCAGGGAGACGAATATCACGTAAGGACTCCATCTTGCATCATAATTCCCTTCTTTCTGACATCTTGGAAGCGCCCCAGACCTGGTCAAAGTTTGAACCAGTGAGTGGCCATTTGGAGAGGACTTGGCTCTTAAGTCTCTCTTGCTCCCGGGTTTGCTTAATTTGATTCAGTCAATGGAAAATGATGTGCCTACTTCTAGCTCTTGCCTTAGAATATTGGGCACATGCTCTTCCATCTCTCCACTTTCTATAGGGCAGAATAAAGATGGGGGAGCCACACTTCAAGTAGATCACACCTTACTTGGCTGGTGTGATAAGATGAAAAAGGCTTCTTTTCTGAATGAAGAAATATAAGCAGAGACAACAGCATGGGACTTCTTGTATCCTCAGGACTACTTACGAGAAAGAACAGTTTTATTTTAATTAGGCCATTGTGTTTTTTGGATATCTTTATTATAATTACTTATAATTTACCTTCATGTATATCGACAATTCCTCAGTTGTCAGCTATTCCCCTCCTTTTTGGATTAGCAATTGCAAATTTTTTTTCTTTTTATTTGAGGAACATCGCATCATACCATTATATATTTAAAGTTGTGCATCTTTGTACATCAATACCTGTATTTAATGCATTAAGATCATCACCGGCAATTCAGTTCTATCCATCACTACTCATTTTATTCCTTTTACACAATTTGCCAACTTTCTTCCATCTTCCATTCTAGTAACTATTAATTTGATTCTGTAGACTAAAATTCTATTTCTGATTAATTCATTCATTAGTTTGGCTTCTCTATTTACCAATATGAGTGAAACCATATGATGTTTGTCTCTCTTTTAACTGATCTCACTATGCATAATTGCCTCTAGGTTCATCCATGTTGTTGCAGATGTCAGGCTTCCATTTTTTTTATAGTTCAATAGTACCCCATCATTTATATATACTGCATATTCTTTACCCATCCATCTGTTAATGGGAAGTAAGGTTGTTTCCAGTTCTTGTCTATTGTGAAGGCAGCAATGAACATGAAGGTGCATATATCTCTATTAATGTTGTTGTGTTTTGGGGGGTGAATACCCAAAAGTGAGATAAACAGTATGATATGGAATTTCTGCTTTTCACTTTTTGGATAAATCTCCATACTGCGTCTCATAATGATTATACCAATTTGCATTCTCACCAAAAGTGTATAAAGATTCCTTTCCTTCATGTTCTTGCCAACACCATTGTTTTCAGTATTTGAGATAATAGTCATTCTTACAGACGCTAGGTGATATCTCATTGCTGTTTTTATTTGCAGTTTCCTAATAACAAGATACACAGAGCAACTTTTCATGTGTCTGCTGACAATCTGTATTCTGTCACTGGGGAAGTATTTATTTGATCTACTGCTCATTTTTCATTGGATTAATTTTTTTTGTTGAGCTTTATGAGTTCTTCCATTTTGGGGATATGAACCTTTTGTCATATGAACAATGTTCAAATATATTCTATCCTTCAGTAGGATGTCTTTTCATTTTGATCATAGTTTCTTTTGCTGTGAAGAGTTTCTTAGTTTGATACAGTTTTATTTGTTTCCTTGTTGTATTTTTTGTTTTCACTTTTTGGGTAGAGTTTACAAAGACATTTCTTAGGCCAATGTCAAGTAGTATATCACCTGTGTTTTTTCTAAGTGTTTTATGGTTTCAGGTTTTTCATCCAAGTCCTTAATTCACTTTGAATTAATTTTTCTGTACAGTGTTAGGCAGTCATCTAGTTCATTATTTTTTACATGGCTATCCATTTTTCTCAACACCATTTATCAAAAAGACTGTCTTTGCCCCATTGTATTCTCTTGGTTCCTGTTTCATAAATTAGTTCTCCATATACATCTGGGTTTATTTCTGGACTTTTGATTCTGTTTTATTGATTTATATATCTGTTTTTATTCCAAACCATGCTAATTTGATTATTTTCACCTTTTAATGTAATTTTAAATCAGCGTCATGATAATTCTATTTTTTCTTCTTTTCTCATAATTGTTCTGCTATTTGGGGACTTTTGTAGTTTCAAATAAATTTCAGTTGCTACTTTAAAAAAATAACTCCAGTTTTCACTATGTAAAAGCTGTACTTAATTTGAAGATAAGATATAATTGCTTGTTAACATAAAATGGATTCAGACACAGAAGTCCAACTAAATCCCACATTCTGTGTAAACTTGAACTAGTTATATAGTTTATTTAATTCAAGACAATTGTCACTATCATGATATCCTGAGAATTTTGTGTATTGTTTGTGTATTGCCTGTGTCCCTCCAGAATGTAAGCTGCATAAATGCAATTAATGAACTTTTAAATCAAAATCACTTATCTCTTGCATATATAATTATCTTTGATGTATAGTACAAATGCAATAAATATTGTTGAATTAACCAGATGAATTTTCTGGTCTCTATTTATGTAAAATATAAAATCAGATAATATAAACTCTAAGGATCTTTTCAATTCTAACACTTCATGACATATAGCTTTGATAAAAATATGGAAGTTCTACCAGCTCATTATAGTTTATTACTATAAAAATTAATTGCAAATTTACATTAATATTCAGCAAATAGTTAATATATTATAGTCATTCAACTAAGTCATGGAGGTGAAAAGGTCTTGGATGATAATATGGTTGGGGAGAAGAGGATGAGTAAAGTTAGAGAAGGGTGATAGACTAAAAAATAATTAGCCACTCACTTGGAATTAAGATGCAGTAATCTATGATACAATATATTTAGCTATTAGATGCATGAAAAGTGCTGTAAGATCACAAGTAGGAATGGAACATTTTATCTTCAGGAAATGTAATAAGAAAGATTAGAGATATTAGCTATCCTTTGCCTTGAAAGAATTCCCTGGGCAAAGACATTGAGAAAACTATTTCGGTCAGAGAGAGAGAGAGAGAGAGAGAGAGAGAGAGAGAGAGAGAGAGAGAGAGAGAGAGAGAGAGAGAGAGAGAGAGAGATGATAAAATCATACTCCAAGAATAACAAGCTACTTATTTGGCTAGGGTGCACATTGGAAAAGCAGTAAAAACATATGGATTGATATGAGGTGTAAATTTCGGCAATAAAGAAATCTGACTTCGTTTTTTAGCAAAACTGTTTTCCACCTGCTCCTAGGATAATGACATGATGGATATTTTAGAAATATTATTGTGGTTACAGTGGTTCTGTAAGTGGGACAGGGAAGACAGAATGAGTAACATAGACATTTGGGAGTGTGAAGAGACAGTTGTCAGGAATTAGGCAGTGCTAACTAATAGGTCAATTTATAACATACATAAAAATGGCCATAAATTGATCATATTCTTAAAAATAGTCTACAGAATTTGTCACAAAGAATTTCTGTCTAAAAGCTGAAGTCATGGAATGTCTAACTTTCAAGTGTTAGATACTCAAATGCCATTTATATTGATGTAGCTTCGATATTGTTAGCTAGCTATCAGATACTTATATTAGATAAGTCACTTATTCCCTTAATGCAGTCCTGAAATAATATAGTATCAATTAATTCTTTTCTGAGAATTAATTCATTCTGATTCTGGAGATTCTATATTGTAATTCCCCAGAAAATTTGATTGAACTGTATATTTGAAATTTGATATATGGGGGATTAGAAAATATGTTCCATTCAGTAAAATATTCATACATGTCAAAATATTTTCATTAAAATTATTTAAATATATCACCAGTTAGAGTAAGCAGGAATAAGGATAAGCGTATTATTTTATTTAAATTTTTACTTTTGTGTTTCTATATCTTTCCTTTATCTACTTAGATTTTAGTCACAGAGGGAAATTGCTGCTAATAACTTTTATATTATTTTATATTATGCATTTATAATATTTTATATTGTATTATATTTCCTAAATATGTCATGAAACTCAAGTGGAAAATTGATTATTTGTAGAAGGCAAGATGAGGACAGATTGTTTTAACTTCTACTGATCTTTTCCTGAGGAACCTACATCGACACAGGGAGATTACATCATTTTTCCCAAACGATAATCTCAATGAAATAACTTGCCATGACTGAAAAAATAATATAAGACAACAGTTATGGTTGTGTGGAAAACCAGATTCATGAGCAAAATCATGATTTTTCTGATGTGAAAGAGTATAACTTCTTTTATGAATCTGTATAGTTTTCTGTTTTTGTTTTGTTTTTTGCCTAGGTCTGAAGGTTTAAAAAAAACAGAACTTTGCAATTTTCTGTATACCTAAAGGTGCTGACATCTATCCACTGTTTGGTGTAGAAAAATTTAATATTTTCCCATCATCTGTTTTATAAAATGTATGAAAGTGAACAGATTTTTTTGTTTTTACCTTTAAGGATCAGTTCTCTGAAGCTTAGAAGGAGAACTACATTGCCTTTGAAATGAGGTGATTTATTTTTTAAACTAGGAACCAGTGGCATTAGCAACACTGTTGGCAGTTCATGGAAGGGTTAGTATTAAAATGCTTTTCTCCAAAAAAGTCACTTCATCAGTAACAATTTTTGAAGTCCATAGTGAAAACAATGTGACATCAACTGTTTTAATGTTATAGAGTAAAGTTAAATTTTTATTTTTTGAACATTTGGTGATGTGGCATTCACAGAAGTATCACAAGGTAACAGGTGATTTTTATATCCCAATAATTTTAAAACAAATTCTTATTTAATTAGATTGTGGAATCATAGAAGTGTGATAACCTTTATGGACCTTCTCAAAAGCCTAACCATAATTCTACATAAATTCCTTTCATTATTTCCCTATCACGTGTTTTTCAACATGTGCATAAATCACTCTCATTACCTCACTGAATTCTCTTAGAAGCTTTTCTTTATTTCACAGTATGCCTTCTGCCAATTACTTGTAGGTCTTTTTATGACATTTTGATCACAGAGTAATTCTTTTTCCACCTTTCTTTTACCCTTTCCACTTGTGATATGGTTGGTTGCTGCTGCTGGATGCATTTTGATTAGCGGCTATTACCTAAAACAATGAGGTGTGTTTAGTAACACAGCAAAGTATATTTTTCAGAATTCAACATAATGCTGTAATTTGATTTGGTAGTTTCTGAGTTAAGCAGAATGATCATCTTCTTAATTCTAGATACTTCTATTAATTTGGGTTAAAAAATAATTTACTTTTATAGAGGTTCTAGATGGGCTTTTATGTATCTTTCATTCAATCAAATACTCACAAATTCTCTCATTAGTGACTATAGACCAGACCCATACTCTTCCTCAACATAATTCCCTTCAGATATTTATGCAATTGTCAAGAGGACAGAAAAATCGGACCTTATTCCACTTTTATATCTCCCCTTGTGACAGTTTGTCTTCAAATCTTTGCGAATTTATGTAAGCTGAAATGTAATAATTCAAACTTTAAGTTGCACCTACATCATATCACTGGCTTCAGTGATTTCTAAACTTAAGGTATAAGATACTAAAACACTAAAAGGTCACTAGAAAATTATTCTGCCTCAGTATAAGTTATAAGAAATGGTAAATGATTTAGAGTCACTTTTAAAGAAAATCAGTAATAATGCTTCTTGAAGCTTTGCTAAGTCTTAAAGATCATCCACTGTGCTAATAATAGTGGAAAATACAGTGTGTGGGTGGTTAATGTTAGATCACTCAAATACCCCTTAGAAAGCTTCAAATAAAAGAAAAGCCTGAAAGAGATGGATGAAAGGAAAAACTGTGTAATTGTTGTTATACTAGTGGGAGATGCTGGTTTGATTTTTTTCCCCTAGGAAACTAAATTATTATCATAGAAGCAATTGTTTTGTGTCTTCATCTTTGATGCATGTGTTCTTTCCTGAAATAATTACATCCATCACACCCCTGGGTTTGAGATGGTAACCTCAGGGCCTCTCTCCTGCCTTAGTTACATGAAAACATTTAAAAGGCGGTGCTTGACTCACAGGAGAATTAGAAATTCATGCTATTTGGACAATTACTTAATGAAGTAAAAAAACTTGCTTAAATATAAAACAAAATGTGCTTTGAAATGACTCATAGGTTAAAAAAAAATTCTTTGCATCACATGGTTGTGCATGGGTAGCAACAGGAGAATGAATGTGCCTTGGAATCTTTTGGAGAATTAAAACTTCTTCCCCTGGTCAAGGAAATCTTGATGTCCAGGTCATAGATATCATCCTTGAATGGGAAACTTTTAAAATATTAATGCCGAGGCCACATTTCAAACCAATTAAACCTACTAAATCAGAGTTTCTAGATACCACAGTATGTCTACCAGTTGATTTTTGTGTCCAGATAGACTTGAGAACCAATAATAGAGTAGGTCCCAGGAACTTAGGCTGTTTGAATAGTTCTCTAGAGTATTCTAATTGAGGCCATGTTTGTGGTTCACTAATTTTACTAATCCAAACAAGCAAATGACACAACCTTGGACAACTAGATTACTTCCAGCAGGAAGTGATTTCTAGGTCCATTGTTCTTCCCTCTCCATTGTCTTGTCTCATGCAATTGCCAAGCTCTACCGATATTCCAAAATGCCTAGATGGTTAGAATAGCAGAGTCAAGAGAATTTACTAAGCTTCTGTCAAACCAACAAAAAAGTTCTGAGGAAGGCATCTGAGGTTATTCAAGTGCTTGTCCAATGAGTGGTGGAACTGTGAGTGTGCCAATGGGAATAAGTATACAAGATATAAAAAGAAATTTACAAAAAATAAAAAAAAAGATAATCATTTACTTCTCAATGCATTCCTTTGTGAAATGATGATGCATTCATTTTCTAGAGCTACAGTAACAAAGTACCACAGGCTGGAGAGCTTAAACAGCAGAAATAGATTTTCCCACAAGTCCTGCAGACTAGAAGTCCAAGCTCATGGTGTTGGCAGGGTGGGCTGCTGCCAAAACTTCCCTCTTTGACTTGTAGTTAGTTTCCTTGTGTCTTCACAGTCTCCCTTCTATCCATGCACCTATCTGTGCTCTAATTTCTTACAAGGACATCGGTTAGACTGAGTTAGAGTCCAGTATCATGACCTCATTTTAACTTAATTATTTCTTTAAAGATCCTATTTGTAAGCACTGTTACATTCTGAGATTCTGGGTGTTAGGAATTCAACATAGGAATCTGAGGGGGGTTGTGGGAGTGGTCATAATTCAGCCCCTAACAGGTAGAAAGAACAGTATTCAGACATTCTGAAATGTCTATGGTTTAAAAGTATAGAGAAGAACACTGGTTTTAGCTTACACTTGGGATGAATGTTTTGATCACAGAATAATCACATTTAAAAGACAAATCATTCAAATTCATGGACCTTATTAATGTAGGGTAATTGTGCCATCCTTCGGCATGAAAAGCAGCGCTCACACAGAGGGGTAACAAAATATGTTTCAAAGTCTAATGTGTTTTTCAATTATCTTAACTTCCCTGCCTAAACGAGATAATTGCCTGTCAATTCACTCTCCACCCCCCGACACATTAAGCATTTTCAATAGTTTTAATTTTATCAGCCTCTTTCGTTTTATATGAAAAGCTTAAGTGTTCTATGTAAAGAGCTCAAACTTAAACATGAAAGTAAATTTTGAGTAAAATGATCGTGATTTCATTAACATGTTGTATTTATCTGTTATAGACACATACACAAGCTTTCTCAACCAACATGACGTGGTAAATTCAGAAAACATTGGTAATTCAAGGCAGTTGGTGCTACAGCACAGAGACGTCCAAGATCCCAGGATGACTTTTTTCAATGAGAGCTGTTCTGGGCCTCAAGCTATTTGAGCATCATAACATGCGGTAAATCTGTAAGAGCTTTGTACTTTTCACAACGTTTAAACTGTAACACATAACAGTATTATGTCTAAGAAAATTATTAAAATACTTTTACTCCACTCTTTGATAGATTTTAATTTTTTTCTATTTCTTTTAACTTGAGGTATAACATATCTGCAATAAAAAATACTGAACTTAAGTATGCAATCTGAACAAATGCTTACACCAATGTAACCATAGTTCTATAAAGATACAGGAGAAGTCTTCATCCTAGAAAGCTTTTCATATTCCTTCTGGTGAAGCAAGCCTCCTTCCTTCCCGAGCCAATCACTTTTTACAGTCCTGGTTATTTCAGGAGAACAGAGTTTTGCTAAGTGTTCTATCAGTAAATATATCATCTTCTCTAGGTTTGAATAAAACTATCTTCATGCTTCCTAGTCTTTACTACCATTCTCTTCAAGACATTTCTGCTGCCCAATGACAATACCAGTGACACATGTCTTTGTTTTCTTCAGTGTCAGTATCCCACTTTTATTCATGATTTTGGCATCAATCACCAAAGAAAGTTTTGCCTGATTTAAAATTTCCTATCACTAGAACCACACTGTATGGATGCTTTCCATACCATGGAAACTAAGACTGGTTTCTTTTGTTCAATATAGTATCTATAAGATTCATTCACTTCTTTTTTCACATGTATGAATATGCTGTTATTTGATTGCACTGTATTATTCCATTGTATAACCTCAATTATCTCCTTTTACGATGTACATTTAGTATGTTTCTAGTTTGGGGCTACTATGAAAATAGTTGTTATGAAGAGTTTCTTTGATTTTTTTAAACTTCTCTTTTGATAGACTTGTGTTTGTGTTTCTCTTGAATATATGTGAAGTATCCAATCTAATTGCTATATAGCTACATGAGAATAGTAGTTATTGAGCTTTAATTGATAATATGTGGTACTTGAACAACTACAATTTGATGAAAAAGAAGGAATTGAGTCCTTTTAGAAAGCAAGTAATAGTTTATATACCTCAAGCATTCTGCCATATTTTAATCATGCTATTTTCTCTTATTGCATCTGTAGTTACAATCATGAAATCTCTGTGTGTGGAAACATACAGTAGTGATTTTTCAGTAATATGGTAATAAAATAACTTATGACTTATCCCTGTACATATGCCAGACTGAGCTGTTTCATTAAAAGAATTTAAGGACCACATTAATTAACCCCTCTCTTTAGAGACAACATAAACTGATAATGCATATTTAAAAATTATGACATATGCCTTTATTTGGGTAGAAAAGGAAATGAAAAAACCAGTTCATAGCAATTTAGTAACATGTAAAACTCAAATCTAACCTTTCTAGCTATAAATTCAAAGACATCTTATCTATAAGCATATAATAAACACTTATTTAAAGCATGAATTCAGTTATTTTCAAAGAAGGATAAGGCAATATCAGGATTTAATTAAGTCATATTTGCTATCATGAGTTCAATATTTAATATATTACACTATACATAGCTCTACAATTAAAATAAGATCTTAGTATAAATGGAATATTCCAAAACCTGTTTGAAACATAATGAATCTACTAATAGTTGTTCCAGAATCTTGTCTTAAGAATAATCTTTGAACTTATAATTTAATATATGCAGTTATGGTTTTACCCAAATACATCCTTTCAGCCTATATAACATTATAATGCAATTTTCTTTCAATCGGTAAAACACATTTAAATAAATAAAAATTCTTTGATATTTCTAAAGTGAAGGAATATTTCACATATATTTATTCCACTTTGTTAATAAAATATACTAAATATATATTAAATAATATATTAAAGAGATGTGCATAACACATCTGTTTTCCATTAACATCTCCTGCTCTAGTACCTTTGAAAGAATAATGAAATATGTAGAGGAAATTTCTTCTAATTATTGTTCTAAGTTGCTTTGTCTTGCTAAAATTTTCAGTTGTAGAAATAACTTCAGAGCAGGAAATTTACTGTTTTTTTTGTTGTTGTTGTCAATATTGTTTATTTTCTTTTTTTAAGTTGAAACACACCAAACTGATACTGCGTGTTTTTTGGATATTTTTTCACAATCATCAGTGAAAATTTACAAGCATTGCATCACTGAAGAAAATGTTTTAATGTAATTACTTGATGTATTTTAAGTTTTGAAAGATATCTTGTCAAAGGAGACTGGTAATCAGGGGCTCTGGGTTCCTAGCTTATGACAGAAGCTTGAATATTCATCAGCAAATCTCATTTTCTCAACTGTAAAATAAGAGGTTTGGATTAAGTAAAGCTCAAAGACCCTTAAAGCTCTGAAATATAGGTGTTCACTTTATGCATAGTTTTCTTTGGCTTTTTAAGTCATCAAGATTCTACCTGCCATTGCAGCTCTTATTTTGAAATAGGGTTACTTGTTTGTTTTTTTTCTATTCTTTTAAATGAGAGGAAAATACTTCTTGTCAGATTATGCCAAGCTGATTTCATTAAAAGTGATGCTGGGGTTATTATTAAGATCTTAATATTAGAATCTGTTTCAAGTTCCTCTGGAAGTTCCTCTGGCCAGAGGCATTATATTGCTTTTGAGTAGATCATCATTCTTGCAGAAAAGTTGCTATCACCCTTCTCCCATTGAAGAACAGGCCTTGATAACACTCCAGGAATTTCATTTCCTCTAATTATGTTCTGTGAGGTTCTTCTTTCATATCTCAGTTGATTTGTATATTTGAGTAAGGTAACTTGTTAAGATGATTTCATGAGAAATAAGCTTTAGAGAGGGTTTTTTGCTTAATAATTTTCAGAATTCATTAAAACGTCCCACCATAGTTGCACCTCAAGCAATTTCTGGCATGTAGAAGGCACTCAGCAATATTTTTTCAGTTGAATTGACCTCAGCTCCATGACCAAGAAGTAAGGTATGTCAAATAAGGAGAACCTAATCACGTTCCTAAAATTTAAAAACTTTTTATTTTATACAAATAATATAATTCCTTCTCCTATATAATCCTATGTTTCTGAATTCTTAAAGATGTACTGACCAGAGGCAATTGCCTCACTCCCCATTTATCCCACTGTGGGAGCATTTTATCCACTTTGGATCACCATGTATTGACCTGTGCTGAGTGAGACATCCTAAATGACACATTTGATAAAATGTCTTCAAATGACTCTACATTTTATGAGTCCTTTTATGATTTATCACATGAATTTTTTGCATGTAAACCAAGACTTTCTGTCTCACAAAATCTTTCGAATTTATTTTATTAACCTCAAGTGGACTTTAAATTAAGCTAATCAAATGTGTCATTGTCATAATGAGACTAACATTGCTGGACTTGAAAGAACTTTATGGTCATGAATTAGGCAGCATCTATCATATAGTAGGAACTAAGTTACCAGCATTCTCATCATATGTTTATGACTATAGCCATTAGATATTTCCCTTTTCTTACTCATATCATCTGAAAAAGTTAGGCATAGTTTACATTCTTCCATATCTTAGATTTGATAATTATTATTTTCTCAATTGTTACCTTCTACTATTTCTTATATCCTATTCCTCTTTCTTGATGCTTCCTTTATAGATATAGCTTGTATTCTATACTCTTTGTATTACATTGGAGCAAAACTGAATGCACTGCCTAAATTTCATTTTACAGCATTTATATCGAATTAGACTTTGATCAACTATTTCAGATAGGTCTTGAGGTGTGTAGCTATAATTTAGAAATGGAATAGTCATACCCATTCATAAACTATCAAGTTTTTAAGTTTCCGAGTCAAATTTTATAAATGTGAACAGCTTTAGTCTAGTCTTGTTTTCTTGCTTTGATGTTTTTGTGGGGAAATTTTTCTTTCCATTATAAAAGTATTTTATATATAATAAATCTTAGTCTAGTCACATTTAAATTAGTCTTACTCTATTAAATAACTTTATTTGTACCAACATTTACTAAATTTTAAAGCTCACAAAATTCAAAACTTCCCAGAAGTTAAGTAATAGGCAAGAATTAAGTGATTCAGATGAGTTCATTCAAAGATAAATATCAGACAAAAAC
Source organism: Solenodon paradoxus (assembly GCA_004363575.1). NCBI lineage: Eukaryota > Metazoa > Chordata > Mammalia > Eulipotyphla > Solenodontidae > Solenodon > Solenodon paradoxus. Next base: position 464,593 of record RJWH01000547.1, read on the forward strand.
TCAGGTCTCCTAACTCACCTTAGGTTTTTGTTGGTTTGGAATTTTAACAACAATGTGGCAAATAATAGTATATGGCAATCTAAAAAACAGTAAGTTACAAATTACTACATCAAAAACTTGTGTGATTGGAGACATGTTTTCTCCCCCCTAAGAATCAAAACAGTTTGAGGATAACCTTGAATGGGCTAGAAATAGAAATAATAATTTATGACCTCAACTTACTTTATAAAGTGTCTTTTTTTAGTAAAATTGTTCACCCATGGAAGAATATGACCATTTAGAACACAGAATTATTTGAAATTTAAGTCAATTCATTAAAAATAATATAACTCTTTAAATATATATTTCAATTCAAGACAGAATAAGAGATTTTAAAAAATAGACACCTGGAAGAGTCATTCTTTACTACAATATAAAAACAAATGAGTGTTAGATAAGTTTCAGATGAAAGCTTAATGCTTTATTCTTTTGATTACAACTATTGATATTTAATTTAAAGGCTAAAATAATCATCCTTCAGAAAACAAAGGAAGAAGTAAAAATATATTATGATTTATATTTCTAAATTAGATTTTGCTAATTAGTGTTTGAAAACAATTTCAGCTGAAATAGAAAATTCAAGAAAAAATGCAAAGATCATAAATATGTGGACTGGTACATTTTTATAAATAAAATACACTTATATAGACACCAGATCAACATAAATAACACCAGCCTCCCCAGTGATTTCTAGTTATCATCCGTGACTCCAAAGTTAGCTGCTATGCTGATTTCTCTCACCATACATTGCTTTTGTCTATGATGAATTAAAAACAAATGGTATAATAAATATGTACATGTTTTAATGTGTTCTACTCAATATATATCTCTAAGATTTATCAATATTGTATCAGCAGTTCTTTTTATTGTGGAATATTTCACATAGGAATATGAAAATTTATTTATCAGCAGTGCTGTTGATGGATTTTCATTTCAAGTTTCTGACTATTAAAATGTGCTAATCTGAAAATTCTTGGAATGCCTATTGATGCACAAATGTGTGTGTATATGTATATATATTTGTATATATGTATTTGGTTTAGGCTTTAAGTCTGTTATCTAGCTGAAGTTATTTTTTATATCATACAAAGTAAAATTTGAGGTGATTTTCTGTATATAATTTTTTTTTGCACTATTTATTGAAAAGACTATCCCTTCTGTATTCTATTATCTAGTCATTTTTGTCAAATGTCAATTGACCATATGTGTATGAATAACTTTTAAGTGCCTATTCTAATTTTCATTTAATTGTGTTGTCTATCTCTTATTACACTATGTAGCATGGATATGAATCCTTATTGAATATATGAAACCAAAATATTTTCTCACAGTTATGTTTGATTTTTTAGTTTTAATTGTGTCTTCTAATAAAAAAAGTCCAATTTGTCACTTGTCTTCTTCATGCTTAGTGTTTTTGTGATTTGTTAACGAAATTTCTGCCTATCCCAAGGTTAAGAAAATATTCTTTTTTGTTGTATTTCCAAGATTTATTGTTTTACTTTCACAATCACGTCTATAACCCAACTCGAATCGCTTTCTGTATTGTTTAGGTATCAAGATTAATGCTTCTCCACATAGACAGCATATATATGTGTGTGTGTGTGTGTGTGTGTGTGTGTGTGTGTGTGTGTGTGTGTGTGTGTATTTATATATAATAAATATATAAAATAGAATTTATACAAATAAAATACAGTATAAAGTTCATCCCTTTCTCATTTGAATGTGATGGCATACTAGTCATGAACCAGGTAAACATGTCTCTGTGGGTCATTCTGGTCTTTCTGGATCATTTATTCCAATTTTCTAACCTTGTTTTTATTATTAGAACTTTATACAGTCTTGACACCCAGTAGGATAAATCTTCCAATTTAATACTTCAAAATTGTCTCAGCCATTTCTATGCCTTTAAATTTCTATTTAAATTTTAAAATCAAATTATATATTTTAACTATTATCTATTTTAATTTTAATAATTATTCATCAGATTCTTCAAATCTCAAAAGTAGACAGTTCAAAAAATTACTATTTTTTATAACAAATAATTTTATATATCATTGTGAAATTTCAATGATTTGACTAACTAGAGTCCTTCAAAATAACAGTAAGAAAGGACTTTTGTGTCATTTAGTCGTTTGGAAATATTACGAAGGTTGTCAAACTTCTATGACATAAAAGTGTTAAAAATAAAGACCAGTAACAATTTAAAAAGTATTGGAGAGGAAATCATTTCAGTGAAAATCACATATCTGTGTTCTGGGGACTAGTGAAAGAAATGTTTCTAGGATGTGAGAGGAGATCTTCTGATGAGTGGAGAGTAAAGGGGTATATGCTGCAAGTTGTTATTAACTTAACAAACTTGAGCCTTGATAGTAATTTTATATATGTTGTGGTCCTCCATAGTAATAGAGGATTTTCATTTGCCTCCCACCATTTAACCTTTAGATAATTGTTTTCAGTTTCTGCAATTAGCATTTTAAAAATAGTTTTAATACATAAGGGATATTTTTCAAAGGAATCTGTGCCAAACCTCTCCATAACATAGACTTCATTATGAAGACAATGTAAATTAGAAAAACACATATCTTCATCAACCTTGAAAGAGGTAAGAATTTTGAGATGATGCTTTTTAAAATCCAGATTATGGAATGCTTAAAGAATGTTTAAGTGATTCCTGAATTAGAAGGATTTCCTAAAGAAATTTTATTAAAGAAGAAAGAAACCGGGTGCAAAGGATTTTATAAATTCTGTCAGATTCAAAGTACACTGATTATTTAAAATTTGAAAGTGTTTGTGAATTTTTACACAGATTGTCATTTAAAGATTCTAACTCTGTGCTTGGGCATTGATTTCATGCATTTTATTCCCATTTTTTTAGCTTTGCTTGATTATCTTTATTATTCCTTGTATACCTTATCTACATTTCTGCTTCAAAGATCTCTGCTTAGTGATTCCTGAATTTATCTGTGACTAACTGAACAGAATAGAGCATCAAGCATCTACTTTGAAGATGTAAAAGTAACAGTTTTCTTTTTACAATTAGATATTTTTCCCTTAAAGAAGTGGTTGCATTTATTCTTACTCACTCTGAGATTATCGTGACAGGCTGATCCATTTAAACTTGTCAATAGACTAAACAAATGTATAAAAACCACAAAAGAATGTCACAGTTTTATTTCTGTTATTATGTTACCTTTTTGAGAACAAATATGTATTAGAACTATGATCACATTGGTTTAATTATAGAGTTTCTAATGTATCCAGCTGGCAACTCCAGATGTTATCCCTAAATATGTTTTCGTATCAACTGTTTATCATCTTATATCTTTTTTTCTTGCCACTTTCAAATATATTTCTTTCCTCCCCAAATGTTGTTGCTTTGGGTTATTGGCAGTTTTTATTGTGGGTTTATTCTTCCTTAAATTAAAAAAATCATCTTGCATTATTTATCCCTAGCAAATGATTAAGAGTTGATAATTAAAATGTTAAGGATTTTCCAGTTTGGGTTTTTGCATTGAGAGCATATCTTTTTGTAACTTTTGTTAATTATTATATAAATAGGTGGCAAATACATAAGGTACAGAAACTTAAATAATATATTTTAAATGATACAGTCTTTTTCCTCTGTCCTGAGCCACTCACACTCCAGTAGTCATTATTTTCCGTAATCTATGAGAGTGTTAAAAGCATTTCTAGATAAATAAACTGACGCATGTAAAAGGATGTTTTTTCACCAGCTTGCATAGTATATTTGCTGCTCTTCACCTTGACTCATTTCTTTTACTGATGTATTCTGGATTATTTTCCATACTTATCTTTGTAAAATATCTTTAATGTTTTTGATGATTGCACATTAAATATTTTATCCAGTTCTTTAACCAATAGGATATTAAGGTGGTTACCAATAACTTGTATAACAAACCATGCTAGAATGAAAATACTTTTATATTAGTTAGTACCTATACCAGCTCCAATTACCCTCTCACCATTAATATGTGACTATTTCTCTTTTCACACATCCTCTTCATCATAGTGTCACATTTTTAAGATTTCTTTGATAATCTAATAAATAAAATAAGAAATCTTAAATTTGACCTTAATTTGAATTGTTCATCTGAATAAGATTGAGCTTCTTTATTACATTTAAGAATCATTTATAGTAGCATGTCATGGTGGCTTAGCAGTTAAATCTACCAGGCATAGTCCATATATATCCCAAGGATTTAGGATTGTGACCCAGGATTGGTGGGAATAACCAAGATGAACAACTAAGTAAAAATAAATAAGGATGCTTCTATTTCCTCTCTATTCCTGCCTGCCTGCCTACTTGCCTTCATTCCCACCTGCAACTTTCCTTAAATTTTTTTTTACATTTCCTTTCTCTAAACTGTACAAAAATATACAGTCTAAAAATCATGACTCCAAATATCATTTGATTTAAAATTTGTCCCTCCCACAGGCAGAATCCGCTCTAGAATAGAAAATTTTCCACTTCAGTTTTTGCTGTTTTCTCTCCTTTGAATTGTATCCATTTATTCCAGGTTTGGAAAGAAAGTGAGGTGAGACAAAGTTCAGGAAAGTCTTATTTCCTTTGTGCCTCTTCAACCAATCCTTGGAGTTTCTAGGTGTGACAATGCCTGTTAACTCTTACTTTTACTTGTATGATATTTCTATGGGTTTTCCAGGACATTTTCCTGCTGGGTGCAGCTCCCTTGATGATAAGGACCATACTTGTTATGCTCAGATGCTTTTATTTAAAACACATATTTATTAAGGTAACATTATTTTACAACATTGCATGTTGTAAGACTGAAGGAATGCTTTTCATCAAATATATGGTATTGTACCACATATTTCACAGCTTTGAACTCCAGACTCAATCTCTTAGATTACTCCAATCAACACTACAAGTGCCTTTTACCTCTCTGAGTAAGCATCCTGGATGGATTAATTTTTAAGATGACCCAGTGTTGGCTCTCTTGATGAGTTCATCTTAGTCTCATGGCAACAGGCATCTTTGATGTCAAAGAACATGTAGGAAATTCCCACAGCAGCCCTCTCACTCTTTGGCCAAATATTAGTCAGTTTCTTTCTCTTAGAGCTATCCTGGTAAAAGTTTTACTATAATCCTTGTCCTCCCACTTGAATTGGATTGAAAAGAAACCAAAGTGTTACAACTTTAAGTACCAGCTCCTCAACTGAAGACTTCTAGTGCAAATGTTTCCTTCATAAATGTAACTTAGAGATGAGTAATGGGTTGGCAGAACTGACTTTACAATGTCTGGTATGCCTTAGACTTTAAAGTATTTAGGCCTTTTTCTCATTGTATATTTGCTTTCAGTATTTTTGGGATCAGCATAAATTTGAAGAAAGCAAGAGTCACATTCAATATCCTGGTAAACATATATGATATAATTAAACAAAACAATCCAGAAAAACATAGACGTCTCTTTTTCCTGAACTTCTCAAAGTACAGCGTCCAGTATACATGAAAAAGGGAAATTTTAATAAAACATACATAATAATCACTACATGTTAGATATCCATCTAAGCATTATATATACATATATTACACATATCTCTCTATATATCTATATCAACATCTATCTATATAGATGTATCATAGATGTCTATATCTAGATATAGATATAAACAGACATCTATGACATCTATATAGATAGATACAGATATATAAGAGATATATATATAAATAGATGCATATAGACATAGAGCTATAATATCTATGCATATATATATATACATATACACATACAAGTCAAGTAATTTTCACATATGTCATATAAAGTTTGGTCTGTTATTGCCACCATTTTGTAAGGGGGGAACTAACATAGAATTATATTAAGTATTTTGGCCAATATCACACATCTAACTATTGTTGGACCTAGTTTTGAACTCTGCCTGGTTCTAAAGTTCAGAATCTGTTCTCTTAACCATTATATTCTGTTGACCCTCATTTACATCATATTGGTTATTTGCTTTCAGAGAAACAAAATGAAATCTAAAACCAGATTTCCCTAATTTCTGGTTGCCTCAGATCTTTTGTTTCCAATGAAACTGTTCTTAATGTATAAACTCAAATTTATTAACAGAAATTCAGTGAAATATTAAAGGAAATTTATCCCAGACTTGAGAAATTCATGTAAAGTTAATGGGAAAGAAAATAGCAGGGCAATTTAAAAATTAAAAAGACACTTTCAATTCTGGATTTAAAAAGTATCACAGGCAAGGACTAGATCAAGCTAAAAAGCTTCTACAAAGCCAAAGAAAATATCATCAGAATGAAAAGATAGTCAACTGAATGGGAGAAGATATTTGCTCATCATATATCTGACAAGGGTTTAATATCCAAGATATAAGCTCACACAACTTAGTAATGCCAACGACAACTAACATTAACTTAGTACAAAAAAGGAGCAAGATTTCCATAGAGACTTCTCCAGAGAAGACATATGGATGGCCAATAGACACATTTTTAAAACTTTTCGTCATCACACTTGGCCAAATCACAATAATATGTCATCTTGTACTATGAGAATAATTTATATAAAAAGACTAGAGACAACAAATATTGGCAGGTGCGGCAAAAAGGGAATCCTTGTGCATTGCTAGTGGGAATGCAAATTGGTGCAACCAATTTTGAGGCTCCTCCAAAGGTTAAAAATATAATTAACATAAGACTCACAATTCCACTTCCCAGTGTCTATCTGAAGAATATAAAAAATTAATTTGAAAAATGCACCCCTATATTCATTGTAATCTATTTACAATAGTCAAGGAATGGAAACATCCTAAATACCTGTCAACAAGTGACTGGATATAGAAGCTGTGGATATATATATATATATATATATATATATATATATATATACACACATATGTAACATTATGTATTTAAATATATATGCATACAGTAGAACATTACTCAGCTATAAAAAAGATGAAGCTTGCAATTTTTGACAACATGAATGGGGCTAAAGAGGATTGTGCTAGGTAAAATAAATCAGAAGATGAAAGACATATGTTGGATGATCTCAATCATATGTGAAATATCAGGAAACAGAACAAACAAAACAAAAGGTAATCTTTAAACTTTGGTATTAGAACTGAAATTAATAAAGGCAAAGTGGGAGAGAGTTGGAGCAAAGTATAGTAAGAGTTCAAGAGACAGTGGTAGAGGGCTACTGGTAAATTGGTGGTAGTGTTATATATGATGAAGAGTGAACCTGTACATCTAACACTTACGTAGTATTGCATATAAAAGCTACCTTTATTAATCAAATGTATCCCAGAAAGAGTATGTTATAAATATAAATATGTACATACTTGAAACCAATGAAACGGATTATAGAAAAGAGGAACAGACCAGGAAAAACTTCATTATTTCAGTATTAATAATTTGAAGACCCAAAGTTGCACATCTACTTAGGAGACTGAAATGTATCATTACTGATCACTTGTAAGCACTTCTTTTCATTTAACAATAATGTATACACCTGCTCTTTATATAAATTTTCAGGTAACTGACTTTTTAAAAGAATATGGGTTTATGCAGACATAATCATAAAGAATAAATGTCATGCAAAATGATTGCAAAGTTAAATTGAAAATTTGCAAAGTGTAAAGAATTTCACAAAGTCAAGTATAATGATATTTTCAAGCTCTTTAAATGGCACTCAATGTCATGGATAAATGAGTGATAAAAATGAGTTCTGTGAAAAATATAAAGCATCACATTTGTTTGGACCAGGTATGTGGAAGAAAATATTAATCTCTATGCTAAAGAAAAGAGCTTGCTAAAATTCACTTCAAAGAATATTAAGTAATAGCAGGGTGTTAAGAAAATTAAATAAGCTTGTAATTTTTTTCCTTGTAAGATAAAATATAATCTCATTTAATAAATACTTTACATCCCATGTACCTAAGCTCACAGAAGTTTGTGGTTAAAAAATGAATTTGCATATCTTGGTAGACAAGCATTTATTGTCTTGCTTCTTCCTATTAACCATGAGTAGACATAGAAGATGTGTATACTTGATCATTAGTAATGGAGGACCACACATATCTTTAACCTTTATTGAGACCTTTAACTCAATGGGCTAAACCCCAGCAGTGTCATTGACTTTTTGTTCTTTGATTGACTCAAGAATGTGAATATTTTATAAGCATTTCTTTTTTCACATAGTAAAAAAGATGATTTCACTTTCTTTCAATTTAATTTCTCTATGTACTCGTGCACCAGATTTCTGAATAACAAGCAGATTTACATTTTATAACACAGCGTTGAAGTCTATAATTTGTGATTTCATAAATCAAAGAAGAGAAAATTGACAAGAATTGTGGCCTAATAGGTGCTTTTTAAAAACTTATTTTAACAGCACATCATTCAGAGGAGAAAATAGATTTTCAAGCAACAGAAATTTTTGCAAAAATAGTTTTCTCTTTAAGCTAATGCTATGAGTCAAATGTAAAGTGAAAACTGTTGAATCACAGTATTACACAGTTTTTCAAAATAATGCTAAAAAGTCAATATTCAATTTATTCTTTGTTCTTTCTAGGAATTAGTATAGCTCAAATTCTCACTTATTTTAGCTAAAAGCTTTAAACTTAATAACCGAAGTAAAAAGATCTCAAAATTGATGACATTTAATAAAGAATTAAGCAATTAATTTAGCTTTAAGATTCAAATCCTGAAACAGGATACTCTGTATAGACTGCCTACCCTTACAATCTTGGGTGGGCTTCATATTAAAAATTCCTTTTGAGTAGGTGATTTCATTATCACTTGTGCTACAAAAGAAGTTGTGTTCTGGGTCTGTGGTTCTGAATATTCTATGGAGAACAAGAGAGGCAAGCACAAGATGATAAAAATATTAATGTTGTAGAACCTTAGGGACTACTCAGAAAAGCTCCTGTCTCATAGCTTTTATCTGATATTTGGAGGGAGAGAGATACATTTTTTTATGGTTTCTTCATAGACAAGTCCAGTTCATTATGACTGTCACTATCTTTTAGACTAAAGAAAGAAGGGGTCCTAGGAATAAGTTTATGTATAATTTTATTTGGACAGAATTAAAAAAAGCACAAAATACATATAGAGAAAAAATCATAACTGAAATGTTTATTTTAAGAGACAGAAGAAATTGTAAACCATAGTTGATTAGGAAGGTAAGTTTTGTTATACTTAGGAAATACTATTCAGTAACTAGTAAAAAATAATCATAGTTATTGAGAAAATATTTCATCTTGCTTATTGTTGAGTGCAATAAGCTTGTTGTAGTATTCATATACTTTTTGCTTCCTTAAAAAAGAGGAAGTCATGGATAAATACTTGAAAAACAGATAGTTGAAAGCATCAAATCTTGAGAAGATAGTGTATAATTACCAGGCTGAAACTAACTAGAAACAATAATATAAAATTTAGATAAAATCTAACAAACATCACTAGATTATTCCAGAAAATAAGAACAATAGCACACTTCCCATATAATTTTATAAACTAACATAACCTTGATACCCAAACTGATAAGCACAGTATCAAAAAAAGACAAAACAAACCCCCAAATTGAAAATAAAAAACACCTTATAAATCAATTTTGTTTATAAACATAGAAACAAAAGAAGAAAAATAATAAAAGACTTAATCTAGCAATATATTTTAAAAATGCATCATAACCAACTAAGATTGATTCTAGGAAAGCAAAGAGGGTTTCTCAGCAGAAGCTATGCATTTGACTACAAAAACATATTAAAGAAGAAAATTCTCATTTACAATAGGTGAGCTACAATCAGATTAAATTAACCAAACGTTCACAATGAAAAGCTATAAAGAAAAATAACTAAACACCTACTGATAAACATATTTACATGCTTTTACAGTTACATGTTTACAAACTTCTCATTCAGAATCAGGAAAGAGAGGATCTGTACTTCTAGTCAGTATTTATCTAGACAGTATCTAGACAGTAAAGAATGAAAAATAATAACATAAGAATTGCAAACAATAACACAAATTTTCATTCTTAACTGTTAATGAAACTGCTCAAAATCTAAGAGAATTCAAATTACATATTTAGGGAGTTGTGTTGGAAGCAATGATGGACTAATTTATTTTGACCAAGCCACAGCTTTGGTAAAAACAAACAAATGAACAACAACAACAACAAATAACAATCCGGAACATATATATATATATACACACACACACATATATATATACATATATATACACATATATATATATATAAATTGTTAAAGTATGTACAATATAGGAAGGAATTATTTGGTCAAAATGTAAATAGGAATGGAAACCCAGAAGTAAATAGACAGCTCTGTTAGATGGGTTGCCTCAGGGAGGGGCTGTAACAGAGAAAGGTGTCAGAACCCCCGCAAGAGCATGCCTTAGACCAGGGATTAAAGTTCAGCTATCAGGACAGTTAATTGCCTCTGACACAAGCACCCAGTCGTGGAATGTATCTAGATCAACAAGGAAAGCAGGTGGACAAGTTTGACATGTGAGATGTGGAGTGCGTGACCAGGACGGATACGCCACTAAGAAACAAAGGAATGACACAAGTTGAAGAAAACCACCAATAACTTCAAAGGACAATGTCACCTCTCTCAATCAGGAACTGAAACCTGGTCTGCAGACCTCCTCTTTCCATCTCTCTTCCTCATCATTGGAATTTTTCCTTAAAAACTCAGGCTACTGGCAAGGTAAATGCAGTCTTAGACTCCCTTGGCTGGCTCCATCCTCTCTTTCTGATTCCCACTAATGAACCCCCAACTTGCTTACTCACTGCACCTGTCTGATATGTGGAGTGACCCTGAACCCATGGGGTCTGGACCTCGCTTGGTCAGCTCCATCCCTTTACCCTCTAATTAAATCTCTGCTTGCTCACTTGCCTAACTTTATCTTGGAGTCTTTGAGCGACCTGAACCCCACAAAAGGGGAAACACCTTGGCAGATAAGACCCTGCAGTGGTCAGATAAAACTGTGGAAGAGCAGTGCATACATTCCTGCAGTTGCCTTATGGTCAATAATTGAGTTAAAAAGGCAGCCCATCTGAATCAGGTCAAACCAGTTGACTGTGCAGGTACACTCACAAGCATGACCAACTCAGAGTAACCTCTACCTTATTATAAGATACTTAGCATAAAATTGTATATAGAATCATTACAGAAGACTGAATTATGGGTAGTAAGCATGCACATTTGAGGGAACACCTATTCATGAAAGACATCCTGTTTCCTGGAAATCTCCACCCAGAAACACCCTGGAGCAGAGAAGGTGAAGGAAAAAGGCCTGTCCACCTCTTCCCAGCAGTCATGAAGGCAGCCATAAAACATCCCGTGATCTAAATTTACTGTAATGTCGCAGGAAACTGAAGTCACCAACAGACAAAGAACTTCCCAGCTTGAAACCCCCCACTCTAATTTACTTCTCTCTCTTCCAGCATTGCTCTAGCCTATATAAGTATACCCTAACCCGAAGCCCATGCTCAGCCTTTGGGGAAGGATCCCTGCTGAGCCCGCATAATAAATCCACCTAAAATACTTAAAAAGAGTGCCCCCATGGTTTGCTCCAGGGAGAGCTGTAACAAGAAAAGGAGGAACCATTGAAAAAATCCTCATAAACATGTGTACTCCAATAAAATAGCGGTCGATTTTCAGTTGAGCCTTACCCGCTTCTCATTTTGAGAGGTATAGTATTTCTCTTTTTCTGGCTTTAATAAATTTTCCACTAAATCTTTTGTCTTCGGTGTCTTGTGTGCTAATTTCACAAGTGGGAGGCTCCAGTCTATTTGGCAACTCCCATGCTAACAGTTTTAAATATCTCAAAAGCTATGAATTTGATGACTGCCCTGTAGAGTAAAACTTTTTAAATGATAGTCTGCATTCTTATTTTTACTCCTAAACTTCCACCTACTCCAAGATAATTACAAACAATATCACTGAACTTACTCTCCAGCAGCTAACTGCCTATTAGAATATACTTTTGTAAGGCCCTCTCCTTTTTCTTTTCGTTATTTCTTTTCTCATATTGTTCTACACTTCCTTTCTCTTCCTTTGCTTCCTTTCTTATTTTTACTTTTTTTTTTCTACTCCTTTTTTGGTGAGTAAAAACAGCCATTAGTAAATTTCTATTTACAAAGAGAATATCATCATGGATTATATTATCTTTCTTCACAATAATTTGAAGGATCTATTTAGTTATGTAGTTAAGTCAGACCAAAGAATCTTTAAATATTACTAGAATTTAACTTTGATTCTAATATCTTTATTGAGCTAATGAATGTATTTCTAGATATCAGAATTATAATAATTAATTGCTAAATTTTCATAAAGAAAATGTTTTCTGAAATAGACTCAATTAACCAAATTTACTTGCCTACCTCATTTTCTATATAACAAATTTAAATCACTTCCCATGTCTTCCATTTTAATTTTGCTGCATTTATTTTCATAAACACAATTGTTTCTATATTTGAAAGAATATTTGACATCTATTGACTCTGACTCTATCAAATGTTATTGTTCATGTTTTTGTTAGTGATAGACCCACAGTGAAAGAGATGGCGACAAGGGTGTTGATACACTCTGAAGCACAACTTTAGTGTCCCATGTGCAGGCTGAGAAAGTTCACTGCCAAGTGAGCATTCCGATGGGTTAAGGTCTTGGTACACTCTTTATAGGGTAAGCAGCAACCATCAGAGAGTTGTTCTTCTTTGAGAAAAAGAATGGGGACGAGAAAAAGGAGCGGGAGTTTCAATGATGGGAACGGGAAGTTTCAGCAGAGAAAATGCGGGTACAGGATGTGGTTAAACACTTGGCTGGCATTGATTTCAGAGATGACAGAGGGTATCCCTCAAAATAGGATACGGGTCTCCAAGTCTGCTGAAACAGGATGGGGTCGTCATGTCTGTTGACTCTAACTTGCTTTTGGATGGACCTTGTAGCTATTCAGTTAGTGGGGTGGAGTCCATGCTAAACCAGGTTCTTTGTCTCCCAGGAAAGAATTCAGAGGAGCCATGTGGAGTAAGTCAGCCAGGAACACGCTTTATTAGTGAAAGCAAAAGTACACTCTCAAGGCCTGAGAACACAGTTTTGTGATGGGAAATGAGACAACATTTGTCAGTGTCGCGGGTCTTTATGTTGCCCAAGCTGGTAGTCTCACCTATGGTCCAGAGGTGAGCTTGGGTGGAATTTTCCACAGAACCGAGTGCTTTTATCCTGCTAGAGTTTTGATAATCTTGTCATGGTGAGCCAAACCAGCAACTCTCTCCTCTTTTCCAGGAAAGTTGACTGAAAGTCTCACATTAATAATTGCTCACACAGTCCTGCTTCTTCTGTCAAAGTTCTGTCAAGTTTGTCATAGATTCTCTTGCCTCTCACCCTGCTCATACCTAACTGCTACTCAGAATTTCTATCATTGTAAACTCTGTATTCATTATTTACACCAAGGCCAACATTCTTGAGTAAATTTGGCAAATTTAACGTATGTCCAAATAGTAGCTTTATCTTCAGTAGTTAGGTTGCTACAAATTTGTCACATGAAATTTTAGTTGTCAATTTTATATTTGTTTGATTATTTCTGTGTTCTAATAGAAGTCCTAAAAATCTCCATGAACAGATTTCCCTAAATATCAAGCATTTCTTTATTTTCCATAAATCAAATTAATTTCTAAATGCAAAACCTATTATTAGGACAGTGGAAAACTTCCCTTCACATCTGTCTGATACTCTGACCTCTTTTTTAAGATTATTTCTTTTCTCTTTGACACAATATGAATGCAACAAGGTTTTCCTTGTTCTTAGCATCAGATCCACTTGAGTTGATACAGAAGTCCTGATTCCCTTCCAAATGCCCCTTCGATATTAATACATTTCTTTTAATCTCTTCCAGGTGACAGAAAACATCTGTGAGTCTCCCATCTTTGTTTCCATCTGCTTCTACATAATGCTACATTCCTCTCAGGCATCTACTCATTATCCTTGAGGTGCTGCTAGCAAGAAGAGAACAGACTCTTTTTGCTCTTATGGCCTGAGGGCATCTCTTGTTTCCATTACTTGAAGTATTCCTTTTTAATCTTTGGGGCAGAGATCTTACCTTCCTTCCTGCATCACTTGAATGTAAACTTTATCCTAAGATCACATCCTTTCTTTTATTTTTCAACCTCTAAATTCTTCTAAGGGTATAATATGTGTAAAAACAAAAACTTAATGTTATTCCTTTAGTCTATGCTTCTACAAATTTCCCTGAAGCATTAAAATAAGAGGCTTGAGATAAAAAAAAAAAAATAAGAAGAAAATTATGCCAAAATATAAAGCCATGTTTATATGAATTGTATATGCTATCTTGTCACATTTCTTAATGTTATCAATAGAAAGTGATTCTTCAGCCAGGCTAATTTTTAAATATATAGTGAATATTCCTTGGGGATCTTCTAGTTACTGTGAGTTTTAATTTGCGTTTATTTTTCAGGCACAGCCGTGAAAGGCATTTTTTTTAAAGAATGGAAGCTTTTCATTGGAGAGAGATTTGAATAAATTTTAGGAAAGGTGATATAAAGTTCTTGGCTTCTGGCAAATATTCACCCATTGTAATGGAAAAAAAGTTCCATGTAGCAAGGGAAGTTTTGGTTTGCTTCAAGTTTCTCTCCATTGTGTTCATTGTCTTGTGTTTTAATTGTTGCTGAGAAGTAAACCAAATTGACACATGTGTGAAATCATTTTCTAGGAGGAAGGATATGCAGAATTAAAGCTTTCAATCATTTTCCTTTGAAATCCACTAAAGAAAGGAACAATTTGGATACTGTGATATAGCCCTGACTGATTCAACACAAGTCCCATCAACCCTGATCCATTCAGCTCGAGATGAGGAGAAATTCACCAGGTCTGTGGACTCAATACAAGGGTCTAGGTAATATAGATAGAGAGCTTGCTTATAATGTGGAATGTGTGTGTGTGTGTGTGTGTGTGTGTGTGTGTGTGTGTGTGTGTAAAATGCATAGAACTTTTCTGGCCTGATGAGTGTGTGCCTTGTAGAGACACATTTAGAGGAAACTACTGCATAGCAGTTTATATGTGTGTATATATATATATTATTTATATATATGTGTGTATATATAATATATATACACACATATATATGTATATATATATATATTATCTGGAGCTAATGTCTCTGATGTAAATACTTGGCAATGATTAAGCATAATACAAGAAGATACAATTTTTCTTCTACCTTCTGACAAATCAGTGCTAAATTTGTCTGGAGACATGCTACAATGGTAGACAATGGATAAGGTGGGATTGCAGTAATTTGTGAAAACTTAAAGTCACAGCATAGCACACAACTGATCTGCTGATTTTCTTTTTCTTTTCCATAAGGCGAATGGGACTGACTGTGATTCTTATTTTGGACATGTAAGCCAGTTCTACAATAAAAGGCAGTTACAAGAGAGCCAGATGGGCTCCAAGCGAGATGCCATTGTCCCAAGTACAGACCAGGAAAGCACCTTTCAGAGAATAGGATGGAGCTATCATATTAAGCTTGGGGAGAGAAGTTTTTAAGGGGAAGTTTCAGCAAGCATGCTGGGGAGGGGGTGGAGTCTTGATAAGGCCACCTGGCCTGCTGTTGATAGCAGGGTAAGGAGTTGAGATGTCTTAACAGGAGGAACTGTCCTTGACTTTGATAAATGGAAGGGGTTGAACAACATCTGGTCTTGTTTCAAACAGCAAAATGTTCCTTTCTTCATGCTGCCTGGAATGTGATAACTTGCTTTTTTTTGTTTTCTTTTGTCTCCTGTCTCAGGATAACTGAAACAATGAACAGTGTTGGATTTTTCGAATATAATATACTTTTCATAAAAATAAGGAATTTGTTCAAATTGAGAAGTAAGATTTGCATCATCAAATTAGTTAAAAATATTATGGAAACAATCTGTTCTTTATGTTTATTTTTAAATTAGTTTTCCTGAAGAAAGATTGCATGATAATATTATATAGGTTTGAGATGTACGTTATTATAAATTAACATCTGTATATTATAGATTGTTTATCACCAACGAACTCAGACCTTCTTTCATCATATATTTGTTCCTTTTTACCCAATGTTCTTCCTCTTCTCCCCTGCTTCCTTCTTACTGCCACTAATTTGATTTTAGAGATTTTACTTGTTTCCTTGGTTTACTGATATCCTACATATGAATTAGATCATACAACACGTCTTTATATCCTACTGGCATAACTCTTTAGTGTAATTCCTTTTTCCCACCAATATTGTTCAAATGCCAAGGTTTTATTTTTTTACAGCTGAGTAGTATTTCATTGTTCATGTATACCAAATATCTTTATCCACTCCTCTGTCAGAGGAAATTTGGGTTATTTCTAGCCCTTGTCTATTATAAATAATGCTGCAATGAGCATGAGGATGCATATATCTCTTTTTACTAGTGTTTCTTTGTCTTTTAGTAAATACACAGAAATGGAATAATAGATCACATAGATTTTCATTCTCAATGCTTTGAGAAATCTCTATAATGCTTTCTATACTAGTTGCACCAATTTACACTCCCACCGACAGTGAATAAGTTCCCTTTCTTTACATCCTTTCCAACACTTGTTGGAAAATCCATATGATAATAACCACTTTCATGGGTATAAAGTAATACCTCATTATTATTTTGATTACATTTCCTTAATAATAAGAGGGATAAGCCATATTTTAAAGTGCCTGTTTGTCATGCATACATCTTCTTTAGGACAAGTGTTTATTAATTTTAAAAATAGAAAAATATTAGCCAACACAATATTGAAGACAAAGTCAGAGAATTGGAATCACCACTTGACATTGTGACTTACTATAAACTATAATAATCAAGACAGTGCAGTGCTGGTGAAAGAACAGATAAATTGATCAATAAAACAGAACAAAGACACCAGAAAGAGACCCACATAAATATAATCAAGTGATATTTGACAAAGGAATAAAGTCAATGCAATGGAGACAGTAGAGTCATTTCAATGTTGGAACAAGGATACATCTACATGAAAAAAATAAATCCAAACTAGTTTTACACCTTTCACAAAAACTATTTCAAATAGATCATGCAGAAAAAGTATCTGCACTCTTATGCTTAAAGCAGCACAATTTGCAATAACCAAGACAGGGAAACAAACTGCAAATCCATCAGCAGATTACTGGATAAGTAAACTTTGATATATACATATGTATATATTATGTATATATATATATAATATATATAAACGAAATTCTATGCAACTGGAAAAAATAAAAGATGAAATCATGCTCTTTGTAACAACCTGGAAGGAACTAGAGGGGATCATGGTAAGCAAAATAAGTCAGAAATAAAAAGAGTACAAGATAGTCTCCCTTAGAAGTGGAATATAAAGAAATGAAACAAACAGACAAACCCCAACAAAATTCACAGGATGGAAAACTGTGGCTATCAGGGAATGCTGGAGGTGGTGGGAAGGAAGGAAAAAATAAGATGGTCGTAAAGAAACTAGAACTCTGGCAGTGGGTGTGGTGTGAAAAGCACATAGACTGACATGAGATTTAAATATGCTAAAATGCATATAGCTATGTTAACAGAAGAAATAATAAAATTATTATTTAAGAAAAAATAGATCATATAACTAAGTGCGAAACAAAACAAAACAAAAAAAGAAGCCATAAAATCAAGAGAAGACAATATAGGAGAAAATCTAGGTGATTTGGAAATGGATTTGGGAATGTGTTCTTTTGTACACAAAAGGCACAATCAAAGAAAGAAAAAATTAGAAGTTGAGTTTCATTAAAATTAAAAACTTCTGAGCCATGAAAGAAACTGTTCAGAGAATAAAAAGAAGCCACAGGCTGTGAAAATATTTGCAAAAACTGTATCTGACAACGAACTGGCATCCAAAATACGGAAAGAACTCAAATTTCAACAAGAAGAAAACCAATAGCTCTATTAAAAAATGAACAAAGAATCCAGGTGCCTCATGAAGAAATAGAAAGTAAACAAATGAAAAGATGTTCAGCATATGTCACTAGAGGAAGGCAAATTCAACCATGAGACACCACTTTATACTTATTAAAATGGCTAAAATCCAAAACACTGACAGCAGGAAATGCATGCATGTTGAGCAAGAGGGGCTGGTGGGAATGCAAAGTCATTCAGGTACATTAGAATTCTCTGTACTTTTTGATAAGATTTTCTGTATATCTACAACTGCTATAAAAAATCTATTTAATGTGTTTTAAAAGCATACTCAGGCATGCGCGGGTGGAGGTTGTGTGCAGTTCACGTATATCTCAAGGTCCAGGGGCCGGTGGGAACAATCAAGATGGACCATTAAATGAAAACTAAATAAAGTGCTTCTTCCTCCTCTCTCTTCCTGCCTGCCTATCTCTGCTCACCCTTTATTCCTGCCTGCACCTTCCCTTAAAAAAAAAAAAATCCTCTAAAACAAATTGGAAAAAGTGAATATGTAAATATATGCGGGTAAGAAAATGGAGGCACAGAAATATTAAGTAACTTAATATTTGTCTGAGGTAGTATGGCCCTGGAGACTTTGTTCTAGCTCTCATAATTAGATAACATTCTTCTTTTGTCACAAAATACTGAAACATTTATAAGAATAACAGTCTTTATGAAAGGCTTAGAGCTCGTACAAGCAGCACTAAACAATAGTAGAACCTAAAACAGTCTAGATTAATATCCACCTTTTTAAAAGTCTCAAACTACTGGGATTTCTCATTAGCCCACTACCATAAGAGGAATTCAGCTTTCCATCATTTTCCTAGTTTTACTTGATTCATCAATCTTTTTTCTTTCTCCTGTATTTTCCTCAGCAATTTCTTCTAAAGCAAGAAAAGGAAAAAAAAATGAAAAAAAAAAAAAATAAGCCGCTATTTCTCTCTTGCAAAAGATTCCGACTTTTCTGCTCATTAGGCTTTTCTTTTCAAGTAATTTTAGAACATTACCCACCAACTAAGTTGTTCATCAGTTTGTTACCACCACCACGCTTCCCAAGGACAATTACTTTCCAAAGAATACTGATGGTTCTCCTGGACCACAGCGTATGCATAGTTACATTTTATACTTCCATAATAATCTTTAAATTAATATCAACTGTTCATAACTTATAATTTTTGTTTAGATATGTTGAATATGAAAAACATTTCTTATTAGATAATTACTTTGGGCAGATTGCCTAAATTTTAGTGATTGATTTTCTTTATACGTAAAATGGATATGACAGTGGTCTTTAGTAATAAGGCAATGGTGGTGTGTCCTGGTGGCTTAGTGGTTTAGTCTACCAGGGGCAGTCCACATATATCTCAAGATCCCTGGATCAAGAGCTAAGGCCTGGGAAACAACCAAGATCAACAACAAAGATAAATAAAATGCTTTTCCCTACTCTCTCTCTCTGACTTCTTGTCTTCATTCCTGTCTGTATCTTTCCTTTAAGTTTTTAAAGAAAGAATAATAGTAAGGTGATTGTGAAAAAATAAAATAAAATGGAAAAATTCAGAACAATATATCGTTATGTTTAAAAGGAGCTATTATTTTTTATTTAATTTATTAGCAGATTGTGGTTATTTCTTGGGAAGCTCCATCTAAATATTTTCCTCAAATATCTAACTTACTCACCTGCAAATTATAACTTCGTACTTCTGGTGCTAATATAAGTTGTCCATTGCAGAATGGTATTAATTGATCGTGGCCATCAAAAATAATGAATGCTATGTCAAAAATGCATAACTAATCAAGTAAAATCCAGAATAAATCATTCTCCATACAGACCAGGTAAAATAATCAAAGATAGCCACCATATTCTGAAGGAAAATCATTCTAGGAATTAAGAAGTAAAGTGAAATCAGAATGAATTCTTTTTTAAAACTCCCAGACTTCTTTAAGCTATCTATCTATCATCTATCTTCATCCACCTACCTGTTATCTATACATAGACATAGATATTCATGCATATCTACATATATGCATATGTATTTAATAATCAGAGATCCTGGTAATAATGGAGTCTGGGATAGTGGTGGGAAAACAGAAAACACAAACATTGTTCAGAGAAATATTTTCATGAAGACAAGCTTCTTCATTAGTAGAGTAAATTTTTTTAAGTCTCACAGTCATCACAAATATTCATTTTGACCTATATTTATGTATCCATAAAGATCTTTCTCGTTAGTGCTGAACAAGTTAAGAGGACACAGGCATCTTATGTTTTTGTCACACCAGAACCAACAACCACCTCTGGATGTTTTCTGTTATACTTTTAGGAACCAAGATGTTTTCTTTTTGAACATTGCAAATAATTGACTATAGAATTTAGCCTTTTTAAAAGTCATAACATATATAACAATGCAGGAGAAAGGGAATAGTGTAGGAAACTTGCAGGAATTTCCTAAAAAGTAAAGGAGCATCATATCTGGGATGCATCTGAATCACTTGAGAAAATTTATTAAAATACAGATGACAGAATTCCATATGCTGAGATTTTATTTCAGTAGCTCTGTGATGGGTCTTGTACTTAACAAACTGTCTGATGATCATCAAGCAGTTAGAACTTTGAGCCTCTCTGAATAAGACTAGTGGAAGGAACAAATGGAAAGTCTTTAGTACAGTGGTTAGGCTTTAAACAGAGAAGAGGAGAGGCTATTCTTCCTTTAATTTACTAGATTTTCATATTGCCTTCTCTAATTTTATATGCATGAATGTTAGATTAAATACAATTAAACATTGTTTTGTCACTGTGACAGAGTCTACCATCTATCTATTATTCAACATCTCCAAACATACATGCAATATGAGTATATTAGCAACAAAATTGTTCTTTATTTACCTAAATAAATTATTAGAATTGAGGAAGGCAAGAAGCCCTAAAATGGCAATTGAAAGTGAGGCAGGCAAGACGTCCTAAAGTGGCAACTGAGAGTACAAGATAACTGGTTTCAAGGAAAACGAAACCTAAGCAGAAGTTTCACTTCTGTACCCTGCTTACTGCTTAAGGAAGGAGCCAACCAGAGTGAGCTATGTATTTTAAAAAGTTCCCGCTTTGAATTTCTGCTTACCTATCAGCATAAAAAGTTGTACAATTTTGCTAGGGGCCTAGAATTTGGACATTGTCCTCTGGGTCTCACCGGTAAATTAAACTTTCTCTCCATCCTCATCTGGTCTCTGCGTCCGAGTCTTTTGGGCACATCGATCATCCTGAAACAGAATGATCAAAACTTAACAGCAACCTTAACGTAATGTTCACCTTATTTTCAAAGACACTTAACTTTCATCATTTGTGATAATACTATGTAATGGTAAAAATAAAGAACAGACAAATAAAATAAACCGCAAAGTAAAAGGTGAACGGACTACTATGAAAACTAAAATTTTTAATATTTCTTCATTGTTTTTAATGTTAAAGGCATAATTTATTTTCCAAGTGCCAGTCTTCTCTTTTCTAATGTGTGTGTTTTAAAATTTTTATTAAAAATTTATACACCTAAATTTGTACATGTATGTATAGCAAGTATATATGCATATATGCATATATTACAATGCTACTACCTGCAAATCCTGTCCAATTTTTTTAAAAAATGGAGTTGTCAAATAGAACTGTACCATTTATGTAATCTAAAAAAGGATTTTTAAGTAAATGCTTTTATAAAATTGATTGTCAAGTAATTATGTTTCATTTGCATTCTAATTTTATTCTGTGGCAAACCAATCCTCTGACTTTTTAAAACCCTGTTTCCCTGATACCTCATGGGTTAACATCGTGATCCTACTAAACTATAATTTATGTATTATTTTATTCTGGAAAAAAAAATGACGCATATGTTTTACCATTCCCCCCCCACACACAAAAAGAGACCTCATATTTAGTCTCCAAAATGGGGTCCAGAATAGTTATTAGTCTCAGACACAAAAGAATAAATAAATGTCTTCCAAAGTGTCTCACTTTCACAGAATTAGGGTAGAGTTAGAAAACTAAGAAGGTGTCTTGAAGCTCCATCTCAATGTTACTCAGACTTTTCCTTACTGTCACTGAAAGCACCCGTAACACAAAGTGTCAAGAAAGGTCATGCACTGTTTGAGGAGTTCTGGAGCTGGGTCTCATCTCCAGGCTAATGGGATGGCAACTGCATTAGAACATGTGTAACTTTGGACCCTGACCCCTTTCAAATGAGCAAAAACCACAATGTCTCCCTAGTCTGTTGGGAAGCAGGACTTTTCCCCAGAAACAATCCTTTACTACCTTCCACCCATTTAATTTTGGGAACTTTCTGACATGCCACATTCTCAGTCTTGAACAAAGAGAATGAGATTGGAGTCATCAGGCCCATCCTGAGACTGAGGGTAGGCTCAGAATCCTCTGAGGTTCCTCTGGATGTCTGGCAATACAGCTGAGGGTAAAGGGGAACAAGTAAATAAAACTGATGTTCTATTGGAAACAGTCCAGGGAGATTAAATGCTTAATAAGAATTTTACCATGTCCAATTTATGAATGAATAAAGAAAACATACTTGAGAGCAGTTTTAATTTTCTTTCTTTAGGCTGACTCCTAAAATTTGCAAACAACCAGCATTCATAGCATCACATTCAAAAACAAATACAAGGCTAATGACTTGTCTCTTGAAAATTTGAACTGTTTACAACTTTAGATATTATAATTCTAATTACATTTATATTAAAATGTTATCAATTACTGTTAATTCCAACTACTGGTCAGCTTAAGGAATTGCCTGATAAATATTATTAAAGTGATTGATAATTAATTTAGCTAGATTGACCGATTCAGTACTAACATACCCCATTTATATTCAACATTTATATAACTGCAATTTTATGAATACTTTAAAACATGCTATGTTTTTTATGATTCTATCCTTTTATATAAAATATTCCATATTAATTTATATCTACCTAATTACAAAATACACAAGGGTTATAAGCCATAAAATCTATATTTATTTAGATCAAAAATAGTATATTTCTCCTAAATAATTTTCTGATGACAAATATTTACTTATGTTATATAGAGTACATTTTGTGCATGACTCTATGTGCTAGTGATACATCTTGGTAGAATCTGATAGGTCATTTATACTAGGAGTTATCCCAGTAAGAAAAGTCATGAATTTATTTGAGCATTAAAAATGAATCGCCAGGAAACATTCAATAGCAACTTTCTTCCCCCAACTCTTGCCTTTTCCTTTCTTCCCTTTTCTTATACATGTTCAGAGCACTGACACTGGATCATAGTTTATATAAAAATAAACACCCCCACTAGTTTGAGAGACAATGTGAGAATATTCTAAATATTTTCCTCTAATACTGTTTTCACCATTAATGTGGAGTTAAAAAATAAAGATATTCTTTAGAAAGATGAAATAAGGACTAGAAATATATTAAAATCAAGTAGAATTGACATTTCAGAAATAGAGCAAGGCAAATATATATATATATTTATGTATATATGTATGTGTGTGTGTATATATATATGTAAAACCAGAAGCCTAATAAAGCAAATGTTTCGAAACAAGATAATAAAACAGACTGAAAACAAATACTTAATATTAACAGAAATCTATTTAGTCATAAATTATTTAACTACATCTCTTATACTATATGTTGAAATAAATCACAAATGTCTTAAGCATATAAACATTGTAAACTACAAAAGCAGTGAGAATGTTTCATTAAGCCAGCTGATAAATATCTTTTTTGTTTGAAGGAAGTTGAAGAAAAGAATCAATTTGAACATAAAATTTAAAATCACTGTACAATGATATATAAAGCTAAAAACTGAAACACCACAAAGGCTTAGAAAACACAATATTTCTATTCCCGTATTTTAACTTAATAGATTCTGGATTAATAGCACTGATAAATAAATTGCTAAGTCAGATTAATAAGAAAAAGTCAAGATTCTAATAGAAGAGTGAGCCAAGATAGAAAAGGAAATTTACACAAGGGAAAATATGAAAACAAATTAGTTTTGTTTTGTTTAAGTACTTTTATTTTTAAGACTACACTATTCTGAAAAAGTTTTGTAGAAGTAAGCAAGCAGATGAAAATGTTCATGGTCTCTTTAGCAATCAAATAGTTTAAATTAAATTCATATTATAATTTTAATCACATTAAATACAACTTTGTCTTTCAAAAAGATGTCACCCAGAAAATATCTAGTTTTCAGTCAATGGATATAGTTTTATCACGATAATAGTATTATATTTGACATGATCTTTTGGAAAACAACATGATAGTAGATATTAATAACATGAACTATGAACATAGACATTTCATATTAATGTTATCTCAAGCAAAATCATATTTACAAAATTAGTTTAGTCAAATTATAATCTTTCATTTCAACTAAGGAAATGTTTCTTAATTTCTTATTTCTATTTTTTTACTCAGATTAGTAAAATGAGTTGGCAAAGTTGATAACTAATATAATGTTCTGAAGCCAGTTATAAAATAATTATTGTAAGTATGGAGAAATATTTTTAAGTATAAAATAATGTTGAATATGACAGTACAAGGTGGGACATCTATTGCATCTCTTGAAAATTATTCATTGAAAATGTTAATGTTTCAATAAATAAATTAAATATATTAATAATAAAAAAGTTGAATAATGCATTTGAGATTCATCATGTATTATTTGAGCATCAATAGTCCATTCCTTCTTTTGTTGAGTAGTATTCTGCTGTGTAGATTTCCAGAGGTTGTTTATATATTAAGTAATTGAAGGACACTTGGGTATGGAGTTTTGTGTGTTGAAAGAAGCTACATACATACCATGTGGTTTTTAGGAAAGTGACAAAGCCATAATGACAGAAAACAGATCTCTGATTTTCAGAGGGAGGAGGAGGAAAAATAATTAATTTTGAAAGGGTATATATTAGTTTCCTCACAAATTTCTATGAACTAAGTAACTTAAAACATGAGTATTAAAAGTATCTCTGGTGAAGTCTCAGATGGAAATGAGGAAATGTTATTAGACATTGAAGAAAAGATAATCCGTGCTATAAAATTACAAAGATCTAGGCATAATCATTTCTAGCATTGGGAAGAAAGTATACTTTGCAAGTTATGAATTTGAATATTTAGGTAAGATATCTGAGCAAAGTAATGAAGACCTGGCCTGGTTCTTTTTGCTGATTATAATGGAATGAAAGAGAAAGGAGATAAACTGAGGAAAGAACTGCTAAAACCAGAGCTAGAAATTGATGATTTGACAAATTCTCAGCCTACCTTTAGAGCAAACTTGGTCTGGAGAGAAATTTGCCCCAGGATGGACCATATCCAGAGTTTCAACTGTAAATTGATACGGAAGAGACGGGATTTTTTGAGTTGATCATATTTAGGTAAGATTTTTGATTTGGTGTTGATGCTGAATGAGATGAGTGTTGAGAATGCTGGGATTAGAAATAATGTTCTTTTGGACTTGAGATAGGTATTAATCTGGGGGTACCAGAGGTCAGATTACTATTGGTTGAACTATTTTCAACAAAATAGGCTCACCTCCAGTGTTTATGAATGTGATCTTATTTGGAAGTGCGTTCTTCAAAAATGTATCAGTTTCAGATGAGATATTGTTGAATTACTGTGGGCCCTAAATCCAATGCTGGTGTATTTATGAGAGAGAGAGAGAGATTTTAGATGTACAAGAACACACAAGGCCAGCACTCTGTGAGGACAGAGGCAAAAAATTAGAGTGATATTTCCACAAGTTAAATGCAAAGGATTGCTAGCAACCTCCAGAAGCTAGTGAAAGAGCATAGATTTTCCTGCAGAGCCTGCAGAAGTTAGCAATCTTACTGAGACTTTGGTTTTGAACTTCAAACTTGGTGCATCATTAGAGAATACATTTCTGCTATTTCAAGCTGTACATTTATGGCAATTTGCTATGGCATCCTCAGGAAGCTAATACAGGGTATGAGATAACATTTTAGGAGTATTAGGCCTGTTCTAGATCTTGGTTGCAATGTTCTTCACACAGTGATGCACATGTATCAAAATTCATGGAACTGGATGAAAAAAGTGAATGTTCCTGACAAAAATATAAATTAATTAAAAAAATAAAGACAAAATACAATAAAATACAGAGTGTAGAAAAAAATATTTTTCATTTCTGCTCATGAGAAGAAGGAAGGGATTTAGAAAATCTACTTGGAGAACTGGAAATTATATATGCAAAAAGGAGAAGGGTCTTCAGGTCAGAAGGTAGAAATAAAGAGACTGAAATGAAGAAAACTGTGAACATTTTCTCTGGTTCTTTTTAAATTCCTGCCTGCACCTTTCCTTTAAAAAATTAACATAAAACAGGTGTGCACTCACATATGTTTCCCATAATTTTTCCATAAATTCTGTCCTTGGAGCAGAAAAGTTCTCCAAAACATAAATTAAAAAAATTCTTACCAGAAGTCCACAAAAAGGCCTCTTGGAGCTTTAAGTTCTGATTTAGCTTCCTGAGAACTTTCTGGTTTTTCAGAGAGAGAGGGTAAGTGATAATTTTGGTATCTGAGGAAATTATGGAAAAAAAATAATGCCCAAGTTTAACTTGACCTTTGCCAAAGAGCACGCTCTCTCTGTCAGTTTATATGTATATATATATATATATATATATATATACAAAGAACGGTTACATTAAAATTTAGACATGTTTGACTTACTATTTATTGTAGAAAAAATTTATGTATTGCTTCAAGTAAACAATTGTAGTTTTTGAATTTTATTTTTGGAGAGTTAAAAAACCAAGAGGGTTATTTACTGTATAGAAATCTTCAAAAATATTTTTAACAAGAAACAAAATGTTTATGACATCTACGGTGAAAAAAAGATATATTTACGTGACATGCTAAAAAAAATAACCTCAATTTAAAAACACCTAAAGTGAGACTTGACAGGTTTATAATTGATTGTAATGACAATGTCAGTTTTGTGCTCTCACATCAGAAGTAGGGTGATGACATTGTGTATTTTTTAAATGAACATTTGAAAGCCTGTGAAAGCAAAAAACCATCACACCCAAAAACAAAGATTAATACTGTTTATCTTAAAAACAAACAAAAAAAGCAACTCTATTTAGTGAATGAAAGTACTAAATTTGAACCATCTCTTTTTGTTGGAAAAATTAAAATCACAAAAGGTAGAGAGATTTGTTTTTTAACATATAGGAAAAATAACTATTTTTTCTAAATATTTCTTGTGTTCTCTGTAATGCTACCTGTGAACAGATAAAAAGTATGAAAAACAGCTAACTATCTTGAGACTAAGACATCTGCTAGAGTTTAAGAAGCAGGGTGCAAGGGACAGAGAAGCAATATTCTTCCTTAGCTCCTCTCTTGCCAGCCCTAGAAAGATAGAGTTTTGGTGGGGAAATTTGAAGATGAGCCTGGACTTGAAAAAAAAAGTTCAAATTGATATCTTACCTTAAAAGTTAGTACAAGAAGCTTAGCTGTACCATGTGGGATGAGGATGTGCAGCAAAATTTGGATGTAAAACCTTCCCTCCCTTTGAACATAAATGATCCTTTTTGAAGGTCAGTTCTCCTGTCAACCAAAAATGCAAGTCCATCCATCATATATACTTTCGCTAGCCAACAACTGTTAGAAGTGGTTTTAGGCATTCATTGATACACTGAACGATGTGAAGATTAAGCTAATGTATTTCCTTGTTCTCTTCCTCTCACTCCTTTCTGAACTTTTCTGTCTTTACTAGTTGTTTAGGTCTCTTCACTGAGCCACTTCTGTTCTCAATTAGCATCTCATCACATCAACATTTAACATTTGACTAAATTTGTCGAACTCTACCCAGATCTGTGCTCTGACTTTGAGTTTAATATTATCTCCTTAAGTTCTAATCAATATACTTAGATTCTGATGGTTAGAATTAAACTAGATCCTTATGTGATTCTCTAAGCAGTGCACAGCAAGGTAAATTAATTCATTCCAAAGTTTTGCATTTGAAAAGGAGTATTAGCACATCAAATAAGGGATTCATACTGAGAAATTTCTAGGAAGTATGATAGATTTATGAAAACAATTATGTAAGGACACAGCTATCTCCCCACTCCTACTCTTTGTAAGTAGAACTCATAGATTTTGGAGAGGCAATCAAGAGAACATGACCTCAGTTAACCTCAGAACTAGACTTGGACAAGGGAAACTAATCCTACCCATGGAATGTAGGGTATAGCCTTGACTCTTGGTATGTGCATTTTCTTTCCTCTCCTAAATATCAGAAATTGCCTCAAGGATAAGGCCTGGGAACCTTCCGAGGTTGTGACCTAATAACGGCTGTCAGTCATGCAGAGCTTTGCAGAACAGAAATAAAGAATCATTATTTCATAAATGTTGAAAAGATGCTGTAATTCAAAATATCTACCAATTTAACATTTATTTACTAAAATAATATATTTCAGACTAAAATAGGTCATGTTTGCTTGGATCTTTAAATAAATTTCCATTTTTAAAAGAATTCATAGAGAAAAGGAATTTACCACATTAAAAAATAAACAGAGGGTTTCTTTGTTTTGTTTTTTCCAGTTGGTTCAACTTTGTTGACTCAAGGCATGCCTAAATGCCTTTGAAACTTAACTACAAAATCTCAAAGGGAACCAAATATTAATTGGACTCAAACAAATCAAGCTCCATAGTTACAGTGCAGTATTGCCTAGTTACTTGATATAGGCACACTTTGAAAAGATTGTGAGTTCAGTTCCAAGCCATTGCAATAAGGGTGATACTGCAGTAAAATGAGTTAGTGATTTTTATTCATATAAAAGTTACGTTTATACTATATAGTAGTCTATTAAATGAACAATAGCATTGTTAAAAAAAGAAGTACCTACCTTAACTAAAAAATACTCTGTTGCTAAAAATGTTAGTCTGCACCTTTAGTGAGCCATAATTTTTTTTTTTTTTACTGGTGAAGTATTTTGTCTCAGTGTTGTTGACTACTGACTGATAAGGATGGTGGTTACTAAAATTTAGGGTTAGTGTTAGAAATTCTTCAAATGAGACAATAATCTCACTACATGATTCTCTCTTCCTTTCAGAAAAAAATTTCTCTGTAGTATATGACGCTATTTGGCAGCATTTTACCAACAGTAGAACTTGAAAAATTGAAGTTAATCTTCTCAAATTCTACCACTAGCTTATCAATTAAGATAATATAATATTCTAAGCACTTTGTTGTCATTTAAAAATGTTCATGAAATATTCACTAGAAATAGGTTTTATCTAAAAAATACCAAATTATTTGCTCATCCATAGGAAGTTATTTCTCACCCATTCAAGTTTGATTGTTTCATGATAGCAATTCAGTCAAATACTTAGACTCCATTTATGATTCTAGTTTTCTTCCTATTTCCAGTACATCTGCAGTTGTCTCCTTTACTGAAGTCTTGAATCCCTTAATATCCTCATGATTGTTGGAATCCACTTCTTCCAAACTCCTCTTAATGTTGATATTTGACCTCTTGCCATGAATTATGAATGTTCATAATGTCGTATAGAATGGTGTATCCTTTCTGTTCTATCAGAGGACTCACTATCTATGATTGAAATAGCCTTACAAGCTATATTTTTTAAATGATAAGACTAGAAAGTCAAATGTAATCCTTATACCCACATTGTTGAATGGATGCATTAGCTAACATGAAAACATTAAAAACTCCATCAGGGCTCCTGTTTGGATGGTCATGTTTGTCAAAGAGTAGTAGTATTTTGAAAGAAATCTTTCTTTTCTGAGTAATAGGTCTCAATTGTGGACTTAAAATATTCAGTAAAACATGTTTTAAGCAGATATATTGTCCTCCAGGTTTTGTTATTCCATTTATAGAGCACAGGCAGGATAGAATTAGTATAATTCTTAAGGGATTTAGTATTTTCAAAATGGTAAATGAGCATTGACTTCAATGTCAAATCACCAATGCCCCTACTAAGAGAGTTTTCTTACCCTTTGAAGCTTTGAAGCCAGAATTGATTTATCCTCTGTAACTATGAAAGTCTCAGCATTTTGCAATAAAAAGTTGTTTTGCTGTCATTGAAAGTCACTGTCTTCTGTTATTTTTAGCTAGATCTTTTTAGTAACTTGCTGCAATTTCTACAGTCAGTACTTCTTCACCTTGCATTTTGGTGTTAATAGAGTTTCTTAAACCTCATGAACCCACCAAACATCATGATCAACCTCTCCTAGGTTCAAACTTTTCTTCTCCTGCTTCCCTACCTCTCTTAGCCTTCACAGAAATGAAGAGAATTAGAGCTTTAATCTGGATTAGGATTTGGTTTAAGGAAATGCTGTAGCTGCTTTGATCTACCTAGACAACTAAAACTTTCCCCATATCAGCAACAGGGTTGCTTTACTTTCTTGTAATATTTGTGTAATTACCTTCAAGAACTTTTCCTTTGCTGTCACAACTTGACTAATTGGCATAAGAGACCAGCTTTAAATCTATCTCAGTTTATGAGATGCCTTCCAACCAAACTTAATCATTTCTAGTTTTTGAATGACATATAACTACTAGTTTCACGTGAATACTTAGAAGTCTCTGTAGAATATTGATTGACCTAATCCCATGTTGTTGTGTCTCAGAGACTAGAGAGGCTCAAGTTGAGGAACAAGATGGGGGAATAGCTGGTCAGTGAGGCAGTCAGGACACACACAACACTTTTTGATTAAGTTTTCCATCCTATATGGCATAGCTCACGGTCCCCTCAAACAATTCCAATAGTGACATTAAAGATCACTATGTCACTGGACTAGGTTTTCACAAACCTTCAATTAGTAAAAATGACACAGTACTCTAAGAAATTTAATAAAGCAAAGCACAATAAAATGAAGCTGCCTGTAGTAAATAGAGGGAAAATATCTGACACAAAACTATTATAGGTCAAAGACATTTTGTTTTCATCCTAAAAGAAACTGTTTGAATAAAAATTTAACGATTGTTATAAAACTTGTGAAAGCAAAGGTATCTTGAGTTCACCACCTTCACTTTCCGTTTACACTTTTGGACTCTTGTGGTAAACTTCATGAATTATAGAGAGATGTGGATTTATGAAAATGACATCTTTATCCTATATAGTGTTATGATGCAATGTTCCTTCAATGAAATTTAAAAAATGATAAAACATTTTCTCTAAATAAGAAGAAAAAAGAAAGATCCTTTTTCTATATAACCAATAGCAATTTATGTATTATGAAATAGAGCCTTATGGAAATAAAATAAAGGATCAATTGATGGAAAAGAAAAAAAATCATGATCATAAATTAAGAAATTTTGCTGTGTTATGCTATTGAAGTTAACAAAACTGGACAATGTAGACACTTGGCCAAATTAACATTTCTCAACTATTATCTTTTTGTTATTTTAAGTTTTGGAGAAAACTTTGTATCATTGCAAGTCACTAGTGGCATCATTTTAAATTCTCCAAAACCTTAAAATAGACATAGACTAATGGAAATGAAAAAACACTGAATTGCAAGTCAGAATTCCTGCCTATTTATCAAAGCACTTAATGTCCCATAAACTAGAACCATCAGCATCCTGGCATTTCTTAAATTATTATCATACTTCTGAAATAGTGAGTTTTCCTTAGTATTTAGGTTTGCCTCTGTGTATTCAGATTTCCTTCTGTGTAACTTTCTTTCAACTCTGAACATGTTTATTAGAATGCAAACACATTCACAGATGTGACTTCTTAGTTGCATTAAAAAATTGAAAAATAGACTTGGAAATTTTAAAAAGCCAGCAAAGCTGAAGAGATAGTAGAATTAGAGGATCTGGCAGTGAAACAATATTTAGAGGGATAAAGGATCCTGAAAGAAAAATAAATGCATGTCTTAGAACTATACTACTATAACTATTAGTAGTGAAGCAAGTAAGACATGTAAGAATAACTGGCCGTCAAATCAAAGTTCTCCAATGTTTGTGTAGAACAATGAGTGAAAATACAGTTCCGAAAGTACATATGAAATCATGTCTATCTGATGAGTTCTCAGAGTTTTGTTCTTTGCAGTGCCCATATGTTATATTCCTCTAGAAATCATAGTTCTATGGCTGAGATAGGCAAAAATCCTGTCATTCTAGTAGGAAATCCTTGAGAAAGTGCAATCACATATGCAAATAATCAGTAATAAACTTTTTCACATTTCTATTATCAACAAACCAAGACATTTTTTGAAAATCTCATGGAAAGTTGAAAGAAGAATTCACTTCTAGTAAGTAAGAATTCCATTACTATAAAGTAAGAGTAACTAATTTGCTTGCTTATTTAAAGTCCATCTATTCCTCAAAGGAATGGAAGTGACTAATTTAAGTTTTGTTGATGAATCCTTCATTTAGTCTGCTATATTCATTGTTTTATTTTTGAGAGCTTTTCAAAGCACAATTTTCTAACAGCGTCACTCACTTGTCATATTCTGTCTTATATTTTACCAGATATGAAGTATTTTAATTGCATAAGAATTTTAGAAATGTATCTAAAGTTAGCAATAGACTATTTTCTGTGGAAACATTTCTCCCAATGTAACAGACACATCAAACACCAAGAAGTAATACCACTTAAAAGAAAATAAAAGAAAAATTCTAGCACAGAGTTATATTTCTTGATAAGAAGGAAATATCTAACTAATTTCTACTTATACAAACCAGATTTTTTTTAACCCTAATGTGAAGGTTATTTGGAAAAACACTATTTTTTTTTTTTTTTTTAAGGAAAGGTACAGGTAAGATTGAGAGTGATAAGGCAGGCAGTTAAGAAGAGAGAGGAAGAAGAAATATTGTGATTTATTTTTATTTTAGTTGCATATCTTGGTTGTTCCCTCTGGGACAAGAACTGGAGTCCTTAGGATGTATGTGAACTGTCCTTGGAGGCAACAGACTTACCCACTACTCCACCAGGGTGCATCTGGAGAAGTCCTTTTTGCCCTCAGTGGGCAGCATAGCACTATGACAAAAGCCACTGAAGTAGGACACAGAAATCCACTAAAATATCATGCCAAATGTCAGATGAACTGTACATGGAAAAGGCGTAGGGTCATTTCAAATTTTCTAATGCCTATTTTTACATAAATTTGTGAGTCAGATATAAAATTGGAAGGAAAGGAGACTATGGAAGTTCATCAATATCTTGGTTGACAATGCTTTTCAGATTTTACTTATGTCATTAACTCAGTTTCGTGTTATCCAAGCACCTAACAAGCAAATACTTTCAAGCAACTTTAGTTGATATCCAAGAGTTATGGTGAAAACTTAAAAATATTTCACTTGCTCAAATTCCTGATCAAAAAAGCTGTGTCTGTAATGTATCTTATGAAACCAACTTGAATAAAATATTCATGACTCACTAGACTGTGTCAGTGAACTCACACATTAATTTGAAAACTGGTGTAAAGTACAAAAAGAATCAGGCATATGTGAGTGTCTACTAGGAGCACAAAAAGAAACAAACCAATATTCTGAGTCTCAGGGTGGAAAAGGATAACACTGCCTTTGAAGTAGCCTTGAAAAAAAGAAGAAAATAAAAAACTGAATGTGAATTTGATGCAATCAACAAAATCCAGACTGTGGGCAAATTCAAAGGAAACTGACTCTGTCTTCAACAAACAGATTTTACAGGAGAGAAGGACGATGGGGAAGACAACTCTAGACTGTTTTGTTATTGTTGCTTGTTTGTCTGTTTTCAAGTTAATTTTTCTTTGTTCTTTAGATTGGGTAATTGATATCTTTCTATTTTTCAAGTTTGCTTATTCTTTCCTCTGTTCCCTTCTTCTACTGTTGCAAATACTAAGGATTTTAAAAAAACGTAGTTACGGTTTTCAGTTCCAAATTTCTGTTTTGTTTTTTGTATCTTCTATTTTTTGTAAAGCTCCCAATTTGTTTCATTTGTTTCAAGTATATTTATAATTAAACCTTTATTTAAACCTCATTAAACCTTTTAGGATACTGGTTTTCAAATATATTAGAGATTGAATTACTTGCAATGTGTTCAGGTCTCTGCAGATTGAATGATATTGCATAGGTAAAGATACTTCTCACCATTCCTTGCATACAGAACATTCCACAATGCTATTTTTTATAGTCAAGAAAAAAGAGTATTCTTTATTTTTGCCTTTTGGAGACATTAAAATTATCTGGATAATTTTTAACTAATTGGGTAGAACATATCATTTTTAAGTATGCAAGTATTGTTTCACTTTTCTTTAAAATTGATTTTTTAGTTCTTAACATTTTTGGAGTGTCAACAATATTTCAGATAGGCAGCATCCTGAATTCAGCAATAGAGAAGGTCATTTTTTTCTCAGCAATCTGAAAGAAGTGTGAGAATGGATCATAGTTGACTTTTTCTGACTTCTATATTATGACATTTACAGAAGAAACCTTAAATCTTGGAATTTTCACAGTGTCATTTTTCATTTTGTTTTAATACTCAACTTTCCATAAAGCAACATCTTTCAGTATTATCCACTGATGACACTGATTATTTTTTCTGATTAAATCTTCAGTTATTTGCTTTCCTCTCTTTTACTTGTACAGTATTGATTAATCTGGAGCACTGGAAGATTTTTTTTTTTTGTTAGCCTTAATATCTATGAAAGAGTTTTCCAAAATAATAGGGAAAGGAACTCATACCAGAGTTGCAAGAAGTTCAACTAGTAGAAAATAAAACTCATAATGACACCTTCAGACTATATGTTATATTTTGGTAAAATATATTTAATCAAATAGATTAAGGAAGCAGAGGAAGAAAAAAATTAATTCTGAAAATGTTATTTTTAGCAAGCTCATTGTGAGAGTTCTTTAAAATACCTCTTGGTGACCTAAATATTTTAAGCAATATTTGAAATATAGTAAAAATCCATTTCATACACACATATATTTATAGTTAAATAAAGTATCTATCTTGTTTGCCTACATATCTATCTTTACACATACCTATATCTATCTATCTACCTCTTTCCTCTATCTGTGTGTATATATTTATGCATATATACATATGCATCTCTACACACAGACACATACACCCATATATATATACTCATTTATAGATATAGATATAAAATTCAAGTTTAAAGAGCAGAGAAACTTTTAATATTATTACCTCTGTTCTCTCTCCCTTCAGTGACAATCTTCCTACCAAATTATCTGGTTAGCAAGAATCTTATCAACTTCAGAGGTAGTGGAGAACCCCAGAGTGTGACTTTTTCCATAGCATATCTATCTTTTCACTATGGATTACTCAAATAGTTCTATAAATATTGATTTTAGTCCCTGAAAAGCAGATTATCTTACAGGGAAAATTCACATTCTTTGTTTATAATCAAATGAGAAAATTTTAAAAGAGATTTATTTCCAGGCTGATCAGAATCTACATTGTAAGAGGCTGAACCTTCTTATAAAATCAGAGTAAAGCAATCACTGTCTTCCTCCAAATCAAGTTCTTCTTATGCTTTGGGAATTCCAGCCACATGCTTTACTCATCCAAACCTTCCTTTCTCCTTATTGTTATTACTCACAGAAAAGTAGTTTGTATAGATTTTGACACTCCATTCTTGTGTTATACCCAATAATTTATTTCTTATGAATTGTGAGAGTATAAAAATAAACAAGAATAGACATGTTACATTATTTATATATCTTAAAGTCTAGTAAGACAAATGAAAATCAAATAATGGCAAAAATGAATGTAATAAGTGGTAAAAATAAAATTATATGGTACTATCACTGGGTAAATATTAGTGGATCATTTACCCTAGTGTTTGGGGTCTTTCCTGAGGAAATGTTTACAAAGAGGTAGATAAAAAAAGAGAAAAGCTCACATACAGAGATATTTAGATAAAAGTATCATGAGAAATTAGGAAATGAATGAAATTAGAAAATGAATCTGGGAAAATGCTTACCAGGACAATGATTTAGTGGTTGACATTGCCATTGACTTTGTTGACCACTGTCTGCATTCCATCATAATTTGAGGGAATATCCCAGAAATAGTCTTTGGTGGGATGTTGACTTTGTCCTTCCCTTAAAATAGAAAACAAAGAAATACTTTCTCTTTCCAGCCTTTGACACAGGTTAACTGGGTGCTTCCACATGAGACTTTTCATTTAGAATTAGTACAAACTAGATGTTGGGACACTAAAGATTATTCGCTGTGGCTATAGCATGGTTGCAAGTAAGGAAATGATGTTGGCAAATGTCTATGCTGGTAGTGGTATCAGTTGTGAGCAGGGCAGGAATGTGCCCAAGGGTCAGGATAATTGCAATGATGCCTCAGCTATGTTGAACTTAAGACCTTGTGGTATGACATGTACGATTTTAAACTCATGTTTTACATGTTTTAAATAAACCATTTGTTAGTCAAGCTATGTACAGGTGGGGAGACGGGAGTGGAGGGATTAAGAGTATACATTTGCAACTAAGAAACAATTGCATTGAATAGTTAAAGAGTAGGGTTTACAGACATGGAATTGATTATAGATTTAAGAGCTATTTAGGAGTTAACATTTAGGCAATGAATAATACATGAAAAGTGAGGGAGAAGGAGCGTCAGCTATAATCCTTACATTTCTGGCATAAGAAACTAAAAGTAATGATAATTCCATTAAATAAGACAGAGAATACAGGAAAAGGAATGTGGTTATTTTTATTTTTTGCTCATGTAATAGTTTTAAAACAATTGAGAACTTGATGTTCTTTTGACACCCAAGTGGGAATGTCAAGTAGACTATTGGACATACTCAGAGGACAAATCTGAAAAGCAGTCACTCACAGTGAGATACATGATTCTCTAAGATACAATTGTACTTACAATTATTCAATGATTATGCAATCATTACCTTGCATTCAGGCTTTGTTTACAACTTTAAGTGTTACGTAAGCCCTATTAATCATTCTGAGTTACTTTGCTATCTCTCATGTAAGGGTTTCCTGGTATGCATAGAGTTAGACATACAGCTCAGCCAATTAGTTCAATTTTCCATAAGCAGTTTATACATAGTTAAGAAAGTGAAAGTTCTATCAATATACTGTCTCTATCTGCTCTGTGAAAGTCTATTCTGAGAGAGGCAGTGATTTCTGAACAACTCTTAAAAAAAATCTTATGTGAACAAATAGCAAGTTATACTTTCTATGAAGTCATAGCTCTCTTTATATTAATTTTCCCGAAGTGCTATTTATGTGTCAGCTTCATTGGACTAAGGGATGCCCACATTTCTGGAAGCATTTCTGATGTGTTTGTGAGGGTGTCTCACAGAGATTGACATTTGAATTAGTAGACTGAGTAAATAGGGTCATCCTCACAAATGTGGTTCAGCACTATCCAGTCCACTAAGGGCCTGAAAAGAACAAAAAGGTGGAAGAAGGGTGAATTTTCTCTCTATACTTGAGCTGAGACATACATCTCCTGTCCTAGGACACTGATGCTAATGGATTATAGGCTTTTTTTTCCATGGAATAATTCACAGAATTCAGTTATAATGACCCCTTCCCATGCACCTGAATCTGTACATTTGTATGCATGAGAATTTCTGCAATTGATGCTTTAAGTGCTTTACAAAAATGGTTCTAGGTGACTTTTTTTTCAGTAAGAGCAAGAAGATCCCTCTATAGCAAATATAGAAGGAATTTCTCAGATTTGGTAGGCAGGTTTCTGTCAAGGGGACCTTTAATTTAGCTGAACGGCTTTGGCTGGAACCTATATAATTAGACTAGACTAGATTAGACTACAGTAGATTTGATTTTAACCTCAAAAAGCTGTGATACAAGCGTGTCCTTGCAAGTAGTATTTAGGTAAATAGCCACCGAAGGACCCAAACCACATAACCCTGAGTTTGAGTCCCAGACTCGGAGGGAACATCCACTGTGAACAACTAAATGAGAAATAAATAAGTACTTCTTCCTCCTCTTTCTTTCAATGAGAAATAAATAAGTACTTCTTCCTCCTCTTTCTTTCTGCCTGCTTGCTTATGACTGCCTTCATTCCTGTAACTTCATTCCTTCATGCCTGTACCTTTCCTTTAAAAAAAAAAGCTGTGGTACATAAGATTCTTTTACATTGAAGGATTCCTTTGATTTCTAACAGCTTCTACCACAAACTTACTCTAGGTAAAGGGATGGTTCCCACTTCTATTTCCTTATATTCTTTTGTATAAGAAGGACATTTCATTTTGATTCAGTCTCTATAATACTCAAACTGCCCTATTATTTTCTTTTTTCCGAAATGATTTTATTGAAGTAACATTATTACAACATTATGTAAACCTCAGGTGTGCAACATTATGAATCTACATGTGTATAAACTCCAGTTAGCTCACCACCATGAAGTCCAGTTACGTCATTCACCATACAGTTGATCTATTTTACTTGATTTATTCACCCCCTCTTTCTTCCCTTTTGGTAACCATTGAGTCAGTCTACAGATTAAGTTTATTTTACTTTGTTAATTCATTTGTCTGGTTTCTCTATATATTACATATGAGTAACATATGATGTTTATCCTTATCTAGATTATTCCAATAAGCATAATTCCCTCCATCTTATAAATGTCAGGACTTCATTGTTTCACAAATATTTAGCTGAGTAGTATTTCATCAAGTATATCGAAACTTGAGGAGGCAGAGATCCATGTTGAGTTTCTGAGAGATGGGTAGCCAGGTTGGAAAACACTTGACAATTTAGAAGATAAACTGAAATGCACCAAAGAGGAGCAGCTTGTACAAACAGGATGCTGGACTAGAATCACTTGATCTGAAGGAGATGCAGAAAGTCAATTCCACCCTTCTGCTCCTCCCTCCATCATGGACTTCCCTGAGGCCAGTCAGCTCAAAGTTGACATTTAAGCTAAAGTCTGATCATTAACTCGAAGGATGTTTTTTCCTTTTATCATCTTTCCCACCAACACTCCTTAGTCTTTTTTTACCAGTCTGTCTCTTCCCGGAGAAGCCAGTTAGTCCACAGGCTGGAGAACAACATTTGAGAGAACGTGAGCACAATGCAAAATATCTTTAAAAGCGTGTTGCGATGCATACATTTTGTTATTAACTTTTTTTTTTTTAAATTTTTGTTCATGTGATAACCATTTGTAGAATGCGCCAGATAATTTCACAGTTCTGAAGCAGCAATCTAACCCTTTCTCACTTTTGGAAGGTAACTTTTCAGCTTAAGGTGTGTGCTAGAGGAAGGGAAAAGGTGTGTCCTCTCTTTTCAATTGTTTAAATATTTGTGTAAATTTGAAAGTTCAGCACAAAAGTAAACTGTGTCTTTGAATTAAACTTTGAATTAATGACACTGATAGCATAGCTAATATTTATTAAATATTTGTGATATAAAAGTGCTATGGCAAGTTCTTCACTTAAGCAGTCTCATTTAATCCTTATTGAAATGCGAAAGATGAAATACAGTCTTAAAGAATTTGCTTTTAGCAACAGTAAATAATAGAGTCAAACTTGAATTTAAATTGTTCAATTTGAAGCCCATATTTGTAATCATTCATAGAGTATTGCTTCTTTGAACTGAAAGAGTCTCACTAATCAAACAAATGAGAATAAAGTTTGAGGAGTTCAAGTCCTAAACTTGGCATTATTTAACTCTGTGCCTTTAATATTTTCCAAATATGTGGGAATTCGTGGTTTTCAAATTGTATTCATGAAATCCATTGAATTTATGCACTGCTTTGGGAGTAAGATAGAGAATGAAACAGGAAGACACAGTAGACTTTCAAGACTTATGATCATTTTATATATTAGGATGTCAAATAAGAATCTGTTCTGTAGAAGAAAAACCGCACCCCCAGCTTCTAGCCGCCATGGGTCAGCTGTAAAACTCGTTTTGCTATCAGGCGCCCTGCATTCTGGGCTGGCTGGAATGTTGCAAGACAGCAGAATAAGTTACTTGCCAGATAAAAGGACTTTTCTTTATTACCTGAGAATGGAGTCTTACGTGCATTTTGCAAATATGTGTTTAGTAAACTGAATCCTGTGTATTGCCCATATGAAGAATTCACAAATAACTAACTTGGGTTCCACTTGTAATTTCTGTCCTAATTTACACCTCCCCTCTCCCCACTCTTTCTAACCTAATATAAGTGTGCAAGGCACTCCGTTGCCCCGCTCAGGAATCCAAACCCTAAGCCGGTAGGTAGCAAAGCTGCCTTCACTACTTCTAAAAAAGCATGCTTGGATTTTATTAGTAAAAAGAGCTGTGATCGTTCTGCTGGTCCCAAAGGCCCATCCTGGTTTAAAGTAGGAATTTGACGCTAAAGGAATTTCATATTGTCTTACATTAGTATTGGATTAATATTTTATGCTTTTCTCTTGAAGGCTTTTGGTATTTGTTGACTTCAAAATGTTAGTTTGACTCTTCTTTGAATTAGATAAAACACTATTTTTAGTTAAGAAATGTACCCCTTAATAATAGAACCCAAGATACCGACTACTTTAAACATTGAAAACAATCGCAGCGTCATTTTTCCCTCTGTAAATGTGTGCTAGAAGTCAGAGAAATTTCATTTATCAGGTCTATTTTTATTAATTTTTGGTGACTGAATAAATAAAAACAATCATTGATTAATTAATTAATTAAAACTGTCATTCAGCTACTACCAGTTTCTGACGGTTTTATTTAAAAAGCTTTTAAGTGATTCGATGTGATTTTTTTAAGACTTAATAACTTCTGAAATGTTGCTGCTAATGTGATGCTAAATGTCAGCGAAAATGAGTGCACATTTATAACTGTCTTGCAGTTTGAACATTTGAACCTAGAGATGCACTAGTTAATTTTACCAGAAATCCAGTTTTGCTATCAATTAGGAACAGATACACATTCAAAAAGTGCAACATCATTCAAT
The DNA here is from genome assembly GCA_004363575.1 of Solenodon paradoxus. NCBI lineage: Eukaryota > Metazoa > Chordata > Mammalia > Eulipotyphla > Solenodontidae > Solenodon > Solenodon paradoxus. The sequence continues at coordinate 505,535 of RJWH01000547.1, forward strand.
CTTTGAACTACAGCATTTTAAAAAATTGATGTTATGTGAGTCATATTATTTCTGGATGGGTATCTAATACATCCAACTTACAAAATTAAAATAAGAAAAGAATACACTCCAATCTACAGAATATATTTCATTCTGTTTTTATAGAATTTAGTAACTCATAAAATGTTTAAAAGTATTTTATTCCTATTTTCTCTTTAAAAATAAGAAGTTAAAAGAGTAAATTGAGACATAACTGTATATATATAGTATGAGGTAATGTATTAATTTGAGAAAAATATAAAACCTTTTCTCTATACTGGAAACAGATGTGCAATTTTATTTTCAGGGTAAGAATTTTGATGAGATAGTATAAATATGCAAAAACTATTTCAAAATTTATCAAGTCAATAAAAAATAATGGAAAGACATCTAGGAAATCTGTCTTTCAAATCGGTAAGAGTTATTAGATTCTAAAAAAATGTATTAAAGTTTCATTACTTGGTAGCTAGCTTGACATTATCAGAAAACTGAGCATTACCAAGTGATAACACTATCATGTATTTTATTCACGCATTTCTATATTAATATGCCTATTATCATAAAAATATTGCTTGCTATTTCAACATCATCTGAATCCATTTATCAATAGTTTTACTTTTAACCTGTACTGGGAATTGTCACTCAAGTTTGAAATAATTCAAACATGTTGGTATCAAGTTTACAAATCTTAATTTTCAATCAAATATTTTCTTGTCAATTTGAGATAAAACATAAACTCTAGAAAGTGATATAATTTATAATTAGTGTTAATAAATAAGGACACAAACCAAAACCAAATGGTACCATCAGCTACATTTTAATCTATAATCTTTTTATTTATTTTTTGCATTATCTTGAATTATTTCAACCACTTGGAATATTCCATTTTAAAAAAGATATTTACAGAGGACCCACCCTGTGGAGTAACAATTGGGTGCAGTCCATGTAAATTCCAAGGTCTCAGGTTTGCATCCCAGGGCTAACGAGAGAAATCAAAATGAATGAAATAGAAGTGATTTTTTCCTCCTCTCTCTTCCTGCTTGCCTTCATTCCTGCCTACATTTTTTCTTTAAAAATAAAACTTTACGGAGCATCTGCTATGCATTGGTCAAAGTTCTAATAATGTTGAAGAAAACTGAAAATTCATTATCATTTATTTGTACTATAGTTTGTTTTTAAATTAATCTAAGCAAAATCCATGCTACTATATTCATTTTTTAATATGTTATGTAATATCTTAAATGTTTATTTAAAAGTTGGGTTGGGCGATTTAAATGTAATTATGGTCAAATTCGAAAAGTTTGTATTTCCTAAATAATGCTTTATAATCCTCTCTTACAATGCTGTAGTATTTGATGATGTGTTATTTTTTATTTTTATTTCTTTGACATTTAAATGAGCTCCAAATTAGTCTTTAGTATTTTATCTTACTAACCTTGATATCATCATAGCTAATTTTATATTTAATGTGTATATAGGTACTCATTTTTGTGTTCATCGTTTTTTCTTACATGTCGCTCTTCCCTCTGGCAATTTATTCTATGTTGAAATAAAAACTTTGATAATTATTTCCATAAATGTCAATTCATTTAAATTTTGAAAAAAATTCTATTTATTGTATTTGTATCACATTTAAGATGAATATAAACTATTTTAATGATTAACTTTTCCTCTATATTCTGAAGATTTTATTCCATCGTCTTCAACTAGTTATTAATGATGACAGGCTGTTGTTTCATTTTGGTAATCTCTCTTTTCTGCCCAGTAGATTTTTAGGTTTTCTCTTTGTCTTTGGTATTCTGCAGTTCAATTATAATTCACTTGGTATTGATTTGCTTCAACTTTTCTACTAAGGAATTGTTTTTAAGCTGAATATTGTTTTTTAATTCCATTAAATACGCTAAATATTTTTTCAATGTTTTTTTAAAAAATCTACTTCTAGAACTTCAATTAATGATGATTTGGAATTCTCATACCCTTCAGCTCTCTGAACAGCTTTCACATATTCTTTCTGTTTATATTACATTCTGGATACTTATCAGCCTTATCTGATCTAAGTGATGTGAAATCACTGCTCCGCATAGATATGGGACAGGAATCAATTCAATAAGGAGACATTTTATGTACTGATCTAAGTAACTGATGAATATATTAACCATAGAGAGACTCAGAAAAAGTCATGTATTATTCCATGCTTCATGAAATCTTCCTGTAATGGAGATTTCTCATAGTTTAATTTTTTTTGTAGGTCAATCTTTTTCTTTTTTTTAATCTTCATAAGTGTGTCATTGATGCAACCTATAGTTCTCTTCTAGTAAAAATAAACCATAAGATCTGGTATAATGTATGAAGAAATGTCAAATTTATGTAGATCTTCTGGATTTCTTTGATCAACACTTAAACTGATCAAAAAGTAAATGGAATCTACCTGATTTATTTGGTTCAGTAGTTTCATGTTAACGTCTGTTAATTGCTAGCTGTTTCATAATTATTAAGAATAGAATTGGACTGTGAGTGGTGAACATAATATGTACAGAGATTGATGTATGATACCTACCTGAAAAATTTACAGTGTTTTAATGCAATACTACTTCAGTACAGAAAGTCTAAAAAGAAATTAGTGCTGGTGATCTATTTTGAGTTTTTAAAATGCATTTTTTAAATAAAAACTATATTGCTCATCTTCACTCAGTCTATGATTTCTTCATAATTCTAAATAATTATGGAATCCAATTTGGTTATCTAGTTTCAAGATTTTCTAATATATCTGTGGTAATAAAAACATTTGAAAGATCAAGAGAAATATGTTTGACTCACATTTTTAACTTTCTACCTTTTTAAATATTTTGATGAGAAGGATTGTATCAATATGACAGATGTCTGAAAAATTGAAATGCTAGGCCTGGTGAATTATGTTTATAGCTTATATAGATGCATTTAAGTTTGTTAGGCAAAGAAGTTGCACAATTATATTTGGTTCGGGAAAAAACAATTTAAGATTCAGTATAGAAAATGGTTGATAAAACTGATGACTAAATCACAGGAAATGTAACTTGAGTCAAGATTTATATAGAAGGTAATTACACAGGACCTTGAAATAGTAGAGTGGTGATGAAGGAGTTAAGGAAAATTCTGATGCTGACATAAATAACACAAGACAAGAGTCAATTTTGGATGAAAACATTCAGTTTTGAGTATGATAAACATGGACTGCCAGTGAAATATTAGAGTAATGATGTCCATTTACTGATTAGAAAGTCAGAAGAAAACCTTGGCCTACTTATGACTACTGTCAGGAATATAAGCGATCATCCAAAGGGAGGATGAGCATGAGAAGACAGGGGCCAGGGAAACCCAGCAAGTAGTGTTATCAAGAAAGTGAAGAAAAGGGAGTGTTTCAAGAGGGAGGGCAGGATTAACACCAACTCAAGATGCTGAGAGTAAAGTAGATAATACTAAGGAATGTGACATCGGCAAGCCAGAAGGTCATGTTGTCAGGACATTTAAAAAAAAAAAAAAAGACAAATTATGGCATATACATAAAATAGAGTATGATGGAGCTTTTGGAACATATGACTTAAATATCAAGCTAGGAATATAATATTGAAAGAAAAGAGTGACAGGGAAGATAAGATGCTATTCACATGAATTTTTAAATACAAAACTACATTATTAATGCTGACTGCTGTTATACACACAAATACACACAAATGAAGTTCAGAGTCATCAATCATCATTTCTACTTACAGAAAACAGTAACTTTGTTCTGATCAAGGAATGGTCAGAGAGATGCAAAGCTATTCTCATAACTTTCCTGCACAGCACAGCTTTATAAAGAGCATCTCTATGGATCTGAGGCCCCTCAAATTTGAAATAGTTGCCTTTTTAACTAATTAATCTCCATATGTTATTAATCTACAAAAATATCAAAATTGAGAATGATCTTGCTCCACCTGCCTGAATCTTCAGCTATCAGTTCCATTTTAGAAATTTCACTTTCCAAAATGAACCCTCTTGGGTGACGCAGAACTCTATTAAGAAAACAAACTTCATTACAAAGCACAAATTTATCTTCGATATTCATTATCTGTAAGTGTTTATTACTGTCTTAGAAAATTACATTGCAATTTTATTTTAATTATCTTCTTGATGATGTACTTCATTTCCTGATGACAACTGGAAAACATCCATAAGACTACCAACCATTATTATGATATGCTGCTTCTTCAGAAATTTCAGTAGCTATTCACAAGCACAGAGAGGTTATTAATTTTAGTTTTAAATTGTGATGTTTTCCTAAACCTACTCGTAAAAAACATATCATCTATATGGGAAAATTAATTTATTTGGTAGCTTCATAAAAATTGTTTTAGAAGTCTTTTAATAGACATATCTTTGTGAATAATTAATGCACACATAAAATACATACACGTAGAGATATGGAAGGAGTAAGGCTACCATTTCAATTATTATTTTAGATATTTTAGGAAATCAAGCAATGTAATTGACTAAAAAGAAATACATCCTTAGGACCCTGAATACTTTTCTCTTTGTAAAAAAATAAACATCAAAGAAATGGTATAGGAAGAAGAAAAGTATTATGATATCCAGAAAAAGAGTATAAGACATTCTCCCTTTTGAAAAATTAGAAATTCTTAATGCATTTATGGATTTTGAGAGAAAGTGGAACAAGTAGCATTTATTTGAGCTAAGCCAGAGGCCAACAGAATAACTTTGAATATGAAACTGTCCAACCACATAATTCCCTAAGTTAATTAGTACAGGTGCTGGGGTCAAGAAGCCTGGGAGAATCATAGCCACATCTGCAGGGGTCATAAGCAAATATTAATCATATTTATGAGGAAAGAGGTGCTTTGTTAACATTTTCATGTACCAACCTCATTTATCTGGCAAGCACACAATCAATGTTCATTCTTTGTAATCAAAATTGGTTATGATGTGGTTGAAATGAATTCCTTGAGTTAAGTGTAGCTATTGGATATTTCCAGCAGGGGGAAGCAGACCCCTTCATAGTGGGAGTGGCTGGTTGCAACTATTCCCCTTTGTATGTAGCAGTGGAGCATCCAGCTATTGTAAGCATCCAGTGCAGTCGTTACTGAAATCTGACTGTGATCACCCCATGTCAGTCTTCTATAGGCATTTCTTTAAATATGATGTAGGCAGTAAACATGTTAGAGGGGCACATGAAGGTGTAAAAAGCAGTTTATATATTTTCACATTGATATATTTATTGCCCTATATATTTATTACTCTGTCTGTCCATAAAACAACTTCAGTGAAAGACTCCAGAATCCCTCTCTGTGTCAGGAATCCCCAAATCTGCTTATAGCCACAGGCAAGGTGGAGGAGTAAACACAATATCCAGACCCTCAGAACTACGCCACTCCAGCTTTTTTAGAATTGTGCCCTTGATTGCTCTTTTTTGTCCAGTTGCAAGTAGGAGAGCTGGGAAAGTTAACATACAATATGTATTTATTCAGAATTTTAATCTGATTGTTAAACTCAGACTAATAAACTGTGCCTCTTCTCAAGCCCATGTCTTGCTCAATTTATCAGTTTCTACCAGAATCAACCAAGATTAGTCAAGATGGCCAGGTTTCTTGCAGAAACTCAATCTCATCATTACAACAATGACGTCTTTACTTGAACTTGACAATGCAATTAGAATTCTGGATAAATATTGTTAGCACCTTTTGGAATTTTGATTGACTCATAGCAGAAGTTTAATCCCTGAATTTATAACTGTATGATTCACCAAGTACCTTTTTGGAAACAATCGGTGCTTACTATGATTTGTTATTATATCATAGATAATGTTTGTTGTTATAATTGTTTTGGTTTTGTTTTGTTTGCTTATTTAGTCTGTGAAAGGTTGCAATAGCCTTATAGTTTTATTTGGATACCAACCAAAAAATTAAGAACTCTTTAGTAACAGTGAACATGTTATTGATAAAATGTTTTAAGTTGAATGTGTGTGTGTTCATAGGAATGTATGTGAGAGAGAGAGGAGGGAGTGGGGAGAGTGTGGGGAAGTGAGGGGAAGGAAGAGGGAGAGGAGGGGAGGCAAGAAAGAAAGAAAGAAAGAGACAGAGAGAGAGAGAGAGACAGAGAGAGATGGCTTTTGATATTATCAAGTTCATAATTTTTCTAGAATGTAACCAATGGTTAGTGGGATGTAGAGGACTGAAGAAAGGTAGCATGTCCACACGGGTGGTAAGCAGGATGGACAAACCTGAAGTTGCATGGATGCTGCATTGTAATGTGGACAATGGCTATTATATTGAAGCTGTTAAAGAAGGTTCTAGATATGAGTCACAGACAATGTACAGTCATGCACGGTGAACATTGCTGAGAATGGAGTCTTTGTAAGTTGCATAGTGCACAAACCTCTTAACTGCATATGGTGATATGGAGATGAGAAGTGACAAGAGCTAATTCAAGAAAATATTCAGAAATATCTATTTGATCACAGGTTTACATAAGATGATCTGTAATCAGAAACTGAAATATTCAGTTTGGTTAATGGAAAGAATGACCACAGAATACTGGACATTTCAGAGTGATGACACACCCTTGAATAAGAAATTTCTACTAAAAGCCACCCAAAGTTTGCTGTGTTTTCTGTTCTATCAATTAAGTTTTTCCTTTGTATGCTTGCCTTGATATTTTTTAATCAGAACTGATCTCAATAATGTCATTTCTTTAATAAAAAAACATTAGTTTCTGTATATTTTTCTGCTATCTACTGTGCCATTTTCCTTCCACTGTTCTCTTGAAATAATTCTTATTTTTCCTTTCTTATTCCCATATGGTCAACCATCCTTCAAGCTAACCTTATACTGAGTTGCTTAATCATGCTAAACATAAATCTATTATCAGAAAAAAAAATGCTTACGGAGACATGAATTTCAATACAAACACTTATTTCCTCTCTACTCACCCCTAATAGTCATTCCTCCCTGTGCGGTTGTCTCTTTCATATAAATTTTATACTCTTCCACTTTAAACAATAAATTCAGAACTATTTTTTCCTTTGACTAAATGTAAGACTATTATTCTTCTTCCTCTCAAGGCCATCTCATTCTGTGTAAGATGATTTGAAAGATACTGGAAGTGGCTAAATTCATGTGAAAGGGTTGGCATTTATATCAGTGGTTGACAGGCTGTCAGTTTCACCAAGTCTCTTATGTTTTGTTATTAAGAAGGGATAATATATTAGAATTTATTTACTGTTATAGCATATGCTCCTTCATCATTGAAGTCTATCATTCTTTCTTTTATTTATTTTTTTAAAGGAAAGGTGCAGGCAGGAATGAAGGTGAGCAGGCAGGCAGGCAGAAAGAGGGGGAAAGAAGCACTTTACTAGTTGGTCATTCCCCCCTTGACCCAGGGTCTTGAACCTGGGTTCTTGGGAGCATATGGACTATGTTTGGTGCACTTAACCGTGAGGATACCAGGGCGCACCTGGATCATCTTTTCTCAAAAGTAGAGTGAACAATTTTTATAGAACTTTGGATTCTAAATTATTTTATTTAATTCCTTACATAAGAATTTAGAATCTAAAGGTCTAAGACATTATATGTTATATAGTCTGTAAACAGTATATGTACATAGAAAAATAAAATCTGAAAATTCTCCTAATATACAAGTTGGTGGCATATAGAAATAGACACTTGCATTTGTGGCTAGCTAAAGCTTTTTAATATTCTATTTTGATAGTTCCTCACATTCTCAAATTGTTAATGATCTTCACGAGATAAAATAAAATACAACAAAATAGGATCCCGCCCTTCTGCCAATGTGTGGATATGTAACTAGGTCTTATGTAATAGACATAGCTATGGAATGTCACGGAATGTCCACTGGCAGTAGGCCAGGAGGCCCTCTATTCTTTGCAACAGCATTTCCTTAGAGGCCAGTTCTCAGTGACATTTGGAGAGTTATTTCTGGAAGCTCAGACTCTAGTTTTCCTGCAATACTTTGAGGTTTCAAACATCTCTTTTTCTTTTTTTTTAAAGAAAAGGTACAGGCAGGAATGAATGTGAGCAGGCAGGTCAGCCCGAAGAGAGAAGAGGCAGAAGAATTTTATTTATTTAGCTATTCATCTTTGTTGTCCCCACTCCTCCATCCTCCACCGCCAGCCATGTATTGAGTGTGAGTCCTTGAGATGTTTGCAAACTATGCTGGTCATTTTATCAACTAATTCACTTGGAAGTGACAGCAAACATCTTTTTATAAATTCATTGGTGCTCAAAGAAGGTGGAATAAATTTTATTGCCTAGAAATAATAAATGTATGTCTGATTTTGCAATATTATACCTAATGCTTTCATTTACCCAAAAACTCATTCTTAGTTTTGCTCCTGGAGTATCCTCAAAAAATATTTGTTGTTGATGATAAAGATAACAAACATTCATTAAAGCATAGTTTAATGAGACTTATTTTGCTCAAAATACATGCTCATATTAATTTTTCTCAATAAAAATGTGTTGGGCTATATTTAAGTATGTTTAGGTCTTGTTAAGAAAGAAGATGCATGCATTAGAAGGGTTATTTTTTTTAAATCTTGACTTGAAAACTTAACTTAAGCTATGCCAAGAAACGTGTTTTCTGAAAACTCCTGTAAGGATGAAAATATATGCATATATGTATATATACACATAAACATATATATGCCAAAAATTTTATTTTCTATACTTTTTGGAACTAGTTCAGAAGCATTTCTGCAGCCAAGTACATTTCTACAGCCAGTTTCTTCACTTTATAAACAACAAAATGTATGGATTTCACCAAATCATTGGACAATAAAAAAAATAAGAAAATAGAGCAAAATTAAGTAGCATTAAATTTTTTTATCAGTTCAGTGTTCTGAGTATTCTTTATCTTTAATTTTATACATATACCTTAAAATAAAGATTTACTGTTTAAGACTTTATTTTTTGTTTAATATCCAAGAGTGAGAGGTGAAATGACAAAATCAATTTTAATATAACATCATTAATCTGCAGTTCCAACAAATTTAACTGTTTAAATGGTTTCCTTTGTTGTTTTATTAGAATCATAGGTGTTTTGCTATTGTGTGCATAACCTTGAACATCTCCTCCCAAAATTTTTCCCCTTTACACCACAAAGATTCATAATTGAATTGATAATCACCTTTGTTTATGATGTATTTTCATCATTGATTCATGTTTGTCCTTCCTTTTAATTATTCATTATTCATCTATTCTTATGATAATATAATGGATGACTAATGGCTTCTGGCTGTAGCTTATGTTTTTCTTATTTATCCAACATACATGCTTTACAGAATACAAAACTACTATGGGAGATGAAATAGAAACAAGAGTACTAGCTTCAGCCCTTCAGTAAATGATGTAGTTTTCTACAGGGAAGAACACACTCATTATTAAATGGAAATTTGTAACAAAAAATACTAATAATTCTAATATTTCTGATAGTTACTGCTTTCAAAAATTAGAACTGTTAGATTAGAACATTGAATTATAAGACAATTTATATGAAATTAAGGCTATACTACTAAGTCATGTAAGTCATAGCAGATCTATGATTTATACTTAAGCATAATGTGCTTTCAGTGGATGTATACAAACCCAAACAAGCAGATGAAGACCATGCTGCTCACTTATTCAAGTATGATTAAGTTGCAAGTTACTGTTTAGAAATATGAACTTGTGTGTAGCAGCTAGGAGATCCTAAACAAGAATCAGACTCTATCTCTTTCAAATAAATACACTATGAAGAATTCTAATGACTTCATACTTTGTCTTCTAGAATTACACATTATACCATAATTCTATAACTAGGTTGCAATAACTATTGCATTTGATTTTTTCATATATGTCCAATCGACTCATTTTCATTCTATATTGGTATTTGCGAACATGTTTTGAGCTAGAAGACTTACGGGAGAACTGATATTGTTGGAATTATTCTAGACTTTCTCATCTCTGGAGGTTTAACATGAGGTTCAACATGAGTCTTGGTTTTGGGGCTTCTTTCCAAGATACAAAGAAGATTAGAGGAGGGTTTTCTGGAGTGGTATTATATTTTATAATGCCACACATGGGGTTCCTACAGAATGATTTTGGGGTTCTGCTTTGTTTTCCTTTATGGTATTGTTACAGCTCTCACTCTCAACCGACAAATCCAAACAGCGCTCTTTTAGAAGTAGTGAAGACAGCTTTATTATGAATAAGCCAGATATAGAATCTGAGCCCCAAAATACTTTTGGGGTACACTTTTATTGGTGAGGGAGAGGGGAAGATGTAAATTAGAATTGGAATTACAAACAGAATTCAGTTATTCATCTGTGAATTCCTCACATGGGCAACACACAGGATTCACAAAATTGCAAAATGCACATAGGGTTCCATTTTCAGCTGAAAAGAAAAAGTCCTTTTATCTAGTCAGTAGCTTCCATCCAGTCTAGACTGCCAGGTACCTGATGGCTTGGTGGCCACTGTTGGTCCACAGTGGCTAAAAACTGGGGGGTGGGGCTTTCTTTTCTTCTACAGTATATAAAAGAAGGAGTTTTTCTATATTTCCTAGTTTTTGACAACTCATTTGGAAGGCCAGTCTTTGAACTCCTACACATCCATTCCCACAGACACTAAATTTATCTAGAGCACATTTTGGCTCTAAACTCAGAACAGATGGAGAGAGATGCTGTCTAAGAAAAGCCAAACTGAGAGAATTACATTCTGGTTTAAATGTTCTTCATTGAAGTCATTTGTTGTGTTAGTGCTCAGATTGCCTCATTCTACTCCAAGGGTAAGTGACTGCTGGCCTAAGTGTGGCCATAATGGATGAATAGTATCACTCCATATTTCTACTGGTCAACAATAAGGTAAAAGATTAAAATGGAAACTGAATAAAAGGCAGAAGAAAGAAAGGTCTTTTCCTGGAGAGTCACATTGGGTGAAGGGTGTTCTGGGAAAGTATACCTAGGAATCTACATATTTAAACTTGCCTATGACCAAACATCTAAGATCACCGAATTTGTTTTTTCTGTAAGAGTCATGATGATTAAAACACAGAATACACCCCAAATCACCTGAGTACGTGTAAGAATGATAAATTGACCTGCATTGCTTTTTTTTACAATATAGATTTTTTTATATAAAATTCTTTCTTTATAAAATAGATAGTAGTTTTAGGTTCCCCATAAGTTTTGGGGGTTTCTTCGTTATAGCTTTTTTGGAAAAACCAAGTGAACACTCTTTGGAAGTATTTTAGGCAGATTTATTACATGCGTAGTCTCAGCTGGGATTTCTTCCTCAAAGAGCTGAGCCCTAGTTTCTGGTTAGGGCATGTTTATATAGGTTATAGCAACTGCAGGAAGAGAGGGATATAAATTGCTGGAAGGGGTTTCAAGTGCGGGAATTTCTTTGCCTCCTCAGGTTATAGGAGGTGTCATGACTTTGCTTCATGGTTGCTGGAAGCTGTAAGCAGGCCTTTTTCCCCCCGACATGTTCAGAAGCATAGAAGGAGTGACCCAGAAACACTTTGAGTATCCAAAAGGGTTTAATGGAACCTCAAAGTAAGCTGTCATGCTAAAGGAGTGCACCAACCCAGGGGAAGGGCTATTGACTATTTTTATACAGGAGTGTGGGGGTAATTGCAGGTCTTAATGAATGTAGGAAGTAGGGCAGGTTTTCAGTTACTGCAATTTACTCAGGGTCCCAAAACATTGAGACAAAGAATCTCTTAAGAATCCTTTAAAATATCAATACAAGACATTAGTCAAAACAAAGAGAATCTACCAAAGGAGACTCTGAGAAAGGACCTAGGGTCAAAAGGTGCCACCAGGAAAGACTGAGATAAAGACCCCAGAGATACTGCCCAATTACCACACAAGATAGCCCCCAGCACAAGATGGCATCGCCCATGCCTTTTTGGGAATCCTTGTCTTATCAAGTAGCAAATATTGTGAGGAAATTCTCAGGGAGGTAAGTGAATCAGGTTTTATTTCTGAAATTGAAACTTACCATTGTTAAATTCAATTGGTGGGTCAATTCAGATGAATTCAAGGATGGATGTGAAACATCAAGAATGTTGAGATCTGTTGCAATGGACTCCAAATCTCCAGAACATCCTCCATGTATCTGAAGTTCCATTTTAGTATATGTGGACATGGCACATTGAGTTAGTAAAAACTCACAGTTCTTATGACTGTAGTGATAGAATTAAAGTGAAATTCTGATACTTTGTTTTCTACCAAGCATGGAATCCATACTTGTGCCATGTGATAAAACTAGGTACCCCTCTACTTCATTTCTTATCTGAGATCAGTGAGTACTTATCAAATTTCAATGTGATTGTAATCATGCAAGAAATCGTGATGCAGTAAGCCTGGAATGGAATTCAGATTTTCTAAAAAGCTATCAGAAGATGTTGCTGGTTTAAAAACCACCCTTTAAGGATCAAAGTGTTAGCTGGCAAAAGAGTTTCCATATGGGAATTTTAATTATTTTTGGAGAACTTTTGAAAAATGTAAAGTTGTTAAGTTAACAGAGACAATAAGCACACAATGTATTTTAATTTTTATTTGCATAAGAATTGCACTAGGACATTAGAGAAGAAAAATTATAGATACCAAATATTTATATATAAATAAAATTCAATTTCATAATTAAAATATAAAATTATTTTGAGTCATTGTTGATCATTTAAGTTAATTCTTGTCAGTCTTCCCCTTATATATCAATTTGTTGGAGAGTTTATAGTACAGTTCCTGTCATTAGGGGTGGGGGCACTTAATAAAGAAAATGTGGTTTCTATACACAATGGTATATGAATCAGCAATAAAAAAAAGATAAAATCTTATTTTCAACATGGTGCACCTAGAAAGTATTATGCTTAATAAAATAAACCAGATGGAGAAGGCTAGCCATAGTATGTTACTTATATGTGATGTATAGTGAAAGCAAACAAATGAATTAAATAAAACAAAATCAACTTTTAGTTTAGACTGATTTAATGGTTGTCAGAAAGGAAAATGGAAGGGGCATGGTTAAATAAGATAAATGAGGTTAATTTTATGATGAAGGATGGAATTGAACTTTTAGTGGTGAACTCATATACACAGATGTTGATGTATGATGTAGAACACCTGAATCTTATATAGTGTTTTAATGCAGTGTCAGATAAAAATGAACAAATATCAATAAATAAATATTTTCTAAATCAATGAATAAGAAAGTGAAGAATATGCTTAGAAGTTGTATGCTTCATGACATTTATATGTGATAAATCATTTTTATAAATATCTGTAACTGGTATATTTATCCTTGGGAAGAAAGCATATTAATTCCTCACAAATGTCTACTAGCCTAGGTCAATTTTAGAAATATATACATACATTTATGCATTTTAAAAACCACTTATTATTATTTGAGTAAAAGGATTTTATGCAATTATTTGTCCCCAGTGCTATGTAGTAGTCATCTTAAAGAGATTCATTGGGACCAAAAAGTTCAAAATGTTTTAGAAAAAGTTAGTATCTCTATGGCTAAGTTATGTTGATTTTTTTTTTTTTAAGAAGAAGAAGGAAGGCAGGCAGGAATGAATATCTTGAGACAGCTGGCAGGAAAGTTGAGGAGGAAAAGTACTTTATTTACTTGTTTATTTTAATTATTCCCCCTACCCCACCCCACTCCAATTCCAAACTGTGAGCTAGGGTCCTTGGGCTTTACATGGACTATGCCCACAGTGCACACTTAACACCTGACCCACCAAGGTGAGCCAACTATGTTGAATTTCATGTGAAAAATTTTAACGACCTGAAAAAATGAAAGATTTAATCAGGAGGGACAGTGAAACAATGAAAGGAGAAGTGTCAGAAGAGATACAACACATCAATTTTGAGTTATGACTAAACAAGGTGATAGCAAAAGTGTCAAATCTGTGTAATGTTATGATGCACTATTCCTTCAATAAAATTGATTTAAAAAAAGGTCAGTTAAAGAGATGCAGAATATGAGGACAGATAATGTGAGGTAAGGAATGAGCTTAAGACATAAATTATGCTTACTTTAAAACATTTCCTAAGGTTAACCTTAATTTTTCTCTTCAAAACGCGCAAACTAAATATCTAAGTCAAATCCAAGACCCTGAATTTCCACTATCTGCCCACCACAAAAGGCACTTGTTCAATCTCTGTCTCCAGTTGGCACACACTCAGAAGTCTTTGACCATGAATATCCTCTATATAGTTTCTCTGTCAAAGTTCATCTGTCTTGCCTTCTAGATTCTAGAGAATACTCAAAAGTTTCTTTATCTTCTTCAGCTTCTCCAGAGCTATAATTTGTACTGCATTTGCTACAAAGGCTATGAGTTGTCTCATCAGTAAAATATGTGGGTTAGTAAGATATTTCATATGATTGAAAAAAAGATGATGGATTATAAGACAGAAAATTTAGGTTCTAGTCTCAACATTTCCAATCTTTGTCAGTGTGACCTTGAGAAACTTGTCCTGTTTATTGGTTTCCCAATGACAGTAGATGAACTCCATCAGCCTCTCTGCTGCTGAATCTCTAAATTTCTATCCCATGAAATGTTTTTTGAAAACGTCACCAGATTTAAAGTAGCAAAAATAACTCTAGCAGTAAAAATAACTCTACTATAGAATAAAAGCACTGATATTTGGCATTTCTGACTTCTTTTAAAAATTTCATTTTATATTTGATTATGTGAATATAAACTGTACATAATAAAACATGTTTTGGTGTAATTTCCAGTGCAACAGTGTAAGTTTCTGATAAAATGGAATCTGATTTCATATTATGTTTCAAATAATTTTTTTTAAAGAATGAACAAATTATATGCATCAAGTTTTTAAATTTAATTCTTGAGCTTTTGAAGTATATATTAAATTGGAGGTTAATTTTATTATTTACAGGTGTCAAAATTTTATGCAAAGGAAATAATTTGAGCCTGATTTTAAAAGTTTATGAGAAAAATTCTGTTTGTATTTATTTGTCCTTTAGTTCAATACAAATACTTAAGTTATTAAGAATAAATGAAAACTCAAATTATTTGACTTCCAACTGATTGAATTAGGCTAAATTCTATGTCACATATATACTCTAGGATATCTATCTAAATATAATAGCCTAAATAAATGCAGTGAAATGCTTAAGCAGAACTATGAAGACCATTTTTCATTTAGAAAACGTAAGTCTACAAATTGAAAAAAGTTAAAAAAAACAAGAGTATCAAGTATGGTGGATCAAGTGCCTTAGTAGGAGATTGCCTTGAATTATCTCTGATTCTGTTGGAAGAAGGCAATAAATAATTCTGTAACGGCCTTGCATGTATTACTATCCAATTTGTTCAAAGCGAAACTATTTCAAATGTTTGAAATAGGGATTATAAAAGATCCATAGCACAGTGTCAATTGAAGGAGTCATTGTACTTAATGCAACTTAATGAGAGTTTGCTTTAATGTTATAATTATAATATGAATTTTAGAAATGTCTTGGAAGTAAGATGAAACACAGATACTGTTAACTATTTGACTAGCTATACGTGTTTATATATTAATTCAACAAACAAAAGTCTGTATAAAAATTGAAAAGGTTACTTCAAGAGTATCAACAAAAATCAGCAAAGGAAGTTAGTGTGATAATAACACACATTATTTTGTTAAGAACTATCTTAAAATGATGCAGTATATAATTCTTATTTTGGTTAATAGGTATTTTCTAAAAGTGAGGAATAACTATTAAAATTAACCACTGATCTAAAATATAGAATACTGATGACTCATTTAGAATATTAGCGATATTTTAACAGTTCACATAAATTGTTCCTTTATGGCCAAAATTTGTGGAAGTTCAATGTATTCTATTCTATCTTAAATATTATTAGTTATAACTCAAACACATTTCTCTATAGTTCTCAGTATCTCTAACTGCCAACTGTATTTTCATTTTGTTCATCAATCTTTGATCCAGCTCCACTTTGGATCTCTCCACCAAAAAGCTGCACAGAGTTCTAAAATTTAGTTATTTTTCATTTAATTTAGTTGACTATTTCTACAATCTGGTCTTTAGCGAAAATTTAATTAGTATTGCACTCAAAATTACATATGCAAAAGAATATAGAGTTCTTATATTGAAGACAATTTAAAATCTACTGAAAATCAAAATTAAATAGGTTTTCAAGAACATCATGTGTATTTAAATAATTTGCTTAAAAATTGTGAGAATAAACAAAAACTTTAAGCTGTGTTTGTAAAAACATTCACCATCTGTTTAACTAAAAGTCATTCTCAATTCATTTTTGTTGTTTGTTTCACCTTGAAAATAATATTTTGTTTCTTCAAAGTTGTTTTTGAATTTAAGTGATCTGCATATAGAAAACAGGAGAATTCGTTATGATTACCTGATGATCAAATTTCTATTTTCTTAGGTACATTCAGAGCAAGAACATTTGGATTGCAAAAAATCAAATAGTGTGTTTTTTAATCTTCTATTTCTGTATTTCAAAATAGGAGGAAAGAATGCAAAACTATGTTTCTTTGCAATAAATGTTTAGATGCTTCATTTATGAAATGGTAATTTGGCATGCCCTGGTGGAGTAGCAGTCAGACCAACATACTCTGAAAGAGCAAGTCACCTATCTCTGGGTTTAGGAGGTAAACAACTAGTGTGAATAACTAAATAATAGTAACAATAATAAAAATAGTAAGAATAATAAAATGCTTCTTCCTCCTCTCTCTTCCTGCCTGACTGCCTACTCACTTTCCTTGCTGCCTGCACTTTTCCTTCAAAAATATATCATATGTCCCTAAGAGATGTTAATTATATCTTTGTCTTTTCTTGAATTGAAGAATTTACCAAGTATTTCTATCATGAAAAAAGCTACTTTTTCAAAATACTATCACACACAGACTTGACTCACTGAGAAAAGACGTTGAGAGCAAAATGCATTGGAATTTCAAAATTCCAACATAACTCACTTTACTGGGAAAGGGTTAGTGTGTTTGAAGTATATTAGAAGGTGGCAGGATACATGGTGTTCCTTCTGAAATTCTACACCTAGTAATTAGAAATGGTCTCTCATTGGTGGGATCTGAACAACTTTATATGGAATTTTCATTTCCAGGAATGTTCTGGAGATCCATGTGCCCCATGAAATAAATATATAAAAAACAAAACAAAACACAAAGCATTTACTGTGAAGGGTGAATGATTAATTTTCCAGTAACCCTTAACCAAGTTTCATTACCAAAGGTAAATATGCTCAGTTTCTTTTATATCTTTACAGAAGTCTAGCATAAAAACATTTCTAGGTTATATGACACATACTGTTTTGTAACTGCCTCTTTTTATTTCACTTCATTTTCACTGCAACTCTACTTTATATTTTTGGTCTATAGTTACAGCAATCGATCCTTGAATGATTCACGTTATAAAGAATAGTTCCTCTTAGCAATATTTCTAGTGTTAGTTTCCAAATAATATTGCTTCATACATTATATGCATTTTATTTATTTCTTTCTCATGACTTGACACAATTGTTCAGTAAAAACACAGTATAGGTTTTTAAGAGGAGAATTTGGAGGTCAATGAGTTGGAGCCATAAAGAGAATGTTTTGGGCTCTGTCACTTGCAGGTTGCAGCTCCCGTTCTAGACTGCATCCTTAGTCAGACAGTAATAAAGGTATTGGATACCTTTTTGCTCTGTTGGTTGGAGAAAAGCTAAATACAGCCCTTGTAGAGTTTTATCCAGATTTGGTATTATGATGTGCTATTTTAACTAGAATATTTTGAGATAAAGAAGAAAAAAATAGATTTAAGTAGACCCGGATGGCAAAATAGGACGCTTCTTATTTCACTTACAATAGGAGCAATGAATGAACAAACATCTAAGAATAAAGACACCATAGAGAACACTCCTAGCACCTCACCTAGAGACCAGAACAGACTGCATTAGAAGGGATACCAAAGAGATGCATGCATTAGCATAACAGAAGGTGGGAGAAGACATGCACAGAGATAACAGTCTAGAAATGGTAATGGTAGGAATACCAGCCCAGTCCAGGATCCTGGGGAGGTGGGGTATGAATACAATGTGGCAGCAAATGTTCTTGACCCAGGTAATACCAAAAGCAGAGGAAAATGTATGCTCTGAGGAGTCCAGGACACTAGTAAGGAAGAAAACAGAAAATGCACTGTAGAAGACCCTCTGGTATCTATAAAACTGCTGTGAAATTTACTGACAAAATAGACTACTGGTCTCTGACCCTAACAGCAGTGAAACACGTACAAGTCAGGCCTCCCAGAGCATGTCTATGAGAGCAGTTGACCCCCTCTGTACCCTTCCCCTACCTTGATGACTCATCAGCACTCGTTACTTGTCCTGAGTACTTAGGTTAGCCAACAGTAGCAAATAACAAATAAATAATGCCAGAAAACAATCTGCTGGAAAGAAAAAAATAAGTAGCCCACTTCTAAGTGGCTGAGAGAGATCCTCAGTGAGCAAATAGAACAATATAATACCAGGCACCTTGAGATCTCAAGGTAATATGAGATCACAAGGAAAGAGGCCACTCTCCAGAACCAAACTCAAGATATCGAAGATTATAATTTCTAATGAATACAAAATCAAAATAACTATTAAAAAAAAAGTATCCCAAAAGATAAGAGTGCTCAGGAAATCAATTTAAATAAATCAGAGGGAACTCAGAAAAAAGTCAGTGAGCTCAAAAGTAAAATTAATGAGCAGAAAAGAAAAAATCAAGTTTAAAATAAGAAATTAGCAAAATATCAGGATATTAAGAAATAAATAAGATGAAGAGTGTTTTAGAAAGCTATGGAAATAGAGGAGACCTAATGGAAGAATGAATCAGTGAGCTCAAAGATAAAAACCTAGTAATAACACAAGTGGGCAAAGAGGGAGAAATTAGATATCAAAAATGAAGAAACGAAACAGCTATCCAACTCTATTAGGAAATGTAAAATAATTATGGGTGTCAGAATATGAAGAGAAAGAGAAGGGAACAAAGAACTTATTCAAAGAAATAAAAGCTAAAAACTTTCCAATTCTGGGTAGGAAATGAATATACAATTTCATGAAGAGAACAAAATAACTGGTTATCTAAATTCAAAGAGACCTACACAAAATGCATAGTGAAACTATCAAGAGTTCAATACAAAGAAAGGATATTAAAGGTGACCGGCGGGGGCAAGAGTTGAAAAAAAGAAAAGTAATTATAAAAGTAACACCATCTCAGACTATCACCAAACTTTTCAGCAGAAGCCCTACAAACTAGGAGAGAGTGGAATGGCATATTTAAAATACTCAAAAGCTTTCAGCCCAAAATGTTCCAGCCCATGCAGCTCATAGCTTTCAGGGATGAGTGAAAAATAAAATCTTTTTCAAACAAAAACTTAAGGAGTTTGTTACCACTAGATCACCTTATTAAAAATGTCAAAATTTATTTTTGCTATAAAGATTAGTATAGAATTAAATTGAAGGAATGAAAAATGGTACTACAATTCAATGGAAATTTTGAAATGTAGGAGACTATACGAATATCAAAAAAGTAGACTTTCGGTCAAAAAGGTGACAAGAGACGAAGATGGACGTTATATAATGGTAAAGAAAATAATGCGGCAAGAAGATATGACATATATGTAACCAACATAGGAGGATGGAAATATATCACATAAATATTAACAGATCTAAAGGGAATCATTAACAGCAATGCAAACAGTAGAAACCTAACACCCCACTCATATCAATGGCCAGATCAAACAGAAAAAAACAAGCAAGAAATTATGGCCTTAAATAACAAATTAGATTAGATGGACTGAATAGATAACAATAGGAAATTCCACCCCAAAATAAAGGAATAAATATTTGGAAGTGTTCAAGAAATACCCTCAAGGATAGACCACGTACTTGAAGACAAAACAGCTCTCAAATTAACAAATATTGAAATCATATCAAGCTCCTTTGCAGATTGCAGTGGTAGGAAACTAAGAATAAACCAAAAGAAGAAAATGGGGAAATCGCTAAATAACATGCTACTAAATAACAATTGAGTCAAGAAGTAAATCAAAGGTGAAAGAAAAATACTTGGAGACAAGTGAAAATTAAAAAAAATGACTTGAACTTACGAGGTGCAGCAAAAGTGATCTTATAAACAAAGTTTATAGAATACAGGCCTACCTCAGGAAACAAGAAAATCAGTTATAAAAACTCAAGTTTGCACTCAAGAGAACTAGAAAAAAAGAAAAAAAGATAAAGCCAAAGTTCAGTAGAAGGAAGAAAATATTAAAAATTAGAGCAGAAATAAATGAAACAGAGATTAAGAAGACCATTCAAAATCTGAGGGGGTGCTTCCTGGTGGCTTAATGATCTTGTATGCAGTAGGAGTAGTCCCACATGTGTCCTTTGAAAAAAAAAAAAAAAGCTAAGGGAAATCAGATGTTTATTTGTAAAGATTATTAAAAAAGCTGAACTTTTACTCAGATTCACAAAAAAACAAAACACAAATAAAATCAGAAACAAAAGAGAAGTTATAACAGATGACACAGAAATACAAAGAATCTTAATAAAATATATGAATGCCTATAGGGCAACAAATTGAATAATTTGGAAGACATATAAGAATTCTGAGATGCATACAGTAGTCTAAGATCAAATGAGGAAGAACTAGAAAGTCCAAACAGATTGATGACAAGGAAGAAAACTAAATGATTATTCAAAAGTCTCTGAACTTAGACACATACAGCTTTCTAAGACTGAATCAGGAAGAACTAGAAAATCTAAACAGATTGATGATAAGGAAGAAAACTGAAAGTTTATTCAAACGTCTTTGAAAAAAACAATAGCAAAGCACAAGCTTTGCTTGTGAATTTTGCCAAATTTTCAAAAAGAATTTGTACCTATCCTTCTCAAACTCTTCCAAGAAATTGAAAAAGAGGGAAAGCTTCCAGAAAAACCTCATTGTGGACCATATAAATGTCTAAGGACCCAGGTTCTAAACCTGGATTTGCAACCAAGGGCTGGGGTGAAAAAATGAAATCAAACAAGCAAATAAATAATGCTTCTTTGTCCTCTCTCTTCCTACCTGTTCATCTGTTTTCATTCCTGCCTGCCTTTCTTCCTATCTTTAAAATAAAAAGATTTTCCTGGATTATCCAGGTAGGCCCAAATAATCACAGATGTCCTTAACTGGGAGGAGGAAAATGAATGTCAGAACCAAGGTGAAAGCAGATGGAGATCAGTCCACCATTGCGCAGTTTGAAGATGGAAGAGTGCTGTGAACCACGGCACGCAGACAGCCTTAGAAGTTAGAGAATGTGTGAAAATGACTCCCTGCTAGCTTCAAGAAGGTGTGCAGCCCTGTTATCAACGTGATTTTAAATGAGTATGATTCCTTGCAGACTTCTCAGCTCTGGAACACTATGATAATGAATGTGTGTTGTTTGTGGTCACTTATCATAGCAGTAATAGGAAACTTATCCAGAAGGTTTGGTTTATTTTTTTACAGTCCTTTCCCTGAATAACTTCAGAAATTAGAAAGTATATAAAGAGGAAAGAGTCATGGTTATGAGGTCTTTGATATCTCAAATTCCATCATTTTGCTTTGCAAGACTATCTATCCATTCGCTTGTTTCTGTTTCCCTTGGTAGAAGTCTTCTGCCTATTAAAACTCACATTCCTAGTGTCTTGGGCCCTAGAATTTGAAGATACCCTGAGAGAGAGAGCAGAAACAAAAGTACCTCATTGCTGGAATCAAGGCTTTTAGATTTGCTTCTCCAATTCTCAAATACCTGTACCATATGACGCATATATTTTATTGGGTGTAAAGCTGTTTTCAGTTGTCTGAAATCAGTGGTGTCTGCTGTGATCTATTCCATTTACTCTCTAGAAAGAGGTTACTTTATCAGCTTTTTTGTCTCCTTAGTTCACCTGAAATGTGTTTTCTTGTATTATACCTTTGGTTATAATTCTATTTATTGTGGTTGTTTCATTAGGAATATTTGCAATATGCCTTCTTATTATTTACATTTATAATCCTATAAACCTTCCTTGTTTTAAATGCTTCATGAATTCTTTGTCTTTATTCTACAACATTCATGTTATTTTCTTCTATATTTGTTCTTTATTATTTCAAGTACAAAATCAAATCTTCTGTTTCATTACTGCATTTCTTTCAATAGAAGCATGAAATATGAATTAGAATATGAAAAACAAGTGTAAAATTGGCAGAGGTTTGTCATATTTCAACATGACTCAAATCATTCTCAGGTAAAGGTAAGAAATCAGACTGGATATAAATATTCCTATATGTATTTTCTTATTTGACCTCATCATTATTTATAAGGCCCCCATCTCTACTTTACTTGATTAAATTCTTCTAAGTTATGTAAGCAATCTTTAGCATCAGTTCACTTAAAAACTATTATAATAAAACTATAAATTCACATATTAAAATCATATCATTAATTTGCTTGGTAAGTAATACCTCTCAAGCTAGAAATAATCCAACAGTTCTCAAATCAATTGTCAGATCCAATTGAACATAGTACCCCAATTTTCAGGAAGGGAGAATCTTGCCCCAGGAGCTCTTTCAAGAAGCATGAACACTCAAAAATTTTGGGGAGTTTCAGTAACATCACTTTAGTGTATTTTCTGATCTATTTTAGGCATTCTGTAGGTCTTTTATACACATTAAACAAGATATAACCTATGTGAGTAAATTGGTTTTAAGGGGCACCACACACTTACAATAATTGAAAATGATTAAAGGAATTACATGATTAAATAATACTGAATAGCAAAATAGCTAAAATTTCCATTTTAAGTCTTCTAATTTAGCCACAGCAGCCTTTAAACCAGCCTCAGCAAGTGTCTTTTTTTGTAGTTCGCAATCCTTCTTTATAAGCTTTTAGCGTTTACTTTTAAAGCTTTTAGAGTGATTTAATAAACTTTAATTATTCCTCACAACAGGGGATCAGTGTTACCACCAATCTGCAGGAGGCTTAAGTGTTCCATGTGATGTTATATGAGTTGGGAGAGAGGATTATGCATTCTTTCCTTTAAAGTAAACACAGTGCAAGTGATTTAATTATTGTGACCCTCACCTTATAGTGTTCATTGCCCTGAGTATCTCTTGATTTGTTTGTTCTGAAATTATAAAATGACTTTGTGTCATTCAATTAGATGTTGTACTTGGTTTTTGAATGCATACCATTTTTTTCTGGCACTGATACATTGCGAGCATTGTCACTTGGCTATACCATAGCTTTTATAATGGAGAACATAAAAATTCACTATACTCCAGCTGAGAGGTGCTATCTTTTTCTTTTTTGAAGGAAAAGAATGCCGGATCATCTTTGCAAAACTCTCTGCCCGTAGGAGATCTAACTAGTAATTTTCCCCCATAAAAAAATACTTTGTTTCTGGAGTCTTCCAACAAGTGCTCCTTTTTCTGTCACTTTGGAGATGGCTTATATCACAAAATCAGTAGATATAATTCATCATTTCAAATATTATATTACTGAAGATCTTGTATAATAGCAAAATGTTTAAAAAGTTATAGATAATTGTAATGGTCAGTTCTTACCATACAATAAAGCATTGTAATAAAATAAGAATTTATAAGCCCTTACTTAAGTAAAAACAGGTCGTCATTATTTGAGAGTTCATAACAAATGCCTTATTTTTTCTTGTAAGTTTTTATGGTAATTTTCAAAACTTTCTTGTATTACTCTAAAAGATTACTTTAAACTCTCAACTATGTTAAGATTTTATGTCACATTTTATCCTGCCAAATTATTTAATCATTCCATTATCTACATATTTTTCTTCAGCTTGGTAGATTTGTTTGACCTCCAAAGTGAAATAGAAAAGTTTACAAAATTCCTTCAATAAGAAAGAAATAATGATGGACAGACTTTAGTCTTAGTAACAATTTATCTCCATCCTAAGGTGCAAAAGGAAGCCCCATTAACAGTGGCATAAAAAAGAGCCAATAGCAACATCTTAGGATATTGAAGGAAAGAAGAGTCTTAAAGGTAATGAGAGTCAAATTTATCTCCTCTCTTTCCAAATGCACATTTCTAACAAGAGCAGGAAGAACTTGTATCAACATATTCGAAATGAATATAGTTATAATTTCCACTACCCTCACATTTTCCTCCTTGGTAGAAGATTTGCCATCCTATTTGTTTGGACACCCACTGCCAATACAGAAACTCTGTGTCATTTCTGTATGATTCTTCTCACTCATATCTTCTATGCAGTCAAAAAAGACCTCAACAGACTACCTTCTAAATTTCTTTCCAATACATTATCTTTCCTCTGGTCATACAAATAACATCTTGTTAGGACTCATCAAAAGTCTCCGCAATATATCTAATTAATAGATTTAATAAGATATGGAATCTCAATTTGGGTTCTTATACTTCCTTTTAATAAAATCAATGACTTTCTTCTAATTTATGAAAAAATCCTTTTTTAGAAGGGGAGTCCTGAGGTGTGTACATTTCTCTCCTAGGATTGATCCCAAGAGGTGCTTACTCCCAGGGTTCCCAAAACAAAAACAAAACTAATTTAAAAAGAAACAACAGGAGCATCCTTGGTGACCTGGAAAATAAGACTGTTGGACTTAGTTCACATATATCCCAGGACACAGGTTTAAGACACTCAAAGGGTGAGAGCAATCAAGAAAAACAACTAAATAAGGTAAATGTTTCTTCCTTCTCTCCCTTCCTGCCTGCCTACTTGGTTCCATTTCTGCCTGCACCTTTCCTTGAAAGAAAGAAAGAAACAGAAACAACAAAAAGGATTTCTTTTGTGTATGATTGCTTTATATGACTGTTTACATGTGGTGTAAATTCCTTTTACACTGTAATAAGAAGTGATTCCTTTTAAGGAGTTTTCCATTGTCAAAGGATATTTTTAAAATCCACTTAAGTATGACCTCCCTTAATTTATCACTTTAACCACTACTCACCAGTAACTGAACAAACTATTCACCCATGGGACATTTGGTTAGCTCGAACTGATATTCTGTGTGCACCAAACTCCTACAAATAGAAAAATGAAAGCCACCAGACACTGAATGAAAGAACTGAAGCTTCACCTGACTTTCTGGAAAAGTATGAGAGAGAAAGCAGCAAAACACTCAATTAAAATATAACTAGGATTAAACACAGATACCTCATTTTGATGACATTGCTCCTTTTTGTTTAATCACATTGAATATTTTTTTAAAGGATGCGGTGGTTGTTTTTCTTTTGTGAGAACTCTTAAGGTGAAAATTGGAGGCTCTTGTTTCTGCAACCATTAATCTTCAGTAACCATAAGCAAGTGCAAAACAGCTTGTACACATTGGAGTTAGTATTTTCATCACAAGAGGTTAGAGACCCTATTTAACTTCTGAGAAGTCATAGTTTGACTAGCCCTCTGTATCACTGATAAACACTTCTGGGGCATACTAGTTTGTAAACCAGTCTCATTCAAGCTTGGACAATTCTCCACTTTTGGTCAAACCTCATGTTTCTGTCCAGCAAGAACACCAAGACCTTCTGAGCAAAGTCTTATTGGATATTTCAGCACAGACACTACTAGAGTTTTCTCTGCAGGAACTGCAAGCCTCCTCCACCAAGCAGGATCACTGTAGGTATAGATGTTTAGCACAAAAGTCACAACTAACAGGCACTGACTTTCACCTATGGAACTCACAATAGCTGTCTAATCTGTAACCTCTATCAAATCCCTATGAAATCTAATCTCTATAAATTGGTTCTCTCCTTGGCATTTATGTGTCAATATTGTAATGAAGATTATATGGAGGTATACTATATATAACTATATATATTTAGTTCCAGGTTCATAATAAATGAAGATAAACTCATTATTCTTGTGCCTGGTATATAATAATAATTTACTAGCTATTGCTAATGATGTTGGTATTGGTGTTTTTCTTGTATACAATTTATGGAAATGTATTGTCCATTTCCTTAGGATAGCTTCCTTTCTAGAAGCCTCTTGGATTTTTAAAATGTAGATAGATAATTGTATATGTCATTCACTATATAATGGAACTTAGGGATGAAATCAGTTGGCATTCTCAAATAAAAACATACCTTAGGTCAAATGCAACTTCTCAGGGCCTCCTTTTAATCTTTGTAAAATGGGAATTGAAATAGTCCCCTTCTCACAAGATACTGTGCAACAAAACCACTGTCCACTAATTCATTATGGGAGCTCAATAAATATTTTCTGAGTGTATTTATATTGTACCAGTTTATGGGCTGTGAATTGAAAATTACAAAACAAAACAGAACACGGAACTATAAATAGTACTTGTCCTCAGATTAACAGCAGGTATGAAAGCAATCTAAAAGTTATAATATTTCTACAAATTTGAGGCAAAATAGTATTACAGTAAGGAATTTTTAGTAGTCATATCTTCATATATCTTAAAGATAACGCTTAATTTTAAATTTTAATTTAAAATGGGTTAATAATTTATCAGGCAGAATTATCTGAATTTTCTATGAATGTATTTCATTTTAATATGAGTAGGTAGACTAGGACTTTACCCTTAAACCTAAGTGATCTTGTATAATTTATATAGTTTAATAAAATAATAATGAAATCCATGTCATAAAGCAATTTAAATTTGGTATAAATACACTGAGGGTGGATATTTTAAATTTCTAATAACACATTGACAGTTGGTGCTCTCTTCATGAGAAAATATGATCATTTAAAAATACAAAGCTAGGCATGACGCACTGAGCCAGCACTGGGTCATAGACCATGAAAAGCCCAAGAGACTGGGTTTATGACCCAGGAGTGGAAGAAAAAATCAAAATGAATAAATAAATATAAATAAAATGCTTCTGCCTGCCTGCCTTAATTTCTGCTGGTCTTTCTTTCTCTTAAAAAAATATAAAGTTATTACTAAGATTTATCTAGTACTCTAAACTTATTTCCAATCTACTTTAGAATGAATCATAGTCTAAATACTTATAATTTCTAATGGTATATGAATCCGCTATTAAAGGAATGCCTGCTCGTAATTTTGCAACCCTGTTGGTTGACACATATGGCATCAGCTTTGGTAATGTATACAAGTTTTTTTTTTTCATATTTGCCAAGTAAACTTAGTAGTCAAGAAAGCTATTTAATTCCTCAGCATGTTTAAGGAATATTTCTGGACTACTTACATCATTTGGAACTAGTTAAACCATGTAATTATAAAGCAAGCTAGACAAAATGCTTCAAAGTAAAATCATGAATTTTGAAGCCTAGTATTTTAGCATGAATGTTAAAATTATATTTAGCATGCCTTGGAAATTAAGATCTGATCACAACATCCATTACCTATTTCCATAAATATATAAAGTAGTATATGACCTCTCTTGAAATTGTCACATGCACTGTTCCCTATAAGTCATAATGGTTTAATCCTCTAAGGAATTCCAGATACTCCTGGCTTTCTATATTTCAGTGTTGCACAAAGAAGAAATAAAACCTCTATTTAGACTTAGTGGATCTTTACAGATCATATTTTGGAAAGGGTGTTTAGAGCATAGACTTCATGAGCATTAATAAAAATCAAATTTTAAGTTTAAGTAATAGAATTAATTTACAATAATAGTAAAATTTAGTGACTTGATTTGCTTTCAAATTTGGAATGAACAGTATTTGTCTGGAATAGCTTGTTATTTTAATGTTAACATTTTTAATAAAATACTGATACATAAGGAGAAAAGTGATCTCCTCAGATCTAATCAGAGTAATCATCTCATCAAACTTTCATTGGTTCTCCCACCTCAGACCCCTTTAGTGCAACACACGTTGATCTGTGATGAGTTAAAACTCAACAATAATGAAGGTTCAAATCGTATGAATACTGTCAATTTGTTTTTCCCTTTGAGTAATTCATTTTCAGACATTTTAAAAAATCCATTTTCAGTTAAATCCAGTAATTATGGAAGCTACTTAATATTCTTAGAACTGTGTTGGTTGTTATGAGGGTGAAAAGGGACCTGTGATGTAAAACTAGAGCAAAGGGAAATAATCTCTCCACTATTTGATTATGATTCCTACGTTAGTCTTAAACTTGAGGCAGACATTTTTGAATCACTTTCTTTTTTTTGTCTTGAACTGTTTCATCTTTTAAAAAGCCTACTCTCTTTTCAGTCTTCAGTTTGATAGTTATTACTAGAGCCACTATTGGTTTCAGATTCCATAGCCATTCGATTATTTGTAGACCCTGATGATATCAAGTTACTTGCTTTGTTAATTTACCTATTATTTTTTGTTCATTAGCTATTTTTCAAAAATTCAAGTCTAGTTAGAAAAACTGCAAGAATTATGTTATTTTAAAAGTATATAGAGGGAAGTCTATATGTCAATTTTAATGGGTTAAACATCTGAAGAGAGTTTCACAACTGCACAGATTTCTCATAAAAAATAATGCATATTCTTTTTGGTTAGTGCTCTACTGCTAAAAAAAGAAAATGGAAATGTTACTAAATCACCTCTGTTTCTGAATAGTATGGTGATCTTTATTCAAATCACGAACAGAATCTATCAAATAATAGGCTAAGAATTCACTTTAAAGAACTAAAATAAAAGTCTTCAAAATGGCATCATTAAATTTCAGTCTAGCGAGCAAGCATTAGGGTTCTCTTTTGCCATAATTGAAACTGACCGAAATGGAAATGGATATTCCTAAAGTAGAAAATATATGACGAAGAGTAACTGATCTACCAGATGTCTGTTAACTCTTTGTAGGCACTCTGTACATTTATAAAAATGAAACGGTAGAACATTTGTTAATTTTAATAATTGTATTTCTCATTGTATATTAAACCCTCTCCAGTATTTTATTCTCTATAGGAAATGAATTCTGAGAAAATGAGCAGTCATGCAACAAAATTACCATTTGTACCACCTAAATTATTAAATAATTATTGATAAAATAACTTATTTCTAGCATTACAAGTCGGAAAGTAAAGATAACATTATTAAACATGTAAATTTCTTAATAATCACAAACTTCTTGCCAATAAATTAATTTTAAACATTTTATCTATCAGCATGCAATCAGTGATCTCTTACTACATGGTCAACGTCAATTTTTGCTATTCTTACAAGGTGAAACTTGCTGTTCACAGAGCTTACTTTAAGATAACATGTATAACAAATTTTCTTCTACTCCATGTGGCCTTTAAATTTAGAAAGAGGCATCCATTTTTCTCATACAAATTCCCATCGACAAATCTTGACTTTCCTGCTGTCAGTAGGGACATCATAAGCATAAACCAAGAAGGTGAAGGTCTATAGCTGTCCTGCTTTTTCAATGCATCTTAATATAGAAAAAAATTTGACCTCTCGTTTTTTCCTAAAATATTTTCCATAATATCAATGACCTCTTGCTTTCCCTAAAAATACACAAGAAAAGCAAAATGTCTTATGGAGTCTCTATTCTACTAGATTCAGTTCTAGTTCTAGATTCAGCGTAGTACATACATGCTAGCAGTGGCCATTATGCCAGGTCCTCAACAGAGTCGAAGGATAGTAAATGGCGAATGTAAGAATAAGTATGGGATGGGAATAATGAGTAAAAGGGATCAGTTTTATGTATGGGGGCAGATGCAAACCAGACATTTTTTGGTGCTCATAATGCAGTATATACCGATATTGAATTGCAACATTGTACACCTGAAATCTATGTAATATTATACACCAATGTTGCATCAATAGAAATTTGAAATCTAAGCATCAAAAAAGCTATTAAATTATTAGATTAATCAGGACTTTATGTGCAGTACTATCCAAATTAAATTAAATATCATTTGAAAATATTAATTTGGTAAGAGTTGTATCTATTTACTGGATTATTCATGAAAAGTTCTATCTAGGAGGACCCACTTCAGAGATTAATAAAATATGAAAAGCAGGACTAAAAACAGATGTAGTAAATCTGATTTTCCATTTACAGATGAGCAAAACAGAATCAAACAGGGAAATAAAGTTATCAAGATTACTTGTCTTAAAGGCCATATTCTCTATTTTTTCATTCTGTGGATGCTTCTTAAAATTCCTACAATACTAAAATTAAACAGTTTCTGACCCCTGAGCTGTGCTCTTTCAATTAAACATTAACTGTCAAGAATTGCTTAAACAGGCAAATGAAAGGAAAGATAAGTAAGAAAGAAAAGATAGAGTACGGTAACAAAATAAAAAAGATGTAAATAGGAATGTGCCAGGTGAGCTTGTAGTATTATGAGACTAGAATAATGAACCATAGTGAAAACATATATACTGGAACATTGATGGAGAGAAGAAAGTTCTGTCATTTTCATAATTGTATATGTTCTATCCAGTCAGCAATACAAATTTTAAGTTTTTCACATGGGAGAGTGAAGTGGAAAAGGTGATTGGTGAAAAATAATTTGATGATGGTGGTCAGTGGGTGGTTAGTATAGGTTATTGCTTAATCCAAACATGGGGCAATAAAATCTCTATTAAACTATATTAAAAGAAATGAACCCATGACAATGTGATGAATGTGCTAAGGAAGGGTGGAGGCAGAACATCAATAATGCTACGAATTTTCATTCATAAATTCTCAGGGAACTAAATCCATAAAGAAAAATTGAATTAGGGAGATGGATTGCTGTGGTGGCATGAGGGGGAGAATGAGGACAGAGAGGGTCAGTTTATTTTGATTTAATTAATTTTATTGAAGGAGTATTGCATCATAACATTATAGGCTTAATGGGTACATACTTATAAATCAACACCTATATTTATAATACATCATCTATAGAGAGGGTCACTTTGAATTAGAAATACTAATCTTTTGAAAATTGAAATCTGTTCAAAAGTATGTAAAAAGCAAACAGAAATATTGACAGCACAATTAAACTTCTGGAAATTTGAAAGACAGAGGTTACCATTTAACTAAAGATTTATTTATTTTTCATTTTTTAAAGGAAAGGAGCAGGCAGGAATGAAGGCAGGAGTTGGTAAGTAGTCAGGAAGAGAGAAGAGGAAGAAGAACTTTATTTTTCATTTAGTTGTTCACATTGATTATTTACCATGGACCCAAGACTCGAATCAAGACGTATGTGGCCTGCATCCTTCAGAAGAGATTGAACTTAGAGTTACTCCACCAGGACGTGCCTGAAATATTTTTGTTGACAGTTATATGCTGTAGATTCTATAGAATAAATGTAGTAAATGAGAAAACTAGTGTAGGAGGTTGCTGAATGTTACTTTTTGCTTTTCTTCTGTCATCTCAGAGGTGCCAACCAGTGAGAAAACAGAAGCCAGGCATGGATGGATGGAGGACATTCTATGGTACCGTAACCTGGATTTTTGTGACTCAAAGCTTAACACCCACCTCATGGAATAAATGGAAATTGATTGAAAGTGAAGTTTAATTCAGGAATGATTTTAAGTGCTGTAGAACTGCCTTCTTCTCCAACTAACTCAAATAAAGGGATTTCAACTGTCATATAGAAGTTTGACATGTCTGCCCTGAGTGACATTATTTACAGATTGATATTTGACTTATACCTTAAAAATGTCTAAGGGTAAGAGATGGCAGAAAGACCAGGAAAGCAGAGTGAATAGAGGAATAATTGTCTGAGATGTGGAGTTAAGTGTGTAGATTTAACCATGGCCCAATTCACCAGATCTGCCATCTATAGAGGAAGGAATAAAACTTTTATATTTTTCTTTCTTCATATGTACAATTATTTCCCCTCTGGTTACAGCAAAACAAGATAATTACAAATCCATTAATTACAAACGAATGAAACTAAGAATTGACTTTTAAAATGTAAACTTAAAATGATATATATATTCTTCAGGATATATTAGGCGAGAATTAGTAGGGGACCATAAAATTAGAACTTTAGGTGAAATCCATTTGTGACCAATTTTGTTTATTAATTCATTAATGCATAAGAAATGGCTACATTTTCTTGTGTTAGCCAAAGTAGAACCATTTTAAGGTATCTGATAACCTTCTGTGTAACTTTTTCTAGAATATCAGTCCTTTCTCTTTGCTGCATTAAATTTGTTCCCTCTTTTTATACTGGCCATCATATTTATTTCCATATCTGCCTCTTTTCCAAAAACTCAGCCCACTCTTTACTTTCATAATTTTGCTTTGTTCAAGCTATGTCATCAATATTGGGAAACCCTTTATGCTGTTCTGAGTGAATTTGCTTATATTCTTCTGTTTCTTTTCTAAACAGCAATGAATTAAAGTAAAAGATAAATGCATATATACATATGTATGTATATATGTATGCACACATGTATACATATATAATTTATGATGTAGATCTTTGGATCTTAGGTAAATATAAATTCTGTTTTTAAATACTTCAGGGATTATTTGCTTGAAAATTCCATTATCAGTTAAAACTTATAAAACAATATGTTTATGATGCAATGATTACTAAATACTAATATAATAAAAATTTATATTATCTTCCACCATATTTTCTTTATTTGCATTGTACTACACATTGAAGTAGGTTGGGTAGGTATTGTTGCTTTTGAGTTACATAGGAGTTGATCCAAGTTCAGAGAAGCTCGTTGAATTGCTTAAAATCATATTAAATTTTTAAAAACCTCAAGCTATAAACTTCCAATGAGTAGATCAGTAAGTTCTAGAGATATCATGTACGGCATAGTAAGTACAAAAAACAGTACAATTTAATACACTTGAAAGTTGCTAAGAGATTAAATCGTAATTATTCCACACACACAGAAAAAGAAAATTATGCAATATAAGCGAATGCAACATGGATAATCATATTGTAATGTAACTCAAATGAAAATGGTGTGCACCTTATACAACGTATATTTCAATTATATTGCAATTTAAAAAAATAATAAACTTTTTTCTGAAGTCATATATTGACTGTCTTGTGAGTGGTTTCTACCTATTTATAGTTGTTTTGTATTTTCTAATGATCTGAAGTACTGTATCTCCCCAAAATTAAAGTGCATTTTCTTTATTATGAGATATATTGGGTAGCAAAACTTTCCTGAAACTATTTCAAACAGTTCTTTTGTTGTTGAGGATGATGGCAGGAAAAAGGGGTGGGGGGGCGAGGGATACAGAGCACCTTAAAATTATTTTAAATAGTATTCATATATTCATAGATTCCAAAGCTGAAAAGAAAATCTCTGTTTTTGCTCCCAAAATTTAAGATTCAAAAACTGTAAAAATATTAGAATACTTCTGCAAGCACTGAGAGCCAAATCCTGTGACAGTAGGTTGACAATCCCATTTATTCATCAAAACATTATTTCAATCAAGTATAAGGGAAATATTGTTCTAGTATCATTACATTTTTATTTTTACAGAGCTATGACTCTAAAAAGCTTAATTATTAATTTTGGAATTTTTATGTAGTTCTCAAGATTTTAGCAACTGCTACTTCCATGTTCATCCAAAATTTTCTTAATTCTTTGGCTAACCGTTCAATGAAAGAGATACAAACACATGTAGTCAGTTGCCAGAGTATAATACTTCATTTCATGTCAAAATTATATAGATTACATGTGCATGAATAAATGCCAAAATATTCTACCTTGAAATGATTTTATTTCATCCATGCTCTCATTTTTCCTCTGAACTTAAGATTAGCAAACAAAATCCCCACCTCCTGAGTTTTGCCAGCTCAAAGGCAGTTAGACTCTGTTTACTGTATGAATTCTGACCTAGAGTTCATTATTTTAGCTGATATCTTAATTTGTTTTATTTAAAAATTCATATAACACAGAACAGTTGATGGTGTTTAAAAGATACTCTATTTAAATTATGTTATTGTCATCACAAACTGAATTTAGCTTCACATTTAAAAGATCACGCACCATGACCAAGTGAGATTTATTCTAATGGTGCAGGGTTGGTTCAGTGTACGCAAATCAATAAATGTGATATATCACATTAATGGAATAAAAGATAGAAATCACATAATCATCTCACATGCACAAAAAAGCGTTTGACAAAATTCAACATCTTTTTATGACAAAAATGTTCAATATACTAAGTATAAAAGGAATGGAATTGGATTTATACTAGCTGGTGGGAGTTGTAAGTTAAATTTTCAAACATTTTGCAAACTTTTAGTTATTTAAACTACTAAAAACTAAATTATATAAACATATAGATTATATTAAAAAACATAATACTCAAAATTCATCACTTAATTATCTTACTGCATTTTATTAATATTTATGTTCTTAAAGTTACATACTACTGCTCTAACTGTATGAAAAAAATATTACATGACTTTATTACTTTTTATCTCTATCTCTGAATTTAATGATGTCATATGAAAACTATGCTCAGTGAGAAGACATGATTTTTATTCAACAGAAATAGACAATTACTACAAATCAAACTATTCTTCCTCTGAGAGTGTGAAGGGGCAGAAAAAACAGGCTAACTATCAGCATACCACCATCCAGATGCACCTATTTATCTCAGAGCAGAATAAATTTTTAATCAGGAATTCAAAGAGAAAGATTGTCATAACAGGCTTTTTGAATACTTAAGGAGACCATAGTCTTAGTGACCAGATGTTGTTCACAGAAAAATGCATTTTCCAAATTCCTTACAATCATATTAGCATGGGAAAACACAGGAACTGTGACTTTAAAGGTCCATATAACCCCTGGTAGAGAGAAATAAGAATGTGATTTAAAAGACCTTCCATACAACTAGAAAGGAAATGTGAAGGCTTCTGTTTGGGCAGAGAGAGACTCAGGTAAAAGAAGAGGTGGTGAGATCCTCCAAAAAGTTCTATGGAATATAATGAACTTATTCTCCTACAGCACCTTTATATAATTTCACAGAAGTAAGGCATAATCTGATATAATTCTCATGTTCCCTAAAGGTGCCTCTCCCAAGATGTTGCAATGATGATGGGATCTTTTATCAATATTCAATTTGATTATCCATTAAAGAGTTCTCCAAAATATATATCAGGCAATAAATTCACCAACTAATAAGAAATATTGTTTTTCATTTATAGAATAAAATAAATTTCAAAAGTATTCTTTAACTTAGAGAAACAAATAGTTGTAATTTTGATAAAATTTTCATTAATTTAATAATTTCTGGAACATGGAATATGAAAAACTGCCTGATAACAAATTCTGTAGTAGAAATTTATGAATTATGTTCAATGTCAGTTTTTTCCTTTTCCCTTACAGTAGAAATACTTCCTTGTATCTGATTTCATGGATACCTGCCTCTACTGCAGGTTATATGACTAATTTCTAACAGAATGGAAGGAGCTGTTTTATGAGACAGCTTTATAA
Organism: Solenodon paradoxus; assembly: GCA_004363575.1. Classification (NCBI taxonomy): domain Eukaryota; kingdom Metazoa; phylum Chordata; class Mammalia; order Eulipotyphla; family Solenodontidae; genus Solenodon; species Solenodon paradoxus. The sequence goes on from RJWH01000547.1 coordinate 540,944, forward strand.
ACCTTCTTTGAAAGAAAGTTAGCTAAATCATGTAGTTTTATCTTTCTTTGTTCTCACCTTGACTTTGAGGAATTTTGAAGCTGTCATCTTCAGTCATTAGAACAAAGACCACATGTGAGGACTTGAGAAACCTTGAATTGTAAGGAAATTGACTCTTTAGGGAGCAGAACTGATTTACCAGTCCTTAAATGCTTTTCTTAGAATATTGCATATTGAGACAGAAATTTCTGTTATGAAAGCATTGCTGCATTATAATTTTTACTTGTAATCATTCCTTATTTTGAGTAATACTTGTTTATGATATTTTTTCTTTATTTGATTTTGATTTGTTTATCCTGAATATTTCATGTCATTAAGGATTTTGTAAACTTAGCTACAAAATAATTTATTAACTTTGCACTGCAAAAAATAGTATATTAAAGGGGATTACACATTTATTGAGAGTGTTACTTATGTTTTTACCTGTTTTTTAAAATTTTATTGAAAGAACACTACATTGTAACATTATATAGGTTTAAGATGTGAATCATTGTAAATAGACATCTTTATATTATACATTAAGGTTAACACCAACAGTGGTAAACTTCTATCCATCATATAATTGACCCCTTTTACAATTTTTTTAAACAATTCAATAAGACCTGTCAATATTGCAAGGAAGATCTTTAATTTTACTTCATAAGGCTATCAACATTTGTATCTTTATATGTGCAGTAATTTAAATGATTACATGGTGATATAAATGATTCACTGCTCTCTGTGGGACTCATTACTTATCAATTCTTTATAATTTTCTTTTCTTTTTTAAAAGAAAGGTGCAAGCAGAAATAAAAATGAGTTGACAAGCAGGCAGAAAGAGAAAAGCAAGAAGCACTTTATTCATTTAGTTGTTCACATTGGTTGTCTCCCCCTTTTCCCTGTACCCCCACCCCTGTCTTGAACCTAGGAGAATGTGAGACATGAATACAGTTCTCTAGATTTCCATTTTAGTGCAGGGACTTCTGGAGAAGCAAAGTCTTGGGGGGCCTTGGAATGCCCTAGACAACACCCAACAGACCAGCTCCTGAGTGCTAAAGGACAAAGTTTACCTACTTAATCCTCTGGAAAAATTCACATAATCCCTTTATCAACCTAATGTTTTCCCCAATACAACAAGGAGCCTGCACCACCAGATTGCAGGACAACTTCACAGACCTGGAGAACTTCCTGGAAAATCCCCTCACTGCTTCAGTGTTTGAACTTCTTTGTGACTATCTGACTCATATTGTTTTGCTAATTACAGACATTGGCAAGGTGATTCACTCAAAAGATAGCTCCCAAGGGTATAAATCTGATTAACCCCCCAGCCTGGAGTGTAGCCCTTTCTGCCCATGGGAGCTCTGCTCTCTTGCTCTCACTTTCTTTCTCATCCATTTTCTCTAATGAACCTATTATATGATACTTCCTTAACATCTCAAGAAGTCTTTCTTGAACCACTTGCCACCAAATCCCAGAAGTCCCACATCAAACCCAAGACATTGGTATACTGGGCCTAGGGTGTACTAGTCTGCTAGGCCACCAAAGCATGCCATATATATTATTTATGTACCTGAAGCTTGTAAGTATGAAACAATTTCAGATGTTTATTATACTGTATTCCTACAAAGTACAAACATGTATTAATTAATTTAAGGTATATATTTTTTAATTGGTACTTATAAAATATATACAAATAACTTTAACAAACATTTTAAAATAAAATTCAAACCCTCAAACAGATGACTGCTTACAACAAATCAAAAGACAGAAAAATTAATTCTTATTTAGAGAATTAGCTAATCAGTGTAGATGTGAGAACAAGCAAGAGAGAGTTTGCAAAGATATTCTGGAAATATTTTGTCCATGGTCTGTGCAGGTAACATCTGTAAGCAGGGATAATGAAAGTCAAAGAGGAGAGCCACAAAATGATGCTAGTGTTTGGTAAATGAGGCTTGAAGAAATTAACATTTTTGAGTTTGTTTTTTTTTTTTCCCTTTGACATTTTACAACTACCATTGAGTGGGTGTATAGAAAGGCATCTTTCCAGGATACGTTTTCTGGCTACCTCTTGCGAAATTATGAAAATCTCTGTTAGAATAAAGTGGCAGCTCCATCTGTTAGCCTCCTTTGTGAAACAAAACCTGAAAACACAGGGTTGTGGAGTCTGAACAATGCTAACATTATTTGAGTATGATATCTAGAAGAAAATTGTATGAAATATTTTAAATGTCATTCTTAGATTCTTATAAGAAAGTTATCATAAATATTATTACTCTCAAGTAAAACATTTTTCTATGAAAATATTTCTTTTTCTCTTCTTGGTCAAAGTTCTATGAAAGATAGTGTTTCATGTTTTGAAGCAGTTTTCACCTTATGGGACGTGTAACTTCTAATACTTGCAGAGAAAATATCAGTGACCTCAATGTATTTATCAATATACTGTAAGCAAGTTTGCTTTATCTTGAAGAGTTTATTGTCCAAACTTGATATAAATGCTATTTTCCATAATAAATATTTAGATACCATAATTGACTATAGTTGATTTATGAAAGTGAAAATATTTTAACTTAGAGTTGATATTGAGTGTGCTGATGAACTATAGATAGAATTACCATTGAAATGCAAGTCACTAAAAGGTCTTCAATAGCTATGAAAAGACTCAGAAATGTACATAGTAGACACTTTGGTTAACATGGAGGTAGGGACTTTTAAATATTCTTTAATTTTAGGAAGAAGGTAATATTTAAGCTAGAAAAAAATATCTGTAATCTAAGAAACTGCATAATGATAAATACATTATAAAATTAAAGACTGCGGACTTGGACTTGGACCCAAATTCTTCTGTTAATAAGAGCACACTTAATTCTGATTCTTTCATTACCTATATCCTAACTTTTTCCTACCCATTCTGATCTTCCTCATTTATATCTAAGGCATTTCTCACCAACTAACCTTATTTTTACCTAAGGCTAATTAAAGTTGATTAAATTGGAGGCACTACTAAGTATTTAACATCTATGATGTTCAAGTGCATTTTTTCTTTCCATTAAACATGAAGGAAAAATTAATGAAGTACCCCTAATGAGAAAAGAGTAAGGAGGTGACATTTATTTTCAAAGAGGCAGTAAGATAAAGCAGAAATAGGTGAACTGGCAAATATAGTGTAGTCTAGTTCAGCTAGTACTTTCGTATTCTTGGACCTTGAGTGACATTGTCCTAAGTGCTGGTTCTCCAAGGATTTCTGCCCTCAAGGAGCTAGCAGTTCACTAAAAAAGGCAATGATGTAAAGAAAATGTTAAATACAAGAATGTAAGCAGGAGAGTTAAAGGAATAAATAAATCAATGACAAACATTGAATTTTATTTGAGCACACAAGAGATTCAGCAACGTTTCCATGAAGAAAAAGAATGCTTGGGCTAGATCTATTGGAAGAGTGCTAAGTAATAAAAAAGAACATTTGATAAATAATTAACAAAAATAAATACCAGGTAGTGTGGAAGAATAATTAGAGACTATATTTAAGAGGAAGAATTCTGGAGTTGGGTTGTTTAGTGAGGAAGCATTGGAGTGATCTAGGCAAGACAGGTGAAAACTAGAACAAGGATCTCCTTATTCTGGATAGGGAACACTGTATTTAAGAAATATTTTTAAGTAAAATTATAAGGTTTTAGGAGTTGATTGATGTGAAAATAAGAAACAAGTATCTAAGATGACCTGTAGAGCTTGAGTAACATTTTTGATCATAGTGTCAAAGTGTGAGATGAGATTTAAGGTGTATAATTTTTTAAAATGAGGTGAACTTGTCAGAAGAATCTTGGTAACATCCAGAAACATATGTCCATTTGGAAGTTTTATCTGAACATATGAAGTCTAAATGCTAGATTGTATATATAACTATGGTTGTTACTAGCACATAGTCTTAATTTAAAACTGACAGTTGGTGCACCCTGGGAGTAGCAGTTGGCTCAGTCACCTCCAAAGGAGGTCAGACCACATAAGCCTGGGTTCAAGTCCCAGATCCTGGGGGGAAACAGTGAACAACTAAACAAAAATAAAATAAAGATGCTTCCTACTCCTTTCACTTCCTGCCTGTTTTCCTATTCACCTTCATTCCTGCCTTCACCTTTCTTTAAAAATAAATAAATTAATTAAATATGACAGTAAATAAGATGAGCTAGAAAAAGTTAGATTAAAAAAACAAAAATTGAGTGAGTAAAATTTAGAATCATGGACATCAGTAATAGCTAATAGAAGTAGAAAGGAAGAAGACCATGAAGAAAACCACAAAAAAAAAAGGATAAAAGGCTTTGGGAGAATTGGGAAAATGTCACGTTTTAAAAGAAAAGGTAGTAAGAAAAAACATCAGTGTTGTGAAATGCACCAGTGAGATTATTATGGATAAGGACTGAAAAGTAACCAGTGGATACAAAGATATGCAGATTAATATTGGCATTTACCAGAGGAGCTTCAATGAAATGATTGGAGAATGTCAGGAGTTACTTGGAAGGGAAGACTGTGAGCATTGTTAATATTCTCAAGACCATAGACTAAGACAAAAAAGATTAAGGATAAGATGACTCATTATCTTTATCCTTGGATGAGCATTTGCAAAGTTGGGTGGGAGGAAGGTGAAGTGGGGCTTAGTCATTAGAGTAGAACCAAATGACATGTTAATAAACCTCCCAGACAGATCACAAAATATATACAAATATCCATAATTTGTTCAGAGTTGTGCTTAACTTAAATATATTTCTCTGCCTTGTCCTCTCCAACTAAGGAAAGAAATAACTTGTCATTGTTGTTAAAGGAAATGTTTTATCCAGTCTTATGAAGTAGTTCTCTGACATTTCAGTTCTCATTGCATTCTTTTAGTTGCTTGCACATTGTCAAAAAAAAAGTACAAATAACTGCATTCCTTTCTCCTTGAATATTTTTGCTATGTGAATTCTGCTACAAATGAAGATATTCACTGTTGCTGCATCCATCCTTTCTCTTCTTACATCTTGCCCTCAATGCTATATCTGAGTACTTCACCAAGCATTTCAGCTCTCATTATATCACTTCAGTTGTTTGCAATTGAAGAATAAATCAAGAAAAGTACTCTCTTTGAGAATATCAAATAATTCTATTACCTTTGACTTAGACACTAGCCACCCTTGTCTGAAGGTTCATAATAGTTTCGTACTGTGAGATTGTTTCTAGGTTATATTGAAACATATTGTGTAGGCATGTATGTAAGCGTGTATGCACAAACACATGTGTTCTCTAAATGACTAGTCTTGGGCATGACAGTGAATGGAAAGATAGAATATTTTCTGCAAGAATTTAAGGGATCCAACAACCTAGAATTCTATGTCATTAAAGTGTGAAATTTCTTTTTGTAAGGATATTGACAAGAAATAGCAAATATAGATGAGAAACATATACACACCAAAGAAGCAGCTTGACGATTCTATCACAATATTATCCCTGTTCACTTGCAGGGCTTTGAGCATTAAGACAAATGCCAATACGAGCTGATTAGATGCATCGTCTATTGCAAGGAATCCTATTAAATAGAGGATTAACCTTAAAAGATTCCCTAGGATAATTAACTTTACCGATTTTTTTATGATGACTCATCAAAATTGAATTCTGGTCCAAAAAGTATACTTAGGCTGGCATCATCTCTGTGTTCATTCAGATAGCACACCATTCCTGACCGTTCCATGATTTTTTGGCATTACACTATTGGCTCTCACTGTGGTGGTTCAGGCCAGCAATCTGTTCACTTTCTGAGTGTTGCTTCTTTTGCTTGACTCTGTTATTCCAAATCCTAGCCATGGGTCCTTGGGATGCTGTCTGCATGCTGATGGTAGTTTAGATTTTGATACATCATTTATCATGTCCCCATTTATGTTTAGGTGGTTTTGCCTGAATGGGTCCCTCTTTGCTGTTCATTGTTTTGTGTTTTATTGTTCATCCATTAGTGGGTATTATGGCAAACATTCCTTTACTCAGGGAGAAGGTTGTAGCTGTGCCAGTCCCCATCATCCTCCCCTTGTTATATGAAGCATGTTAGGAGCAGATGGCATTCTAAGTGGAGCTTTTAAGAAGAGCTTTTCAGCTTGTTGTGTTTCAGGAGGTATTTTCCCCTCCACTGATGAATAGGTGATTATTTCCAGAGGGTGTGAACAAATTACTTTTTCGTTTTCTTTTCCTGGACTCCTGAGACATTTTCATGACAGAAAGAAAATTTAAAGCATTTCCACTCCAAATCTCAAGCATAACGGCTAAAAAAACAGTTATGCTCAAAACACTTAAAATCTTTTTTTAGTTTTATAACACCTTCAAGATATGTTAGATAAAATTATCTCCATCTTACGATGAAAAACATAATAATCAGAAAGATTGAATTCCTTGACTTCTGTCAAAAAGGAAGTCCATGACAGTACTAATGTAAAATTCCAATAATCATGATGCTTTGTCTTACTCTTTCCAAAGTACTTCTTAGTGGCTGCTGTGTCAATCACTACTTGTTCAGAAAGAATAGAGCAAAGAGGAAGAATGCATAAATCCAGTTTTTTTCTATTTACTTTCATTTTATTTTCTAAGCCAAGAGCAAGATATATGTAAGAATTTGTTTATAATTTAATGTCATTCTTATTAATATTGATAACATATATCTATAATTTATTATGAGGATATAATGAATGACCTGGAGATCAGTTCCCAATACTTGACAAAGATAGGAAAGACAGAGCTTTATGGAAAAACAGATATGCTAAAACTATATAAAGCTTGTACTGTATATCCAAATGAAAATACTCTTATCCAACAATTTTGTTGATTTGATAGGCTGCTTCTTTTTTCAAAGCAAGTATAAAATTAACTTGCTAAATAATTTAATGAAGATAATCGATGAAGCTAGCAAATAAATTTTTCATTTATTAGTTAGATACTGTTTTTCCCTCTTAGACAATATCATGTTAATAGTTTTATTTTTAATTGCTATATAAGTATTTGTATTCCTTCTCATGACCACAGATCTTAAAAAGGCTTATGCCATTGCCTGTAAGACCCATAATTCTCTCTTTCTGCTTTCATAGGTTTCTATTTAACCAAAATAATTAAAGTAATTTATTTTTCTAAGTTTCCCTCATGGAGAAAAAATAAAATTCTAATTAAAACCCTAAATATTATATCAAATACAGTATGCACTTTTATAATCCTAAGCTTAATTGATAGTAATGTGAAACATAAAAATGATAATCATTATATAATAAGCAGTCAAAACTGCATTAAACATTCATAAAAATTATAAAGGTGATTGTTTTGAGTGAGTGAAAATTTCTAGGAAAGCTTTAAGAATATTTTGCATTTCTTTCAGTGAGTATTATTGACATAGTGTATTTTTAGCATGTCTTGAAATTTCCCAATTTCAATAAATAAGTAAAAATTTCCTCTAAGTAGTAAACAAAGTACCTGAACTGATTTTTCTATGTATTTTTTTTTCTTTTCTTAAAGAAAGGTGTAGGCAGGGATGAAATCAAGCAGAGGCAGGAAGGTCAGAAGCGAGAGGAGGAAGAAGTATTTTATATTTAATTTAGCTGTTCATCTTGCTTGTTCTAGCTGACGCCAGGACACAAACTCAGGACCTTGGGATATATGTGGATTGCACCCAAACCCTACTCCACTGAGGCACAACAATTTTTTTATTTTAAATTTAAAATAGAGAATTTATTTTGGGGTACCTAACTTAGGTCAAATCTAGAAATAATTAGCTGGAATGTAAGTTTGCCTTCATCATTCTCTCATCTTTAATGTTTTTTTTTTTTTTCTCCCTTATTTAAGAAGCTGTCGTAAAAATAAACATCAGAATTGTCCGTCCTTAAGATTTCCCTTAGGTGATACATCAACAAGAGCAAGAGACCCTAAGCAAGCCATGACTCTATTCTCTAATTCTAGCGACAGCTTTTGCCAAAAAATTAAGATCATTTTTTGTTATTTTTGTTAAAGCTAAATTTTAAATCCATAGATAAAGGACACACTTAAGTGCTAAAATTTAGTAACATGTTTTTTCCAGAGGCCAAGATTTTAACTTAAATTCAATTTCTAATGGCATAGTTGCAGTCAAGCTATAAAATATAGCATTTGGTGCTTTCTATGTCCCCTTAATTATGTTTTTCTAGACCTGATTTCTCACCATATATATTCCTGTAACAATGTTAAATAAGGGTCATCTTATAATGACTTGGGAACTGAAACAGACCACTGTAACTCTTTCTATACGGATTGACATAGTATACTTCTCTAAGTACGTAAAGTTTGGTTTTAGTCCAATAGATTGTTTCACTTAATCAACAAAAGTTTATCATGGACGTGTAGCATTCTAGTCATTGTGGAACTTACAGAATAGTATTTTAATCTAACAAATGAATCCCCTACATTTTATCCTATATTTCATGTAGAAGTTCTTAGGCATCTGCTAATGCATACATTCTTGTTCATCAGGGATCCACATATAGCACTTGAAATTTGGACTGCTTGCTCCTATTTCCAGGGGAATCCTCTGCTTGTAGCCTGTCAGACAGGAAAGCTAGAACATGGGGAAGCCTAACTAATTGCATATAGGTTCTATCCTAGTAGTGACACATTATTTCTGTTAAAATTAATTTTTCAAAAATCTAAGGAACAACTGCATACCAAGGATGCAGGGAAATGAGAAATCAACTCTCAGTGATGACTTACCTTAGAAAATGTCACATCTTCAATACATAACAATACTGTAGTAAGGGTTCAACTAGATGATTTGAAAATGAAATATATTGGGTATAAATTATGGTGTAATTCTACCAAAAGATATTCTTGAGATGTGTGAAATTTATGCATCTTCTAAAATTATTAGCATATTCCTCATCCTTAATTTCTAATGAGGGTATGATTTTGGGATGATTTTAGGGTTCTAATCAATAGAAGTCATCTTAGTTTCAAAATAAGGATTCATTTTGAGAATTTAGGTATGTTTTAAAGTCCAAGAGAACAAAGATTGTATTGTGGGAAAGACACTGGGACAAGAGACAGATAAACACTGAGGATTTCAGTGGTCCATTGTCTCTAATACTTTTAGCATATTCTCATCATCTTGTCTTTCTGAAGACCAACATTTAACTTCTCGATTCCCATGAATATGTACGCTGTTCCTTCTATAGTTCTCAGTATGGTCCCTCATATTTATGAAGTACTGAATTAAGATCCTTTATTTCAATCAAAAATTCTAGAAGCAAGCATCTAATTGGTTCTGTTTGGATCAGTTTTCGTAACCCTAATCAATTATAGGAAGATAAATAGCATAAATCTAAACTGAACTATTTATATCTTACGTGCACTTTGGTGATCTTTGCTTTATGGACACAGCTCAGAAAAGCAACTAAAGAGCTGCAGCTATAAGATATAAGAACTGGATCAATGTGTCTGAATTAGAGGATGCATAGATGAGAGTGGGATAGATGAAAAAGAGATAAGGTGGGTCTGAGCTCACTACAAATGGACTTGGAATAGTTCACTAAGCAAAGACAAAATGGCATGATCATAAAGATGATTTGAAGAGATCATTCTGAAGTTATTTCAAAAGCTGAATTGGAATGAAAAGATATTCTGAAATTTCAGTGATTGGACTGGTTGGAGGTATTTTGGGGGAATTATGACTATTTCACATGTTATAATCAGCATGTAACAAGCCAATGTGTTTTCTTTTCATTGATGCTTTTAGTCATAAGCAGGTCTCAGTCAGTTCTGAAGATTTAGTCACATTATAGTGGTTAAAATATTTTATTTTATTTTAAGTGTTTTTTCCTTCCCCTGGTTCCTCAAATTGAACTTGGGTCAGAGAGCTTTATATGGCCTGTACCTTAGCAACTGAGCCAAAGGGCTGTGCCTAAAATATTTTTAAAATGTAGCCACAGTGACAGTACCTGCTACATATTTATTAAATTTTTATAGTGGAGAAGATATTTCCCATAACATTTTTTCACAATACAAGAGGTTACCTTTTTAAATGGATACGTCTTTACCTAAATTTTTATCTTTTTACTTTTTGACATTTCTAGGACATTCAGAATTCACTATGTGCTTTTAAATTTAAGAGCTTAAGAACAATAGGAATCTGTATTAAGTTATATATTTAGTTCTTAAAAAGTCAAAATATATATTTATATATATTTCTGATATTTTGTTGAGGTAAGAGTGTTCTTCTATCTTTTCTCAATAGGATTAATGAAACTACAGCAGAAATAACATTTTCAAAGTATATAAACTATATAATTTTAGTTCGCCTATACACTATGTTTCATTTCAGCTTGTTGACCACTAAGATTAAAACATAAAATTCCTCATCTCAGGGTAGGAAAGGATAAATGTTATTAGGAGTTATAGATTAGCTCTTGGTCTTAAAGCTCACTTTCTTGAATAAATGCCATGCATTTTACCAAATTAAAAAACCTCCCTTTATATATTAAGATTAGAACTGGTTGACTCTTCACATTGAGAATGCTTTTAAGCTGAATAAGAGAGAGGAAGAAAGTCAAGACTTATGATGTAGAATCACTGAAATTAGAAGAAGGTGAAGGACAGCACAGTCTTTCATTGAGAAGCAAAAGTTTACAGAATTCAACATAAAATAAAGGAAGCACAGGTAGAAAGATAGGACAAAGGCATGGGGTGGGGAAGAGATTAATTTTACTCACTTATCCACTGGACTAAATGAAAGAGTGGAAGAAATAGATACTTAAGAAAAATAAAGCTGAAAGTGAGGAATCTTTTTTGAGCTCTGCGACTCATGGCAGTGATGAGGGACATAATATTTTGAGAAAACTTCAGTTGCAATGGAATAAGTCTGAGGTGTGTTCAGGCAGAGAGTAGGCAAGAGAAAAATTCACCCAGAACTTCTGCTGTTCTTTCTATTGATGTGCAAGGAAACTAAAAGACAAAATTCAGTGTCCTGTCTTGAGGCGACCATGGTGATGAGCACAGTGAACAGAGCAAAAGCTTGAGTGTAGACAGCAAAAGATTGAGAGTAGACAGCCTAAGCCTAGAGACAGTTGAAGGACATAGCTGAGTTAGAAGTTCTGGGGCAATGAGCTGCTCAAAATTTTATTACCAAAACTGACTCTCTAGGACAAAAAAAACAACAAAATTTAAAAAATTCAACTTGATTTTCAATACTTACTGATATTGAGTTGTAATGCTCACAGTTGGGATGAGTTCAAGCCATACAATGGAGATGGAAGAGATACGGGATTGACCCTCACCTGCTAAAACCACCTGCATCAAAACAACTCTGTTAAGACATTTTGTAGGATCTCACTGACCCTTCACCCCTCTCCATGTATATTTAAGGGAGACCACAAAGAAGCAAAGAAAGGGAAGTAAGAGCTGCATGTTTTTTTATGAGTTTTGTGGATGGGATGAGAATCCAGGTCACACAACAAAACTTTATTCAAGAATAGATGGAAAATTCATCATATACAGAGATGCATGGTTCTTATTACGGAGTCTAAACCAGTGACTACTAAATTGTCTACCAGTACAAGACATTGATTACTTGAGTCTCTATAGGCAAAAAGCAGGAATGGATGGTTAGAGGCCTAGGTTATTAACCAACCATTGGAAATCATGAAACATTATCCTTGTGAGGAGGCTGGGAGATTCTCTTGTACTAAAATTGTCTCTCTGACACCCAGCTCCACTGAAGTCTACTCTGGTTACCTGGTGCTGTATAGTTCAGGAAATAATGTGGCAGGGGTCTCTTAACCTAAGGTGGCCAAGAGGGTTCTGTCAAATTGATGGAGCTCAGCTGACCCCTTTGGGATCACGTGGAGGGTCCACTAATGGCTGTGATATTCTGTGTCAGTCTGGTTCTGGAGGCACGGAGTCAGGCAATGGTGATTCTATAGGGAAACTTAGATCAGGCCCAGATCCCCATGGGGTATGGGAGATAGTATTGTTTTTAGCTTAAGTAAGATGCAGAATTTTTAATCTTTAGAACAGTTATTTATGTAGTTTTAGACAAAACACTGGCTCCTGAAGTTTCTAGTTTCCTGAAGGAATTACAGCATCAGCTTTGAGGTGCTTTGACTCATACAAAATTATTGGAAATAATTTCAATGGAAGCCAGAGTTGAGAAGATGTTATCAACAATATTAAAAACTGGAAGCTTAAAGACCTGAAAACTCTACCAGGACTTAAAATAGATACTTTAAGGGAAAAAAGTTCACAGAAAAAAGAGAAATCCTAATTATTAGAACAAATTGTGCTGATGGTAAAAAGGAAGATTCATTATTTGAAATATGCATCAAAACATTTTCAACTTTAATTAGCTGCATTAATCTTCAAAAGACATCATAAGAATGAAGAACAGTTACATATAGCACTAACAAATACTTTGGATGAAAACTATGATCTTCAGGGAAAGATAAAACTACTTTCCCAAGAAGAAATATAGCACATGCTCTAAAGGACAAAATAAGGTTAAATCAGATCAGATCAGATCAAATATCTGAGTGAACACTTAGTGTTCTTAGAAAAGATATCTTGAATGGTGGGAACATGGAATCCAATGTAACAAATGCATCAGAACTTAGATGCAAATATTTTAAAGATGTCTTGAAGAAACCAATATATGAGGTTGAGTAAAATACTGTGACAGACTCTCCCCCAATGATATCTATATTCTCATCCTTAGAACCTATGAATGTGTTGTCTTACATGGAAAAAAGGGCTTTTGAAGATGTGATTAAATTAAGGAATTTGGGATATGGAGATTATTCTGGATCATCTAGGTAAAACCAAGGTAATCACAAGCATTCTTATAATAGGGAGGCATGAGGATCACAATGAGGTAAGAAAATGTTACAAAGGGAGCCAGGATTTAATTACGTGACCACAGTCATGGTATTAGAGCAACTTAAAAACTGGGAAAATAAGTGAATTATCATTTAGGTCCTCCAGAAAGAGTGTATTCATGTAGTTATATGGATTCTAGCCCAGTAAAACAGCTTTTGGAATCCCAACGTCTAGGTTTTAGCAAGGTTATGAGTTTGTATTGTTATAAACAGCTAAGCTTGCAGTAATTTGCTATAGCAACAATAATACACAAATACACTTGCTAAAATATTCTTTAAAATGAAAGCAAATGTACAATTAATTAGCTGAAAGAACACACTATACGATCATATAAAAATTCAACAAAGTGAGGAAATGTCACTGCAGTTGGAACCATATGAGAGACAAAATTTTCAGAAACAATATCCAGAAATTTCCAATGAACTGCACTGAGAAAAATAAATTAATTTCCACCAAAGACTCAATTTGGAGAAATGTTTCCATCCACATTTCCAAAAAAATTGGATATATCAGCCAAGTATATGAAGAATTAGGCACCTATAAAATTCAAGTAAATAATTTCTGAGAATAATAAAAAAAAATGACCAACATTGACAATGCCATCTTGCTTAACTTGAGAGACAAACTCGCAATAACAGCTTGAAGTACTGATAGTTAGGGGGGAGCTGAATAATTTAAGGGGAAAAATTTAAGATAAACCTTAACTGAAGAAAAATTCAAATGTAACAATTTCAAAGTGTGTTCTTATGTTACAGAAGTCTCTATTGTGACATTTGGCAGAGAGGTCTAAGAGGATCACCAGGAACTCTCTGGATGGACAGGTTTCTTAGGAAGGAGGGAAACCAAGCTATGATGACAAGACAAGGGCACCCAGGATTTGCTGTCCAGTATAGAACACAAGTCATTCAATGCGGCTATGTCCACAGGTGAGCTATACCTCCATCAGGTCATTTCTCTTCTAATGAATCAAGTCCTCCACAAGACAGCTTATTATTCTGTTCCTAGCACTAAAGACTCTTTGGATCTCCTTTTAATTTAGACGTTTTGCCATAACAGTTCAAGTACTGGTGCTTTATATAATCCTGAAATCAGTGCTCATATGTTACAGAGGGATCCCTGAGAAAAAGATTCCTGTACTTATCTTAGCCCCACCACCTGTTCTGGCAGTAAATGGCATCCTTCAGACCAAGGGACTGCCCTAGTCCATTGCAACCTCCCTGGCAATGAGAAATATCACTATGTCAAGCATTAGATTCAGTCTTGTGTCACACAGTCTCCAATAAGAAGTGAGTTACTTCATCTTTATCCCTCCATCTAATGAGTCTATTTTCCAGAATCAGAGCAAGACTTTTTCTTCCTTTACTGAAATTATCCCGTTTCCCCTTCTTTTCACTTCATTGATATTAGTTTAGTGCCATTTACTCAAATGGAAAATAGAATTATAATTCAGAGGATAATTTTATAGCTATATATTTTCATAGTGAAGCATATGATTCGATTATCTCCTTTTAATTCTATTTGCACTTAGTGTATTTACAATATCTTTGTGGTTAACAAATGCATACAAATAATTAAGATGTGCATAAAAATTCTGCTTGGTCTTCTAAAATAATTTACAACTTTATAGGTTTGGGGTTTATTGCTGTTAGTTATGTGATTACACTAGAGAGTAAATGGAAGCCTCATAAGATTAAAACTCATAATATTTTTAAAATAAGTATACATTGCATAGCTCTGAATCTCATAAGCAAATTGTTTTGCATTCTATGTGTTTAAGTATAATATTACAGGTTTATCAAAAATATTATAGGTTTAAGGATTGTATTTTTGTTGTCCTACTTTACAGTTCTGTTTTCTTGATTCATAGTAGAAAAGTGTTACTTTTTCTTCTGAAGTATAAATTTTTCCACTTCATTTTGCTGAGAGAGTTAAGTGATTTTTTACAATGGTGTAAATGGGAGTTCAACCAGAGTTATAATCCACAGCATAGTGTTTTATTGTTATGGCAGAGCCTCCAGAAGTTGAGAAGACTGACAGCTGAGCCCTCAAAGTAGAGAAAAGCACTTTATTGTACCAGTACTGACTCAGGGGTATTGTTACCCAAATCTGAGCAATGGGGGCTTTAGAGGAGCTCCCTTTATACTCCCAGGTAAAGATTCACCTCCTTGGCTATGTGTGGTTTCTACTGGCAACTCTTATCAGTTATGTACAGCTGCAGAGTAGGAATGGATATTCGTGTGTCCTTGGATATAGCTACAGCCTCTGTAGTACCGTGGAAAATTTCTGGCAGATTACCTTTTGCATTGGGGTCAGGGTAAAGGTCTTCTACTACATTCCCCCCTCATGATCGTCAAGCTGATTTACAGTCTTGGAGATTATACAGAAGACTTTAAGCTGGAGGTGGGAACAGGGGTGATGAATCTTCTTCACCTAGGAGGATGTCATGGCAGTTTGGTGACCTGGTCTGGAGTAACATCTGAAACTTTAAGGTCTCTAGGTGAGAGGAGATAAAATGGATAGGTAGGTTCAGGATGCAGGGATCAAACAAGAGTGCAAGTAACAATACAAGGAGGGTAGCACGTTTAGGGTGTCAGAGAAATAGTTCAGCAGTTGTGCAGTGTGGTGGCAGAAAGGGGTCTGCCTTACCAGCGATCTGTGTTGGCTGAGAAGAAACAAGCCCACGCAAGGGGCCCACAGTGCTGGTGAATAAGAGCAAAAGGGAGGAGAAGGGCCCAGAACAAAATGAAAAGGATAAACAGGGTCAGGTTCTGCATCTACTGGTGAGTCAGGTGGGTCATTGGTATCCACAAGTCTCTTCTGAAATGCATGTCAACCTGAGATGAGTGGAAGACAGTTTTTGGGTGGTCCAGCCTGGACAGTGTTCAGAGGGGTCCTCCTTCCACTCAAGTGGTCTATCACTCAGCTGGTGGGCTGCTTTCACCTGAGAATGGTGGATCCATGTGTTCAGACCTGCAACCTTAACTTCTGTGGGGGTGGTTAGTATGACTAGATAGGGCTCCTTCTAGGTCGGCTTCAGGGCTTCCTTTTTCCAGTCCTTTACCCACACTTTGTTTGCTGGTTTGTAGGAGTGTACAGTTATTCCAAGGGGGATAGGTAGTCTGTCTGGTACCCATCAATGTACTTCAAGTTTTTCCTGGTTCCCGTAATTGTTTCTGGATTTCTAAGTTTCCTAGTTCCCTTAGGTCCCCCTTAGGTCTACTTAAGGTGGGGGAGTCTACCATAGCAAATCTCAAAGGGGAAAATCCTATTCTGGCCCTAGGGGCACAGAGTACCTGAAGAGGGGCTAAGGGATGTGTGTCTGTCCAGGGTAGACTAGTTTCCTGACATAATTTAGACATAGCCTGTTTGAGGGTCTGGCTCAAGTGTTCTACCTTTTCTGAACTCTGGGGCCAATAGACCATATGTAAGTTCCATTGGATACATAGGGCCTTAGCTACCTGTTGCACTACTTCTGCTACAAAGGCTGGACCATTCTCTGATCCTATGTCATTGACTAATGACATCCAGTATCATGGGATAATATCTTTTAGTAGTGACTTGGTTACCTCTCTGGCCTTTTCTGTAAGGGTGGGGTATACTTTGACTTAGCCTGAGAAGGTGCAGACAAAAACTAAGAAATATTTATTCCCTCTGCTTGGTCCTATTTCAGTAAAGTCTACCCCTAAATCTTCAAAGGGAGTCTGGCCACAGCACTGAATTCCTGCTGTTACACTAGGACCCCATCTGGCATTATTCTGTGCAGAAAGGAAGCAGCGCTGTGTCACCAAGGTACAGAGGGATGGCAGTTGTGTTGTCAGGTAGTACCAGCTCAGCAAAGTTTCTAGAGCAGTTTTTCCTAGGTGGGTAAGTTCAGGCTGCTGAAGGACTGCTTGGTGTGCTAGTTGGTCTGGCAATAGATCCTGTGATCTGAGAGCACCCACCACCCTTCCTTTGTTACTTTCCCCCTTCCTGTTGTGCCCATTCCTTTTCCTAGGCCGTGTATATGGGGTGTAGGTAGCTCTGGAATTAGCAGGATCCTTGATGGTACAGTCCGTGCTTTGGCCGCTTGTCTAGCTGGTGCGTCTGCTTGGTGGTTTCCCTCTGACATTGAGTCCTTTCCTTTCTGGCGCCCCTTGTGGTGTATGATGCTACTTCCTTGGGCTCCCAAACTGCCTCTAGGAGCTTTAGGATTCTTCTTGATTTTTTATTCTGTTTCATCCTGCTGTTAAAAGTCTTCTTTCCTTATACATAGCCCCATGTCCATGCAGAGCGGCAAAGGCATAGCGTGAGTGAGTGTAGATATTGACGCGTTTATCCTTGCTGATTTCTAATGCCCTGACTAGGGCCCATAGTTCTGTCCTCCGGGCTGGCCATCCCTCAGGCAAGGCTTGTCTCTATGGTCTCATAGTCCTATATAACTGCATACCCTTCATGTCTCTTGCTCTCATCTATGAAACTATACCATCTGTGTAAAGAACGAGGTGAGGGTTTTGCAGGGGCTTGCCTGTCAGGTCTGGTCAGCTAGAGTTCATCAAGAGCCTCTAGGCAGTTCCTGCAGTAACAGACAAGAAGGTGGAGGGGTTTAAGGATTTTACTGCTTTCAGTCACACCCATGGGTTGTTGCACAGGAGGCCTTGATACTGGGTCATTCGGGCATGAGTTAACCAGTGTTGTCCTTTGACATCCATGAGTGCGATGACAGAATGGGGCATCATAACCTTTAGGTTTTGTCCCATGTAAACTTGTCTGTCTTTTTAACTAGCAGCATAGTGGCCACTAAGGCAAAGTGGCCTGCCTGCTGCACTGGGGTCAATCTGCTTTGACAGGTAAACTACTGCTCTCTGTCTGGGCCCAAATTCTAGAGTCAGTACTTCCAGAGCCACCCCGTTGTTCTCATACACGAAAAGGTTGAAATCCCGTGCCACAGTCAATCCATGTTGGTCTCTAGGTCTGAAAGATTGATTCCAAGAGATCGATCATGGCCTGAGGTTTTTCAGAGTAAGCTGGGGCATGGTGCTTCCAACTCAGGAGATCAGTCATAGTGAAAGGCTGATAATAAAAGACTGATCCCCCCTCTTGTGGGATCCTATCCGGGACCAGCCATTGAGGACCCCTGGCCTCATGGAGGGTCACCTGCATGGCTGCTGGTGGTTTGGGCCCTTGATTGGCTGATATCAAGCATTGCCAACCAGCTCTGGAGAGTCCAACTGAGGCTCTGTGCTTTGGGGTGGCAAGAATGAGGGTGGTGGAGTGTCCGAGTCTGGCGAACATTGGGAACAGCCTGAGGAGCATATGAAGGTGGCAAGTTTTGTGGAGGAATCCTCTGAATCTCCCTGGAAGATTAAAGGCCTCTGCTTCTTCTGAGGCATCTGTTTTCTTTCCTTGCTGATTAAAACCTTATACTGTTCTTGACCACTAACACAGACGGGACCCACAGAGGCTTAGCCTGGGCAATTTCTAACCACTGGTCTATATATGGAAGCTGATAAGGGTGGCCTGGATCTTCTGTCACAAACTTGTGAACAGCCCTCACTATGGGGAGATCTAAGGTCCCCTCTGATAGGCATCCTACCCCAAAGGCTGACTACAAGGAAACTTGCACTTTGTCCTTCTGATCACTCCCCTTGTGGGGATTAGGTGCCTCTTAGCTTTGAGGAGCATCAGTATAAACTCTGGCCTGGATCAACACTGCAGGGAAGAATTGAATTTCTTTAGTTCCCGAAGTGTCGACAGCACCTTAAGTCATATGAGGTCACCACAGACTGCAGATTGGGACTCAAACAGAATCCATAGCTTTCGCCATGGATCAGAACATTCATTCTCACATTCACTCACCAGTCAGTCTGAGTTTGACTTCCATCCAGGAAAGTCCCTATTCTTAGAGGCAGCAAAGGTGCCTAAGGGTTGATCAAGTCTTTCTTCCTCCGTGAATGGCAGGCCTGAACTCGGACTGAGTCCCCAGTGACACTTAGCAATCAGACATCTGTTCCTGAAAAGCTTTTCTCTCCTTTACTGAGTCCACTGGGGGCACAAAAGGGAATCCAATCCCACTAGACTCTAGGACTGGGAACCAGAAATTACCCAGTGGTGCTGTCCATTTCAGTGGTAATTGTTTTAACATAACCAGTCTTACATTTTCTCCAGTTATAACATAATATACTTACTTAAATGAATTTTAGTTTAAAAAGAAAAATCTCTGATAGCTGTCACTCTATCTAGTATGAAATTCAAATCCTGATTCCTTGCTATGAACTATAGCTTCAGTAAGAGACTGTGTATGAAGTCAAGACCTCTAAAGAGATTTAAAAACAAACAAAAAGCAAAGCAAACCAAAACAAAACAAAAACCTTGCCCCTCTAAGAAGACTAGTCAAGGGAAGTATAGAGAAATGGAGTCAGACAATTAGGTTAATATTGTCCTAAATCTATTCTTTATATTTCCTGTTATATAGGTGAATATATTTCCTTAATAATTATGCTGTTTTGAGTTGGCTGGTTTTTTTTTTTTTGGTTTTTTTTGTTTTTGTTTTTGTTTTTTTTACTTGCAGTCAACTTAATACTGATATTCTCTCCTAAGGATTTTTCAAGCAACATTAAATGTGATATTTTATATATTTCAATGAGGTTCAAGTTCCTGTCAATAACTGGTACAATAAATCTGGAGCTGGTAAGTGATTTGATGTGTCATCTGGAATCCCCTTCAGGAATGAAGATTTTAATTCTCCCCCTGGGCCATTTTTTGAGGAGCTGCAGGCCACCACAGCTGCCCTCAGGGGGCAGTTCCCTGCTAGATTTCCTCTGAAAAGGAAAATGTCCTTCTTCTGAGCTAAGAAGATTCACTTTATTCCAGTTATGGTCTCCTTCCCAAGACAGTCTGCATCCTATAACTGACTGAGGTGAAGAGATTTAGTCTTGGGCCTTGGACTCGGCCTCAAGTCTGCTCTGAAAGATCATCTTAGCTTCAAACCACCACTGGTTTGTCTGAGGCTCCTGTCAGGTTTCCTTCTGCCCATTCAGGATGCCCTCTCTTTCCTTCCCTTCTCCTCCAAAGGTACTGATCCCAAGAGAACTCCCCAGTAAGTCTTCGACCATTAAATTCAGTATAGGGGCATTTCCCAAGGAACTCGACCTGAAGCACAAGATAACAATATTTCACAGGAGCTGAAAATGGTTATGGAGAGGATTAATCCCCTATCCTCCAAAACATTAGCAAAGCAGAATACCTTTTGAAAAATCTGATTTCCTATATTGCTGACTAACTTGCAATTCACCAGAATAAATGCCAGTTTGTCCTGCCCTGCAGACGTCATCACACTCCCAAGTTGTGTTACTTAACAAGTTGTCATCACAGAGAAGTATTAAAAGAGTTGTTATAATTTTGCTTCCATTTAGTGAAATGTGTTAAGTAGATTTTGATCCTTTTTCTTTTCATGCTTTCATTTTTAGACTACCCATATGCCCTAAATTCATATTATTTTGAGGAGTAGGGTTAGAGTTTCCCTTGCTGAAATTGTCTTTTCCCTTCTAAATTATAGGAAAGCATTTGTAGTCTTTCTCCTGATAGTTATCTACCATTGTTCTTACAATGTTAGCTTTTCATTATGCTCATAACTATTTTGTGTTTAATCACAACCTCTGCAGAATAGGTACCAATTATTTTTTTCCCCATTATTTTCCCTTTTTTATTTTTCATCCATTCTCTTGAGACAATAATTGATGATAATTAATTTAAGATAACTTAATAATGTTCACAGATACATCCACTGCTGTATGGAACACAGGTGTCTTTTAAAATGGTTAATACTAGAATTCTTCTCAAACATAAACAAGACTGCAATTACCTAGATCACATCAAAGTGAAGTCTGTCTACTTTGTGTGTGCTGTACCTAAAACCATATGTTAGAGACACTGCATGACAATGGATTCCACTGGAAGTACCTTTAAGAGACTAATTTATACACTTCACCATCTCAGATAATATAAGCCCAGGCTTACTATGCTTGCCTTAAGCCTTGTCTTTTTAATGAAGAGTGTGGACTCATATGATTCCCCCTGAGCCAGGAAATGGATTACTTGTTTCTCCTGTACATTTGTATCTCCCAGACTTCCAGGCCATTTTTACTCAACAGACTCAGCACTAAATCTGCAAAATATGAAGACAGCTCTATATTGTTTACAGGAATATACTTTTACAACCCATGAGGGATAACACACGACCAAGACAAAAGCTACTTTTTGGCAATATTTACTTGAAGAGGGATTGTGAACTAAAAAAAACTGCTCACTTTTCTCTTTTTACTTTGTCATTTACAGACTCAAAGAGCACCACCAATCCAGTTCTTCTCAAATTATCTGGGTTTAATATTTGACCAGACATATTAAGAAGCCAATTAAGAATTTATAGTCTTAATTTAGTCCCCATACATTATAAATCAAGTTTTGAAAAAACACAGTCTTAGAAATTATACAAACACTTAATGATAAGTAGAAAAGTAGATAATCAGAAAAATTGTCAGCAGCAGTAGAAGATTTATATTTGTCAAGAAAGCTAAAAAATGCCTAAATAGTATTAGTATTATTTTTGTTTGGTGTAATGATGCTCTGAAAGATTCCAAGGTCTTTGCCTTCCAAATTTGGCTATGATTCAAAGATAAATTCTGAAACTTTTTCATGTGCTTAGTTATAAACAAGGAACCACCATCAGCTGATGTTAACTTACCAGAGAGGGAGGAGTACGAAATCTATCAATCTCTATAAGCTAAAGCTGGTTTCAGAGTCCAGATGCATTTAATTAAAAGATGGTTGTAACTATATTTTCTCTAGATTAAATTCATATTTTACAACTTCTAGAATATCTCTGATATCATTGGAAATGAAAATTCATGAAATTTGAGTAAAATGCACATTTAAATATTAGTAAGATGAGTGACATAATGCAATACAAAAATGTGAATTCATTCTTTATCAAAGAATGAATGGAAAATTGCCAAAGGATATTTATGTCTATCAGAAACTTAAACATGGAAGTAAGAATCATACATTGACTGACAGATGAGTGGTAAACTAATGCTTAGAATTAGTTTTTCTGAGTGAAGCAACTGAGGCTTTATCATCGTATAACGATCTTCTGGGCTCAGGAGTGATACCACAGGTGTCACTACGACTATAGAACTGGTCTCGTAAGGTGCTATTAATAACCTCATTGCTCCTGAAAGAACTTTCCCATGAATACCTGTGCCAGGGAAGAATTTGTCACTAAATATCTATACAATTTATTTCCAACAAGATTAATAATTTTTCTCCAGATAAATTAATCGAGTACAATGAAACATCATTATAAAGAAAAATAACTTCTTCTAACATTTCATGTAATCATGGTATTGAAGCTCATCATGAAAAACTTTAATAAGCTATAAGCATTTTCATAGCTCTAGCTAACTTACTAACAAAAAACAAGCATGAAAAGGTGTCTTTTAGTGTTGAAGGTTAAGGGGTAGTTCAGAATACTTCAGAATACATGTGGCGTCAATTTTGTGAATGATAAGACAGTTACATTCACCAAAAAAAGTTTGACATAATAAACATTGTGTATTTAAGTTTTGTATTTTAATTACTATGCATTTCTCCCTTACACACCTCTCATGAAAATAATGTCATCTTTGAGTTAAGCATGGTCCAGGATTCAGATAGAAAGAAGTAAAGGAGAGAGACAGTAGGGAAAGACATGTTCTTTGTGCATTCTTTCTCTTGAATTACTTTCAGAATTATTAACCCATTGAAAGTAACGTATCAGCTTGATTTCTTATGATGACATAGTATAATTGTATCAGATTAATTTTTCCCCAGATATTGATATTGATGTTTAGCAGTATGCAGATTTAATTATACAACAGACTGATTTGATACGTTTACTTACTATAGATCTGATGGCCATCATACCAGCAGCAGCTCAACTAACACCATTTACCATGTCACATAATTATGCTTTCTTTTTTTGTGATGTGGTAAGGACTTTTAACAATGTCTTAGTGACCTATAAGTATATAATACTGTAATGTTAACTATAATCATACTGCTATGCATTAGATCCCCTGAACTTAGTTATCTTCTAATTGAAACTGTACATTTGACTAACCTCTTCCCTCACCTTATAGCCCCTGACAACCACCATTTGATTTTCTGTGCACTGGTGATAGAAATGTAAATTGGTGTAGGCACTATGGAGAACAATATGGAAGCTCCTCAAAATATTAAAAATGGAACTACTATAGATGATGAGCAATCCCACTTTTGGGAAGAGATCCAAAGGAAAAAAAAAAACAAGATATAGAAGAGACTATTTGTACTCTAAGGTTTATTGTAACAGTATGCACAACAGCCAACATATAGAAACAACCTGAGTGCCCATTAGTGAATAAATGAAGAATATGAAATAGAATGGAATGGAACAATAAAACTTTCAATCATGAGAAAGAAGGAAATTTCGTCATTTTCGGCAACATGAATGGAATGTAAGGGCATTATGCTGTGTGAAATAAGTTACAAAAAAGACAATTATTGTATGATATAACTTATATGTGAAATCTGAAGTAGCCATACTTTCAGGATTAAGTTAGCTATTTATTAAAAATAATGAAATGGGTAAACTTTAGCTTAGGAAAGTGCATATGATATATGCAACTTTAACTTATTAGCATTATTTTAACTTAATATTATCTTCATCATTTTAGTTTTATGGAAAAAAAGTAGTTTGAATAAATCTTAAAATATATGTGACTCATATTTGTAGTTCCTTTTGCTTTCCCCATTCCAAGGACAGTATCTGTAAGTGTGGACTTTCTCTCTCTTCCCCTCCCTCCATCCTCTCTCTCCCTCTGTTCTCGCTCACTCTCTCATATCTCTCTCTCTCTCTCTCTCTCTCTCTCTCTCTCTCTCTACCCCAACCCTCAGTTCTATGCCCCATATTTCTTTTTTTTCAAGAAAGAGGGATCACTCCTAGATTTGTGGGTCTTTCTAAAGTATCTCTGGTTCTTTTGTTAATCACAGGAGTTTCAAGACATAATCTACACACAATCTGAAAACCCTTATTTCTGGAGGTCAGATAACCCCTTCCCTTGTCAGAATTAGCACAGACTCTGAAGATACACATACAATTTTAACTGAAGATGTAGCATAGTGTTAAAGAGAAGAGGGTAACTGTGAAATATATTATGGAAAAGGATATATCCTCCTTTAAATAATTTTCATTCAGCAATTCTACATCTGAAGGATAATATGAACTTATACAGAACTTGCTTTGTTCTAGGAACTCGTTTAAGTGCTTTATATAGATATTAATGTATTTAATATAAATTGTGGTTTTGTAAGGTATACATTATTGTCATCCCCTTTTTTGAATAGATGAGTCTGTTGTATCTCCAGGTCATTAAGTTTTACACAAGGTCAAGCAGGGGATAAAACCACAATGAACACTCAGACAAGTTAATTCTAGGGTCTATGCCCTTTACCATTTTGCTAAGCTTCTTTTCAAATAGGGAAGAAATACAATAATTCCATATCTGATTTCTTTTTTTAATTGGTTCTGGAGTATATTATATTTTAATTCAAAAATTATTAAATATCTACTATATAGAATTGCCATTACTGGCTCTAGTGATAAAGTACAAATGGTTTAAAAAGATATCTTCTCTGTTATGAAGTGAATGTGTTGCAATGTTAAGCTCCCATGTGATTATACTAACATGTGGAGCCTTTGGAAAGTGATTAGGTCAACATTTTCACTCTTATGAATGGGATTAGTGCCCTTATTTTAAAAAAGCCACTGGAGAGACCTCTTGCCCTTCTGCTATGTGAGGACAAGGCAAAAAAATAACCATATGACCCAGGAAGTTGATCCTCAGTAGAGAACACATCTGCCAGCACCTTGACCTCAGATTCTTCAGCCTCCAGAACGATCTTAAATTAATATTGGTCATTCAAACCATTCAGACAATAGTATTTTTTGTTACAGTAGACCTAGCTGACTAAGGCAGTCTCTCATCATTCTTGTGCAGAGAGACAGAAATCAGCAAACTAATAAAAAATTGATGTTTTATGGGTAAAAACTGGTTGGAATGGGGAAAAGAAAATACAGTGGAAACCGTAAAACTGACATTAGAAAAATTATAAGAAGACCCCATGTGGCTAGAAATGAATTCAAATTGCAGGAGGGAATGTCATGGCATAAGATTGTGTGAAATCTAAGGCCATTAAATGATTTTGACTCCGAGAAGAGAAATAATAAAATAATTTGATTTATAGGTTGGCATAATTAAACTTATTTTTTTAGCTGTCCCTCTGGATATTATAAATAGCAGGCTTTGTAGGATGAGGAATAACAACGTTTGAAGCAAGAAAAGAAAATTGAACACCATTGTAAAAATAAAGGTAAGTCAATAAGGTGCTTTGGACATGAATGGCACAAGCCATAAGAAATTATCAAAAAGCAGATGTAGGTAGAAGAAAAGGCTAATGAAGATTTCAAATGATGGAATGTGTCATATAAGACAAAATGATTTAGTAGTTGTTTAAAGTTTTTGTTTTGGGCTTTACAAAAATGGGATTGCCATCTACTAAGATGATGAAGAACATTAGAGGAAAATGTTTGGGTAAAGTATTGGGAACTCATATTAGGCTATATTAGACCTGAGATGAATATAGGTGTTTTCATGAAGTAGTCAAGTAGTCAGTTCCATATATGAGTCCGAACTTAGGGAAAGAATTCTTGATCATCAGATATATAATTGTGAGAACTGGGAATCTTACTGTTAATTAAAATCATGGCTTAAATGAAATAATGTAGAGCAGGTAAGTCTCAAAGTGTGGTCACAAACCAGCAGAATCAGCATTGCTTGGGAACTTTCTAGAAAGAGCATTCTTGAGCCCTTTCACCAGAACTACTAAATCAGAAACTCAAAGGATTAGATACCAGCATTTTATGCTTCTGCATGTCTTCTAAGTGATACTAAGTTTGAAGCATTGCATTAGTCATCCAGGGCTGCTATAACAAAATACCACAGACTGGATAATGACTTAAACAATATAAATTTACTTTCTCATAGTTCTGGGGCTAGAAAATGAATATCAAGGTGCCAGTACAGTCCATTTCACATAGATATAATGTGAACTTTCTTCCTGCATTCTAGTTATGTTCTTCTTAGTATCCCTTCCTATGACATTTTTTTCTGTGTGTTTGTACAGAATTAGATAGCTCTCTAGGACTTCCCAATATATTTATAAAGACCCCAGTACCATCAAATTAGGAACCAACTTTTATGACCTCATTTAACTTTAACTGCCTCCTAGGAGATCTCATCTTCAAATACTATCAGTGGGGGCTAGGAGTTCATCATATAATTTTAGTTTTTTTATGTAATTCAGTTCATATTAACCACTTACTTAAAGAATTAATGCAAAAAGAGAAGAATTCCAAAAGTTTCTTAAGGTACTTCCTATTAAGAGTTGAGAAAGTGAAGAGAAGCATCCAATCAGATGGAAAAGTAGTAGCCAGCGAGGGGGTTAGAGCACCAAGAAAGCATGGGGTTTAAAAAACTATCTAAAAATATATATAACAAGGAGGTGAGAATGCTTTTTTGAAAAAACAAATGGTGTTGATGTTTCAGGAAAGGTGTGAACTGAGAAGTGACCTAGATTTTGTCTTGCAGCTCATTGTTGATCTTGAGAAGAACAGTCGAATTGGATGGTTGAAACTAATGTCTAATTGGGATGAGTTACAGAGAAAGGAGAGAGATTGCAAACATAAAGTATACATGTATGTAAGTATTTTCAAGATGTTTTTTATAAAATGGAGCAGTGAAATAGGCTGATAGTTGAAGGAAATGTAAAGAGATTTATATTTAAGAGAAATTACACTTAGTTTTCTGATAGAAATAACCTTGAGAAGAGAGATTTTTAAATGTTTTATATGAGAGAAAAGAGACCTTCTAGAGGGTTATCCTTGTGCAGATAAGGTGAAATGGGGACTAATGAACAAATATAAATATTGTACTTCATAATATATAACATAGTTTGAAAAAAACTCATCAACAGACAAGTTAGACTTTCAGAAGGTAGTCAAGAATTCACTTCTTCACATTGTGATTGCCAATTGAATCCACTGGTCCTTATGTATTAGAATAGATTAAAAACTTACAGCAGTTTGTGCAGCTCAATGCTAAATTATCCTTTGTTCTGAGATGCATATATTTGTAATAATAACATTCTATTTGAATACTAAAAATGGAAATTATATGTACAGAAGGGACATATAATTTGTGTGCTGAAGAATCATTATAAACTAAAGATGTAGTCAACTTAGTGAATCAAAGTGATTTGGCAAATCAGGCAGCAGATTAATGAATTCTAGCTAGAGTTTTCTTTACTCAGATTATGTGGATTCAGCCATTTAGTTAATTTAGTTTCATAGCAGGTAGAATTAACTTTTATATAAGCTTTATTTTTGGTGTATTAATGAGAAAAAGAAAAATGGTCATTCTAGGAGAAAAGGAAATAAAATTCTGATAAGTCTGTTTACTGTGGGAGAACAGTCAATATTTTGTTTCAGAACATATCCTGCATTCATTTTTAATGTTTTATGATGCTTTAACATGTACCAGAGAAGCTCACTGAAAAATAAAATCCTTTGCAATACATTTCCTTTTGATGATATTCTTTTATATGTAATGCTCAAGGGTTATCATTCAGTTTTAGTGGATTAAAATGGTTCTCCTTCTCCCTTCTCTCATCCCTTCCTCTTGCTTAATTCCGCATCCAGTTGATGGATATAAGGCTGCTATTGATCCAAGCAGTTGTCGCAAGAGTCAATCAATTTTTGCATTTAATATCAAAATCATGGCCCACATTTAAGACAGAAAATTCTGGATGAAGTGTTTTGTTTTGTTTTGTTTTGTTTGTTTTGTTTTTTTTTCACAGTCTTTTAAGGTAGAATTTTTTTTAATTAGGAATATTAGATAGATGTAGATGTTCCTAAGAAAGGACTGAGTATATCTAGATTTAGCTAATTGTGCTCAGCTCTAAGGAAGAAGGCCATCAAGTTGGTATTTAGAGAAGAACATTGGAGACCTGGGAAATGGTGGCCTTCAGCTGTCCTTCATGGATACAGAAATAGATACATTGTGAATTTAGACAGAAAGTATCTGAAAAAAATCCCCAAATTTTCCACATTCTCAGTACATTAAAGAAGAGCTCTATCTCTCTGAGATACTGAAGTCTCAGTGGACATAAAGGAATTTCACAGTTCTGTAAGAAAGAAAAAGTCATGGAACATTCTGGAGAAAAGGTAAGAATTCAAATGACTCAGCAGAGAGTAGTGTGGAGAGGTGATGAGAACCAAGAATTAGCTGGGCAATACAGATGTGTCAAATAGAAGAGAGAAACAACACTATCTAAAGAACAAATGTTGCCCTCAGAAGACATTCCACTCCATTGGGAATTTGATGATACTCATGAGGGGAGGAGGAAATGGAGAAAACATTAATTTTACTTAACTGAGAATCAGAATTACTGTGTTAACACAGAAATGACAAAAACATTTCCTGCTACTATCACAAAGTGACTCAAGATCAAATTCAGTTAAAGAAAAATGAAGACTGTTGTATTTGTTAGTTAAGCATATGTCTTGTGAATTCATATCCCTTGTATGTACCGTTTATTCCAGAATCAGTGAGATATTTCAAATTATTATGGGAGCATAATTATTTGGAAATTATAACCAACTTTCTAGGTTTTGAAGTTTAAGACTTAATCTATATGTAACCTGATGTTGGATGAAAATTTTTCTTTGGTTTTGGATTTTAGTTAACATGACTAAATATTTTGAACAAACAACTCAGTTAAAGATAGCAGTCGTTCCAGTAATAACAACCCTTAAATGCTATAAAACCCAATAATTGAAAAATACACTGTGAAGGGATTTTCTAGAGTCTACAGTAATTATTCTGCTCAATGCTTGTCAATTTCAAATACTGTTATCTCTTAGTATGAATGAAGTTGCTAGCTTGCATCTCTTAGAAACCACCTTATTCAATAATAAACTGGTTGTATATATTAGTAGTATATTTATGACTTCCAATGAAACATTAAAACTTTGGCTTCCTAAAGCAATTTACTGACACTTTGTCACAAATTAGATGGTAGCACATGTGTGGATCTATTTCTCTAAATTTTTAGAATTATTTAATTTATTTAAAATTTAAAAAATCCAAAGGGAAAAACAAGCAATTTGGCAGATCCTTCATAGATATTGTGTTGAATATAGATACAAATTTGGAGGAAATTGTCTATAATATTGAGCCTTCTATCCTATGAGCAATCAGTTAACAAAGAACACAGTTAATTGTTAAAATAATTCTAAAGTTCAGTGATTTTAAAAAACAAAACAGAGCTATCGTTTTTTCTCACAGATATGCTGGTTTGTTTGAGACTAAGGCGATTGGTGTGACTCATCACGACATGCTGTTACTACACAGGCCTCCCAATCTCCTGGGACTAGTAGGGAGACAAAGTTATGAAGATGGAATTGCAAGGGTACAAAATAAATTGCCCTAGTATGTTTCAAGTAACTGCTTGAAATCTGTTAATGTCATATTAATCAAAGAAAGTTATTTGGTCAACCCCAAAGTCTAGAATGGGGAATATGCTCCATCTTTGGTGTGAAAACTTCACAGTACATAGCACACATCTTTGGCATCAATGTGGGTGAATAATTGGGTCTAATGTAGCATCTAATCTAGTGCATCTCTCCAGGCAAACTGAGAATCTTATTTCTCTAAATAGGATTTGGTTTTGTCAAAACTGCAAAATCCCTGAGACCGAATGTTTCAACCTGCTTTTCAGTCCTTACTATATCTCTGACACTGTGTTTCACAAATAGAGAGAAAGTGATCATATTTCCTCAGCTCTGTTTCACTCTATTCCAAATGTCCTAAAAAGAAAAAGAGTGACCGTATCAAGTTTCACTATTTCAACCCTCTTAACTCTTTTCTGTTGACCTTTTCCCAGCTAGAGTCAAGCTACAATTTTTAAATTGTTAGAAAAGGTCAAGGAACACGCAGGCCTTCTCATTTTTATCTCCTCCCTGATTTCAATGCTTATCACAAAACTTTCTCTTTTTCAGATACTCTTGCTCTTATTCAGTTCACTCATGTAAGATGTCATTGTAGCAATGTTTGTGATAGTAAAATCATGAGTGGGGGCAATTCTTATTTTTAGCACCATGAAATACTGTTTAGTATGTGAAATCAGCAAATACTATCTACCTACAAATTTCCTCAGCTACCCCAAAGCAGAAGTTGATTTTTAACATGTTTGGCAGGATAGTTTTGGATTCTGGAAATATTACTATTATTTTACACAGAAAAAAAATTTGAACGTTTCTAGATCCCCTAAATAATCTACAAAATCATACCAAATAAGAAGTTCTGTTTTTAGATAGTGAGGGAAACTTGTATGCCATCATGTAAATATCAAAAATATCATGTTGAATAAAATAAAAATAAAATGCAAAGAATATATTTAGTGGTATCCATCTAGGTATGTTAGAAAAATATAAAACAATAGTATGTATTATGAATGGATGTTAAACTAGAAAAGTATGAAACAAATAAATACACCAACTCCAGAGAAGACATTAAAAACTCTCAAAAATTCTGTTAATGTGTATCTCTCAGAAATAGACATCAAAGAGCACTACAGTTATTGAAAGTCCTACTAATTAGGAAATAAAATCTGATTTTGACTGACAAATAGATTTGTCAGTAAATTTTTTATGGTTGGAAGCATAGCACTAGTCAGTTTTTTTCATTATTTGTCAGTATAACAATCATATCTTGCATAAACAGGATGGGGGACTTGAATTTCAGTGAATGCTGACAAATATTTTCATGAATAGACTGGTTTGACTCAACATTATCTATAGTAAGAATACACTGATCTAAGGAGAATTATAGTTTTGCATTAAGTCTAACCTGTTTCACATGGCAGTATCCCTTCTACCAGAATTTAAAGTTGTTTCCTAATTCTAAAGCAATTATTGAGGGAGCCAGGGTAACTTTTAAGACATTAACATTCCTTTTACTTTTTGGTACATTTTAATAAAATGATGGTTGTTATAAAAGACTTTCCCAAATGTGGTATAAATGAGTAAGTAGGTAAACTAATAAATGAGTTAAAATATTTTCTGTGTTATTGTGGTGAATGTTATTTGTGTTGAATTATCTTTTAAATGAATAGGTTATTCTGAAAAAATGAGATGACATGAATATTTAATAGATAAATTTATCCATTATCACTATAGCACCACAAGTATATGTGCCTGTGTGTGTTAAAAACCACCCATTGCGCAGAACCATAACTGTAGTTAGCATATTTTCAGTATTTATTTGTCATTCTTCTTCAAGGACCCTGAAAATAAATTTTAATGTGAATTTTATATCCTTTTGACTTACTGAACAGACTAATTGTTCTCCAACTTTTAATCTCCCTTTAAAATCATATGCTTTTTTATTTCTTTTTTTTTATATTTTGCTCAACCGACAGAGTTTATTTGAACCTATTCTTACATTCACTTACTTTTTATTTTGTGAAACAGGGACACAATATTATTATTTAAATCATAATGATAACTAGAGAGGGGGAACTATCAAAGTCAAGCAAAAACTACAGCGTGCGTTTTTATTTTTAAAGACAATAGTATTTCATCAATATGGAATTCTGACACATTGGCCATAAGTAAAATTTTCCAAACACCAAAGTTCTGCATTCTGGGATGCACATTTTAAAAACTGTATGTGTTAAAACAGAGGATACAGAACATATTTTCTTGATGATTTCATATGATCTATTAAGCAGTCATAATTGTACTGTGTAGATTTGCAATTCTGTTCTCCTTTATCATTTTTTTCCCTCCCTTCTGCCTAGGTCAGGCTGCTATTTGTCATTTTTGATGTAATTGTGGTTAATTCTCTCTGGGACTAACTGATTTCTTTGCATGTTATTAATTTACTTTGGGCTGAAGGAACAGATAGAAAATCTTGTTACCTTTGTGCATTAGTAAGTGTCCATATGGTGCTGAGTGAGGATCGTTTAAGAAGTGTGACAATATATGCTACTATTTGTGGGTCACCTTTTTGACTCTCCTGTTCAGAGAATGCTTTCAAAAGCTCTGATGATGGAAGCTTTGTGCCCTGATAGGGTGTGTTGAAACAGATTTTTTTCTAAGAAATTTACATACATTCCTGATTCATGAGTTGCCCTTTATTCATCATTTTACATTTTTCTGCAGTGAGTACAACTAACCTGCAACATTTCTACTGTTAGCACAGCATCTTTTTTGGAAAATTAACAAGATGTTTTTTGTTTAACAGGACTCTTGATGCTGTTGGGTATTAAAAATCTAATTATTATTCTCACATGGTCATGGACCAAGCAATTTCCAAGGAACTTCCTGGTACACTGTGTCTGTAAAAACACCCTTCAAATGGACTGTAACTCACATTTGTTGTATTTTTCTCTTTCTTGCCCTGGCAATACCAGAAGTGAGAGACCTTCACATAAATATCTCTACTATGTCAAGTTACTGACTTGATAAGGCTTTGACTTCAACAAAATAGAAGACATTCTTTAAATGTATTTAATATAATAAAATTTGAGGTTTTGAAAGATCATTGCAAAGGGTGTAATTAAGACACCGTCTCAAGAAAACACAAAAAACATGAATGTGGCTTCTTTATTATTTCAACATTTAGTCAATTGCTTTGCAGTCTTTCATTTGTTATTAAGCAGAAAAGGTAGGTTGAATTATTCTAACAAAATTAGAATGATTTACTTACTGAAATATGACACTTTATAATTCTTCAAACTTGAAAACATTTTTGAGTTATTCAGAATGTTCCGAAAGTTTTATAAATTAAATAAAATGGTGGAAAGGAAAAAAAATGTGAGCAGTGAAACATAAATATATGACTATCTTATTGACTTAAAACATTATTCTAAATATGGTTATGTAAGTTTTTCCACCAAAAGAGGGCTTTTTCTTACAGGATTGGAATTGGAGGGAGAAAAAGAAGATGAAATTCAGTTTGCCTTCCTAGATGAGCCAAGGTGAATACCATAGCTTTAAAACTAGATTCTTTATGGTTGTTCTACAATTGAAAGCTGAAGAATTGAGAAAAATAGAGCAAAGACTAACCTCACAACAACTGGTCCTGATTTTTAATCCATAAGACGACTAAATTTAAGGAAACTGTGGTTACTTTCAGTGACTAATTTCCTCTCTCTTTGCCCTGGCCTCCACCAGAATGTCTTGGAGAATTTTCAAACTGACTTATCATTCTTCGTATCCCTGTGCTGAGTTCTGCCTCATCTTACATTGCCCCACTCCCCAGATGCCTCAGGACTACAAGAATATTTCCTTAACTGTATTCTTAACTCATAGTTCATCATCTTTGGGTTAAAACAGTTAGAGTAAATAAGTAAATGAATGTGAAGTAATCCATGAATTTCTAAAACCGTCTGATTGTATTCAACTCTTTCTGTGTGTGAGTATGTGTTGTCTGATGGCAACTGTTTCCATTATTGTATGTAACCCATTCATCAAATTTTCAAAGAAAATCATAATCAGGAAATGATTGAGAAAGTCTCTCACATAACAGTCAACTATGCTGTAAATATATTAGATATCAACAAGCTGGTATTTAACAAGGGCTTTGAGGAAGAAATCTCTTAATTGTGAGATATCTGGTATGCTATAAATGTGCAGATGTTCTCCATGTTTTAAGACATTAATTATCCAATTTCTTTGATTCAACTAACGTAAAACTTAAGAAAATTCACTAAAATGGTGGAATGCAATACTAGAAAAGCTAAAGGGCAATTACTTTTATCCCTGGAGGCAATTATGTTTAAATGGAAATATGGTAATGTAGTAAAAGGGCTCAAAAAAAAAATTTATACCACCTGAACCCTTCTACTTCTAGAAATGATGTCTACAGAAAAATTCAGATATAAAAGAAAAAGTTATTTATAAGAATATGTCCACTTAGGCTTCATTCATTATAGAGTAGCAGTAATTTAATATGCAGTAAGAGGGGAGTGTTCGAAAAGACTAAGGTTTGTAAAATATGAAATATTAAAAATTTATTGTATTCATAGTAGCACATCATAATATCCAAGAATTTATAAAGTTGAACTTATCCTTCTCATCTGCTTAGCTATCCAATGAGTAGGTCTCAACAAATAAAACAGGTGTGCCCTGATGGCTCCTGCTGCTGAGATACTGTCTTATAGACCATGTAAAACCCTAGGACCTGGGTTCACAACCCAGGGCCAGAGTGAAAAGCAAAAATAAAAGAAACAGACAAATAAATAAATAAATGTTTCTTCCTCTTTCTCCTTGCCTGCTTTCATTCCTGCTTACCTGCCTGCCTTCTTCTTTAAAAACTAAATAAAACGAACAAACAAAACTACCTGTGTATTTGTAAAATAGCCTTGGACAGGTGGACCAAGAGGTTCTATACCTAAACCTGACGTGGAAGCGTGATGAATGAGGGAGGAGGCAAAACTAGGAGGTGTTAATCAGGAACTTTCTCTTAAATTAGGTATTACACTGAGAAGTCGCTTAAACTTTTTACTTTCTCTGAAACAGCCCAGGTACAGAGATAAATCAGTAGGGATAACAACTAAATTACATTTGTCCCCAGTTACCTCCTCTTCTCAGAGAATACCCGGCATAGACTATAGAGAATAATGTCTGTTGCAACTACTGCAGCACTCCAATAAATATTCTTTGTTACTTTTTGAGGAGTAATGTTTTAAGAGTGTTCAAATAAATGGAAATTCTAAAAAGGAGTGAGTTAAGTGTTTTCCTCTGCGCTTAGTTCCTCTGATTATGGATACATATGAGTTTTATGTTTGAAATATTCTTCACTTTGCTCTATAATCTCCCAATTAACTAGTAATTTGTCTTTCCTATAAGTTCAAGTTAGACATACATATGGACAGCAGCAACTCAAGAAGCACACATCACCATGTGGGCTGAGGTGTCCAGATCAACCTCTTCAAGGCTTTCTTGAATGTGTGGCTTTATGAAGCTGTAAGACACTCTTGCCTCTAGATAATTTAAGTGTGAAAAAATAGCCTTTATTTAATGAGATCATGCAAACTCCTTTTCTGTTACTTGCATTCAAATAGCAAGTAGGTCTATTTAAACTTTTTTTAAATGTGTTTAAAAATTTTTGAATGTGTTTCTTCTACATTTCCAGGTCTTATATTGGAAAGATTATTCCATGCAATGAATGCCAAGCTTGTCATGATTCACACTGAAACAGATCTACCAAGGAGGAAATGGCATTTTCGAAACCAATTAAGTTTCTATACAATCAATAAATATTAAGAAAGCTTTGAGATTATGATAATCTCGAACACAACAAAATACAAGGTCATCACACTCAGTGTTTATAACTGTATGAAAGCCTGAGGAAACACAAGGCAAATTGTCATGCTTGAAACTGCAGGCAATTACAGAGCCCATAAACATGGCAGGGAGCAGAAAAAATCTGGAAGTAATCAAGTTAGCATAGAAGGTGCTGCTTAAGAATTCTTCTCAGGAAAGAGAAGAGTATGCTTATGAGATAAAAGAGTTTCCTTGGAAAGGGTTCACTGTGAAATACCAATCCCATAACAATGTTTTTGGACACCACAGGCTAAAAAAGATATGGTTTGAAATTAATTTTTTTTTAATCAAAAGAGATGTGCCGTGTCCTGGTGGAGCAGCGGTTGGGTCCGTCACCTCTGAAGGAGTAAGCTGCATAGTCTTGGGTTCGGCTTCCATGCCAGGGTGAAGCAACCAGTGTGAATAAACAAATAAAAATAAAATAAGAATGCTTCCTTCTCTTCTCTCAAAAAATAAATTAAAATAAAGGGGATGTAACTTGGATTATTTCATATCTATTCATGTGAAATTCTGAAATCCTGACACTCTTGTAAGGGTCTTTGAAAGAACTTGATTCTTTTTGAAGTAAATATATTTCAAACTCTCTTGGAATATTTAGGCAATAGCATAATGTTTAAACAATCATATTTTAATCTACTAAGTCATATTTTATTTGAGATCTTGATTTCTTGCTCCAAAAGATAAGGGGAAAAATTAGAGTTAAGGTAACATATGATTTTGACAAAAAGGGAAGTTGTCTGATGCGTAAAGATGCCAAGGATAACCATATATTCATGCCAGCATGATGTAATCCTGCCTGGAGTTAGTAGGGTAGCAGAAATAGTCATATCTTAAGTCGTCTATGTCTAATGAAAATAATTTACCATTCTTTTAATTACATTGAATAGTTAGGCTACCTGATTTCTTATTTTTTGTGGTAACAATTTTATTTCATTTTTTCAAAGACAGTTGCAGAAAGGAATGAAGATGAGCAAAGGCAGACAGGGAGGAAGAGGGAGGAGGAAAAACACCTCATTTTATTTTGTTCTTCTTGGTTGTTCTCACCCTGATCTCCTCACCCCGCTTCTACCCCATCTCACTGAGCTCAGTGACAATTACCAGGTCCTTAAGATGTATGTGGACTGCATTATCTGGAAGTGGAAGACACAACCACTACTCTACTAAGGCATGCTTTAAAAATATTAAGAAAAAAGTTATTTAAAAATAGATTATAAAAAAAAAGGTGGGGTTGAAAGAGTATCAGTAGTAGTTATAAAAGAGTCCTATAGTTTAGACAAGACATTAAAAGCATGATGTAAATGAGAGTCTATCTGATACCACGTGTACAGGTGTGCATGCCTCAGTTTCCCCAGTGGTGGGTTCTTGCGCTTTCTGTAGAGAAAATTTGCTCCCGAGCACAGTGTGTGAGAACCAAAGAGAAAAAGTGCAGATGCGAAACAAGGTGTTTAGAAGGAAGAAAGAGGAAAAAGCATACCCTCAGACAGACAGGGGACTGGGTCATTCTGAGAAGAAGTGCCCTGAGACCCCGAGACCTGTGTTTTGAAGGGAGTCAAAGGTGGCTGTCTACCCAAGGGAGTTTTGAGGTGGAATAAGCTTTCTTGCTGGCCTGTTAAATGGTTTCTTTTAAATTGATTGGAGGGTTTCAAAATGGCACTACTATTTGTTTATTTTGTTGTTTCTAAAGTCCTTATCCCTAACCATCAACTTGTAGCTTCTTGGTTGATGGTTAACTGTATTTCAAACTTTCTTGGCTCTGTAATTTGTAACTTTGAGCATCAGCATTCCACTCTGAACTTTCTAGTTAATGTCCCGCTACATTGTAAACTGAAGGTGCTGTTTTATGGCTCCCCTGCTTGGTTTCCCTTCCTTTGCACCTCAACTCAAATTGCTACCTAGCATATCCAATTTGTACTTCTTGTATCATTGTGCACATGGGAAACTTTTATGTGGATCAAATTTGAAAGTGTCAATGCAAACAATATGACAATTCATCATATTATTAATATTTAAAATAGAAATACTCAACTCTACAAACATAAACTGAATAAACTTTTATAAAGATCATTAAAAATTACTTGGTGAGCAATGCAATTTATAAAACATTATAGTTCATTAGATGCTATCCATACAAAAGTATATAATCACTTAGAAAATAGCAGCAGTAAAATATTTCTTGGAATCAAAATTAAAATCTATAACAAACTGAGTTGATAAAAAGTTGTAAAAGAACATATACTCGAAAATAATTTAAATATGAAGCAACAGCTAGTTTTTTGTGTGTGGGAAAATCTTTTTATGTTTATATGCAAAATTATGAATACATGTGATTCGACTTTTTCCTCTAACATTAATTTTAATTGCAAAATAAAAGACATTAGTAATTGAAAAAAATGCAAGAGTAAACCAAAAGAAAAAAAGAAGGAAGTTCATCAGTTCATCTTTTTAAAGGTAATGTGCAGGAAAGAATGAAGGCAAGCAGGGGCAATCAGGCAGGAAGAGAGAGGAGGGAGCATTTTTTCTATTTTTATTTTAGTTATACATCCTGGTTGTTCCTTGTCTCCCCCATTCCCCAACCCCAACTCCTGTCCTGGGATGTGAACCCAGATAATTAGAATGTATGTGGACTGTGCTTGGCAGGAGGAGAAAGACCTAACTACTACTCCATTGGGGCAAACTCGAACGTATGGTTTTCTTTAATGACAGCATTACCATCAGTATCTTGTAGCATATTATGACTTTCAGTATGATGTAATAATAACACAAAGTTCTTCAGGAGATTATTCAGGAATGTACAAGGAAAGGTGCTGAAGAGGAATTATGCCTTGAGCTACTCCAGTATTAAGATATGGAAATCATGTTCAATGATAACTTAAATGCACATCATCACTCTGGTTAAGTCTCTCAGCATCTCAATTCTGATGCAATACCTAGAACACCAGGGTGAGCCCACATATCTATGAGCCTAAAATCTATATACTTGCATAATGTTGTATGTAAATTTTTCTTCAATAGTAAATAATCAGTCTTGTGTATTTTCTATTTCCCTAAAATAAAATACTCTGAGATTAATAGAACAGGTATAATTGTTTGAATGAATAATAAATTGCATTCTGCCACCCATTTTTCTTATAACTATAGTGCAGTGCACAAAGGTAACTCATCAGGATTACGATATGGAAATACAATAAATAAATACAATATGCTAGTGTAGGAAAAACAAGTTTAATTTTGATTGCACCAAATATTTCCTTATAAAATATTTTAGAATTATTTCTATCAACTCAGTGAAAAATAGTTTTGTGCTTTTCTAGTTAAAAAGGAAGGAGAAAAATGTGAGTAAAATGGAATCTTCTTTGATGTGCATTTTGTTAGATAGCAGATAAAGGATCACAGAAAATATTAATGAAGAGGAAGTAGTAAGGGAAAAGATAAACAAAATGGATGATAGAAATGGATGATGAGAAAACAGGAAAAATTATGAATATATGCTTAAACATGTTTTAGTATTTTATCTTATTGTAATATAGTTTATGCTGCTCTAGACATTTCAATTTAAAATTATCTTTTTTTCTTTTTTAAGCTGGTTGAAATTCTATTTCTTTATTTTTACTCAACCCTAGTTACTATACATTATAAGAAGAGTTCTTCAAACTTTACACCCCAAATAATGTATCCACATTGTTTAAGACATCATGATCCTTGCCTTAGTCAATCCTGTATTAATGAATAAGCCTTGGAAAACTACAGTTTTTCTAGGTATAGTAATTAAAATAGGACTAGAAATCACTCCACAGTGGCAAGTCAAATCCTCACTTTCATAGTTTATCAAAAGGATGTACGATCTGGACTGATGACAGGTGTAACTGAAGATGGAAGAATGAAGAGTTCATGAAGGAGACTAGATGAGTAACTCTTATGAATTAACTAATTATGAGAATATATGATTTATCCCAGAAAAGAGTTGATGAATTAATTCACATTATAAGTTCATAGGAAGCTATGCCATAGAGAAGGTGAGAAAGCCAGAAAATCATTGTGGGAGAAGTAAACACAATCACTGGTATCACTAGATTGAAGAATTTTTGAATATCAAATGATTCCAGTTCCAGAGTCCTGATTCTCCTTCAATTTTATATTTTTTACTTCCATGAGATAATCACTTTCTCTCTCAATTTTGAAAGTGGGGAATTGATTGGACATGCTGGAACAGCTGTCCACTCAACTAATATTGTGATAACTGAATCATTTTGAACTAAACAAGAAAAAGTTCATTTTCTTGCAAGCAAAAAGTTCTAAATAAGATAACTGCAAAAAAAAAAAACAAAAAACAAAAAAAACAAAAACAAAAAACACACACAAACTCAAATAGAATTTCTGTATATTTTTAAAATGAAATTTGCCATAGAAACTAGATTTTCACCTGCTCTGTACAAAGAAAATAAACACATAACCAAAATGTCAAGTCACTATAAAAGAAGCCAATAGGAATGCTAAGAATCCCTTTTTAGCCATCTTCAGTTTCTCATGATAGCAGGAAACAAGATGGAGAAGTTCTGACTACAGAAGGGAATTTTGAGCCTATTTGGAAGAAGCGAGTTTGTGATTACTTGTATACTGATGAAAAGAAAGTTTCTTTGACTTATCTAATGGCTGTGACCCTTTTCCAAGTTTTAAGTATTTTTCCAGATTTACCTTTACCAATTTTAATAAAATATTTCCCAGGGTAAGTTCCTTATCTTGTGCATTATTTTATCATTAATATTTATAACCATCTTGGTACATTAGGGATTATCCAGCAAATGTGGTGGATGAATTAACTGGACTCTGAATATCTTTTAAGAGTTTATGTGAGACCATCCTTTCCATGGAGTTTCCCAGATTATCCTACATCTTTCTTATTTAAACTCTTACTAGTCTTAGTCATGCATGTGACCATTGTCCACTTTTGTTTTCATAGTTTGTTCAAGATTTTAAATTATATTTCTATTTTCCACAAAAATTGTTGCATTCTTAAGGAAAGGGACCATATCTTATAATTTTCTTGGGTGTCAGTTGACTGAAAGTCAAATTGGAGACATTTAGAAAATTCTATCTCTTCTGTCCAATCTCTCCCTGCTTTCCGAGGCTAGCCAGAATAAAATGATAGCCTACTATACCAAATCATTTAATGCGCCATTGTAATTCTATCTTCTTGGCTTGCTTCCAACTTCTTGGGGGTAAAACCAAAATAGAAATAATTTCAGAAAATAAAATATATTAAGACACTGCTTAAACATCTGACATGGCCTAGAGGTAGAAGTCAGGCTAAACTTTAGGAATACTTGGAATTAAGTCTGCTATGTGCCTATATCAATCTCTCTGACCTAAAGTTATCCTATTCTAGTTACTTTCAGGATTTCTTTCTTCTAGATAGACCTCTACTGTTGTATTTCTAATTGAGCGGGTAATCTGGTCTGAACATGTCTGAAATATTAGATCCTTTGATCCCAGCAGCACAAAGTTTACTTCTGAGTGTCTCACAAAGTCTCCACTACAAGGAAGCTATTAATTGGTCTCAGTCTATTTTACTGACTCAACATACTGTAGATTAGGGACAGGATTGTACCATTGATATCAGAGACTGGGGAGGTTTCCTCTAAAAGACTGAGTAAGCCGGAAACCTCTGATCAAGCTCTCAGTTTCTCCTGATCCCTTAAAAGAAAGAATCCAATGAGAATAAGATTGGACACAAGAATAGAAAGGTTTATCAGAAAACAAAAGCATGTACTCAGGAACGGGTATGGATATATTCTAAAATGAGTCTCTGGACTTGATGCCGCGAGATAGTTTACTCTCTAATGTCTAATCTTCCAAAATGGTGCATGAACTATCTCCATGAAAGTCATGTCTGAGGTCTACCCCTCTCACATGTGTGGAAAGTTAGAGAATATGCTAGGTCGTGAGTCAGCAGAAACAGGCGGGAAGGGAAAAGAGGCAGTCCTCCAATCAGCAAGATAAGAGACCATGAACGGTGCCAATCTAATTGTAAGGTCCGCTCAGGTCACTAGGGAAGCTTGAGCCCCCAAAAGGGAAGAACTCAAAACACGACAAGGAACCGCTGCTGCCACAAAACAAGGGACCATTGCTACAAGGAACCATTGCTACCACAAGACAAGGAACCTTTGCTTGTCTCCTCCCCTCCCAACCCTTTAAAAATGCACCCCTTCCTCCAAGAGGGTGCGACTTCACTAGCCTCCATCTTGAGACCCGTGAACCTCGCCCGGGAGCGCTCCCATAATAAACACTTGCTTGTGTGCTGCTTTGTCTATCTTTTGTTTTAGTCTCGCAGCAGCCCCGCTTGTAACCTGACATCTTGGTGCAGAAACCCTGGGGAGGGGTTTGTGTCCAATCTGCATGGTTGGGCCCCCACTCTCTACCCTTTTACTCTGAGGCCTCCACATTCCGCTCTGGGACCCCCCCCACCGGCTTGCCAGGTATGCCCTTCAATTCTTCGAGGTAAGTCAGTCTTTGTCATTTGCCTCAGTCCTGTCCTGGCCTGATCTGGCCTCGCAGCCCATTTTCGGGTTCCCCGGTGTGACTCCCTGTCCTGGCCAGTTTGTCAGAGGCCCACAACAGCTGTACCCCCTGTCGTGAATGTCCCCTGTCAGATCTGATGACGACCACTCCCACGGGAGATACCCTGT
Source organism: Solenodon paradoxus (assembly GCA_004363575.1). Classification (NCBI taxonomy): domain Eukaryota; kingdom Metazoa; phylum Chordata; class Mammalia; order Eulipotyphla; family Solenodontidae; genus Solenodon; species Solenodon paradoxus. Next base: position 583,034 of record RJWH01000547.1, read on the forward strand.
CTCCTGTAAGGTCAGGATCCGGATTACAGGATGCTGCGTCCCCGCCAGTGCCTCCTGTCTGAGTCACAGCGGTTAAATCCATGTGGGTTCTCAAAATTCTAAGATAGACCAGTCGACTTTGGCATCCTCACTGACCTAGATAATTTCTGTCACCGTACTGGCAAGTGGGAGAAGGTTCCATATGTCCAAGTCTTCTTTCGCTTACACTCCCACCCTTCTCTTCTTGAAGCCTGTCATACCTTTTAAGTTCTCTTAGCCTGGGACACTCCAACACCAGACAATAAGGCACCAGAAGCCAAAAGTCCCAGAGGTGATCCCCCCTTCTGCTTTCTCAGACCGTCCTGACTCGCTCTCCCACCCCTCGCTTTGGCTCCCCGTCCTTACTCCGAAGACCCTCCCCAACCCGACCAGCCACCCACTCCTGGCCCCACTCAGCCCTCAGCACGCTCCTGCTCCCGCAGTCCTCCTCTCTCCCCCACCCAGCCATCACACCCGATCAAAAAACCCCTCTCTTCTCTGTCCTCTCCACGAGGTAGCTGGGGCTGAAGGGGTTATTCGTGTTCATGTCCCCTTCTCTCTGACTGACCTCTCCCAAATAGAAAAGCTCTTGGTTCCTTCTCCAACGACTTGCTACACAAAAGAATTTCAATACCTTACCCAAGCTTACGACCTCACCTGGCATGATCTCTATGTCATTCGCTCCTCTACTCTTACCCCAGACGCATGCGACCGTATTTTCAGGGCAGCCCAAGACTGTGCAAATCAGGGTCGCCTTACTGACCAGACCCTGACACCAGGGGCCCAAGCCCTCCCTCGACAGGCCCCTGACTGGGACCACCAAGCCGACACTGAAGCCGGCCAAAGGGGTCGGGCTCAGCGAGACTGATTCGTTGTCTGTATCCGCGCTGGCCTCCAGGTGGCCAGCCACGAAGCCGTCAACTTTGACACACTTAGAGAATTTACTCAGTTACCTGATGAAAACCCCGCCGCGTTCCTTAGCCCCTCACTGAAGCTCCCCAACGCTTCACCCGACTAGACCCAGACTTTCCCGGCGGTGCCCCTGTTCTCGCCACACATTTTATTTCCCAATCCTCCCAACATCTGTAAGAAATTAAAAAAGGTGGAAGATGGCCCTCAAACCCCCATCCGAGACCTGTTGAATAGGGCCTTTAAAGTTTTTAATAATCGGGAGGATCAGGACAGGGCCCAGCGGGTAGCCCGTAATCGCCAGAAGGCAGAACTCTAGGTCAAGCCATCAATTCCTCTATTATTGCTGCCTTGAGACCAGCAAACCCTGCTCCTCCACCGATACGGTCCACCGGACATGGGCACGGATCCAACCGCCTGCCACCTGGGCCATGCTTCAAATGTGGTCAAGAAGGCCACTGGTCAAAACACTGCCCCAACCCACGAGTCCCTCGCAGGCCTTGCCCACGGTGCCTCAACGCGGAGGAACAATCCTTCCTAGTCCGGGTAACTTGCCTCCAGTAGTACTGGGTTTGGCGGCTGAAGAAGACTGAAGAGGCCCGGCTACATCAACCGCGATCGCCTTGGAGGAGCCTAGGGTAAGTCTCAAGGTAGCAGGTAAGTCCACCTCCTTTCTGGTCGACATGGGGGCTACCTTCTCGGTCCTTCCCTCCTTTCTGGGACAAACCTTCCCTTCTCAGGTCTCGGTAGTGGGCATTGATGGACAATCCACTCAGCCTAGAATGAGGGGCCCTATACACTGCCTTATTGACCAAAAGTTCATATTTCACTCCTTCATAGTCATACCTACCTGCCCTACTCCCCGAGGAATGGGCCTCCCTGCTCTCCCAGGGAGGCTCTCAGACAAACCACGGATGGATTATGATTAACAACAAACTTGCCCTCCTTGCTTAGCAAACCTCACACAGCAGGTTCACAACACTCTCCACATTGGAACAAAAGCCCTTCTGCACTTCTTAAAAAAACACTTTTCATTATCCCTCCCTATCAGCTTCCATCTCCTCCATCTGTGTTCGATGCCATATCTGTTCTAAAATATCCCCACAAGGGAGCATCAGACCTTCTCCCTTTTATGCCTTTCACCGACTCTGCAAACACCTACCTGGCCTGGACTGACAAACTGACTTCACACACATGCCCTCCCACAAAAAAAAAAAAAAAAAAAATCAAATATCTCTTAACCCTAGTAGATACCATGACCGACTGAATCAAGGCCTTCCCGGTCTCAAAGGAAATGGCCTCAGTGGTCACAGAGGCTCTCTTACATCACATAATCCCACGCTTCGGACTCCTCAACTTCCTCCAGTCTGATAACCGGCCAGCCTTCATCTCCAAACTTGTTCAGCAAGTCTCTTCTGCCCTAGACATCTCCTGGCACCCACACACACCATACCGACCCCAATCCTCCGGTAAGGTCAAAGGTGCCAATGGAATGCTGAAAGACCACCTTTCAAACTCACTCTGGAACTGCGCCAGTCTTGGATCAACCTTCTTCCTCCAGCACTCACATACATCCGGGCCAGCCCGCGAGCTCCTCTTTTCCTAAGCCCCTTCGAACTCATGTATGGAAGACCCTTTCTTATCAACCAAAACCTTCCTGTCTCAAGGTTCCCATTAGCCGATTACCTCCACTATCTCTTTCTCCTCACACAACTCCTTCCAGAACATGCTGACTGATACCTGCCACAACCTGGGACAGGCGTCCCAGACACCATACAAACCCTCTCCCTGGGAGATGCAATGTTTTTAAAAACCCTACATTCCAAGCCTGTCCAGCCTTGGTGGACAGGACCACACACTGTCATCCTCACTACTCCTACTTCAATCAAACTCCTTGGAGATCCCCCTTGGCACCACTTATCACGCATTAAATGGGTTCCTAATCAGGATACGTATACCTGCTAGCCTCTCTGTCCTACTAAACTCCACATCTCAAAAAATTCTCCTTCCACTCCTCCTTCTACTCCTCCTCTACCCACCTCTATCCCTCAATAATCCTGCCCATATCTTGCAATTTCAAGTGTATGAAGGAGACACCATGCCCCGCCTGCCCGAAAAAGCCAACTGCTCCCTCGAAGGGTGTCGAACAACAGTAGGCATCCCCTTACAGCTCACACCACTCTCTCCCTACTACCAAACTATCCTTTGTTTCCTGTATGATCAGACCCAGGATTACTGCAAAGAGCCCCAATATGAAGACTATGGAGGATGCCCATGGCAGTCCTGTAAGATGCATTCTGCATAGGACAATTGTATGCTCGGATATCACAAGGGAAAGCTTTCCCTACACATCTCTGACCCATGGGATAGCAGATGGGCCCAACAAGTCAAAGACACACTCTATTACTTTAGCTATTCCCATTATCCCAGCAGCACTATTTCTGTCGGGCGGGTTCTTGTTCCTCACTCTGCTTACCAGGCCATTCTAATCACTAAGGATATCCAGTCTTCGGAAAAGATCTTAGAAAAGGAACTAGCCCACCCGAAAAGCAGTAACTCCTACACCTCTGCCCCATGGATTCTGCTACTCCAAGACACCGTCGTGTTTCTCAACCACACTACCCCGACCCTCAATGTCACCTACTGTTTCCTTTGCGAGGCTCTTAGCCGCACACTCCTGGCTGCCATCCCTTGGCTTCTATCTGACTTCACCCTTTGCATCTCCTCCAATATTTCCATCCCTCTTTGGGATTCCGATCTCTCACAAAATCTTACTTGCTACGTCTCTAACAGAGAAACTACCCTCCCCTTCTACTGCAACACGACAGTCAATTTCCACAACATTCACAGGACTCTTTTGGTGTAATGGCACTCTCTCAGGCAGCATCTCCACTCACAGTCCTGGTCCCTGCATCTCTGTTCTTCTAGTCCCCCAAGTTTCCCTCTATATGCCTTAAGAAATAGCTCAGTTTCTTGCCCTGTGCTCTAAAAGAGCTGTCATGGTCCCTGGTCTCATTGGCCTTAGTGTGGCCTCATCAGTCGCTGCCACTGGACTAGCTGAAGGGGCCTTGGCCACAGCGTCCTAACAGCACAAGGTCTTTCAAAAAAACTCAAGCTTTCCCTAGAAGCCACCACCTCCTCCTTAATCTCTCTATAAAGACAACCTCCATAGCTAAGTTAGCCCTTCAAAATAGAAGGGCTTTAGACCTCCTAACTGCAGAAAAAGGAGAAACCTGCTTGTTCCTACAAAAAGAATGCTGTTATTACATTAATGAATTGGGAAAAGTTGAACAAAATGTCCAAAAACTCAATGAACTAGCTAAGTCTCTACAAAAATACAAGGAGGGATCTAACCCTTGGGAATGGCTGCAATCACCTCTGGCCACCTGGATATTACCCCTAGCTGGCCCGAGTTCCTAATCATCTTATTTTTCCTCCTAGCCCCCTGCTTTCTTCGCTTTATACAGACCCACGTCCAAGAAATGACCCGAACATCATTCAACCAGATGTTCCTTCACCCCTACACCAAAATTTCTGAGGCCAACCTCTTACCTTAGCTTCTTGGTCTCCGATGCCCCCACTCTGCCCATATGCCAGCAGGAATCAGCTAAGACGATCCACTCCATCCCTGTTGCCATAGACCGAGAGGTTAAGATATAAGGTCATCTCAGATCACTAGGGAATCTTGAGACCCCAAGAGGGAAGACTTAAAACAAGACAAGGAACTGTTGCTACCACAACATAAGGCACCCTTGCTTGTCTCCTTCCCTCCTGACCCTTTAAAAATACACCCCTTCCTCCCAGAGGATGCTACTTCACTGGCCTCCATCTTGAGACCTGTGAACCTCACCTGAGAGTGGTCCCCCAATAAATGCTGCTCATGTGCTACTTTAGTCTATCTATTTTTTTGGTCTTGCTGTGGCCCCAGTTGTAACCTGACACTAATGTCCTCCAATAAAAGAGAGCTGCTCCTTGTCAGGGATAGGGTTACTAGACTCCTTAAAAACCTCATCCTGAAACTCTTCAAGGCCCATTCCCTCGTTCACCTCTGTTCTCGTGGCCCACCCTTATCCTGTCACTTAAGGGGTGTACTATCTTTAATCAATCCCCTTTACTTTTGTTTTCAATTAGCTCTGCTGACTTATTTGTTCCCTCAAGTGGGTAGACTCTGCAAAATCTGTTCTTGATTCAGAAGAACCCTGGAGTATGACCCCAAGATCCTCATGGTAACGAATATAAAAAGAATTTCTTGGTAAGGCAAGAAAAAGTACACACAGAAAAGGTGCCTGTGGGCATGCTCCAAGATAGAGTTGCTCTATTATCTAAAGACAGTAGGGAATTGCTAGGAGCAATTGCACCAGGCTAATTAATATTCATGAGTGGGAGTTTCTTGGTGAAGGGAAGGCCTTTTTGTCTTAAAGAAAATGCTTCATTTAAATCCTTATGACTCCCAAAGGGGAAGTTTCTCTGGTATGCAAATTTGTTAATTAGGTGGAAAGGGGAACATAATGAAGTTTGCTCAAGGTCTGCTCACAGGGCATTTCAGATGCCATGTCAATTCTATCTGGTATAGACAGTTATCTGGCAGAGTTGGTTTTTCACATATTTTCCTTGAACTTCTTTCAGTTGCTAGTTAATTTTCCTATAGCCGGCTAACCTGCATTGCTTTTGTAAGGGAAAAAGGTCTGCCTGCCGCTTCCCAGCAGCCATGAAGACAGCTGTAAAGACCACCGGAGCTAACAGAGCCATAAAACATCCTGTGGTCTGAGCTTACAGGCAACTAATAAGTCACAAACAGATAAAGAACTTCCCTAATTACTCGCAAATGGAATCTTGTATGTGTGTGTGTATGACCCATGTGAAGCATTTGCAATTCAATTACTTAGGTTTGCACTTGCAACCCCCCACCCCCTATGCACCCCCCACTCTAATTTACACCTCTCTAACCTATATAAGTGTATCCTCTCCTACAAGTGAAGCTCAGATTTTGGAGTATACTCCCTCAGCCTGTTGATGTAATAAAATTGCCAAAGCTTTAAAAGAGTGTTCTCTTGGTTTGTCCTGGGAGAGCCATAGCACTCCCTCTGGAATGTTGTTTCCCAGAAGCAGGGAGCATTGCTCAGTTTTGAGAGAGACAAAAATTAAGAGTCAATTCTTTTCTTAACTGGATTTTCTAGATTCCACAAAGGCAGTGTTTAAAAAAGATTCATTTTAGCTTATACAGCCCCTTCCAATTTTTAACATTTAAATTTCTTAATTTTTTAACACTATTAAATGTACATAGCACTGATTGACTTATACTTCCACATTTATAATGATCAAAGGAAAAATATTTTTAGATCGGTACATAGATATTATTCAATAGCATTTACAACCAATCTCTAAATCAGAAAAGGTGACATAGTACTCTTTAAAAATTAAAATTATTTGCTTCCCCCAAATTTACACAAAACTAACAGCTTTTAATACGCTTCAGTATAAAAACATCTACTTACAAAAACTTAGCTTTTATTGATTTCCCTTGAAATAAAAATCTTGTTAAAATGAAAGCTAACCTGAAATATGACTCAAAACAAAAGAAAACCAAAAAAAAAAAAAAAAAAATCAGAATTTCTCATTTCAATTGTCTGTCTTCTTTTATACCTACATAATGTGTTCCAGATAATTGAACTGTTATTTGTCTCCATTCTAAATTTTAGAAGGAATAAAGGATGAGCCAAATTAAAGAAACACAGAAGATAAAAATAGAGGTTTTTATGAAAAAGGAAATGCATCAAGAAAATAATCAGCAGCTAAACAGCTGAAGGAAGTTAGGGACATGCTGAGGTGGCAAAATCAATCCTTGGCACAGTCCATGGATTTTATTTTGTTCTTGCCTTTTTCACTTATTAATTACTTCTGACTCACCTCCCAGCAGAGACTGCAAAGAAGAAAGGAGAAAGTTTCTACTTCTTTTACAAAGCAAACTTTCATTGTTTGGGTGGAGGAGGAAACATATTTTGACCTATTGATAAGCTTTAATTAATTCTCAAACACAGAAATCACAGTGATGCAAAAATGAAGTGTCCAACACTTCCTCCCATGCACTTCTTATTTCACTGAGAAAATAGAAGCAATCAGGAGAGGATATCTATGAGCTCCTGCTATTCAAATACTCACATCTTATAGCCCAGGTACTCTACCTCCCTTCCTGTTACATTATTAGATGAATCTTTGTATTCTAAAGAAACCAAACCCTTCACTTATGCACTAGATACAGTGTCCTCCAACCCACTCAAAACACCACTCTAGCAACTCTTTCTTCTTCCTACATCACCAGTTTTTCCTTGTTATGCAGCCATTCATCTCAGCATTCAAATGGATATTTAAATACCCTTACCTGTCACCCACACTATCCTTCAGATTCTATTAAATAACAACAGCAATTAACTATGTATCAGACATAGCTTTAAGAATTTTATATTTTTTAATTCAGGCAGTGATAGAATAATATGAGAAAAAATGATTTTACAGATGAGAAAGCTAAGGCACAGGCAGAATGAATATTGTACATCACGTGGCTCGTAGTAGAAGGTGGAAACAGTATTTAAGTCCAGACATCCTGGCTCTGAGTCTATTCTTAGGTCTATATTACTCTACTTTCCAGCAAAAAAAAAACATAGAAAAAGTTGTCAGTAAGGGCTATCTCTAATTTCTCTTATTGTAGACTGTCTTGAGACACGCCTACCATTCTATTGAAATTGTTTTGATCACCGATGACCTAAGTGTTGAAAAAAATCTAGTGGTCAGTCCTCGGTCCTCATCTTTTAAGATCTCTTAACACCATCTGACATTAACTGGTTAATCCTTCCTTTTGAAACTTCTTGCCACTGGGCTTCTAGGACTCCACATTAACCCAACTTTATTCTTCACACCCTCTTTGTAAATTACACCTTATCTTCCAGACCTCTGAAGGTCAAGTACCTGAAGGTTTTTTCTTGAAGCTCTTTTTAATTTTAGCACATATGCAGTAACTAATTCAGTAATGTGGCTTTAAATATTGTGTGAAAGTGGCAAAGGATTATTAGAAATTTAGTGGTGGATGAGGTGTGTTTTCATATGTTTGATAAAGAGTGTGAACCTGCACATTTAAAATTTGTATTTTGCTGTAAATAAATGTTATCTCAATAAAAATTAAACACACACTCACAAGATAATGTCTAGAGAACTTCACAGTTGCAAATGTGCTATTTGGAGAGAATGACATGCTTGGAGGAAGCTCAGAAACTCTGTGTATTTTGTCACAATTTGTCCTATGCACCTTGTCCATCCATCTGTTCTTGAGTTATAACCTCTGTAATAAATCAATGTTCTAGTGAGCAAACAGGTTTCCTGAATTTGGTGTGCCATTCTAGCAAATTAATTATGCCTAAAATCTCTGATTTATAAACAGTTAAGCAGAAGGACAGGCAAATACCTGGGCTATCACCAGAAGTTTGAAAAGTATGTTCTGTGAACCTCCAGTTTGTAGTCATTTGGACAGAAGCATAGCTAATAGCCTGGACTTTTGACTGATGTTCGAGGTTGAGGGCAGTCCTAAGAGAGAGAATTCTTAGCCTGTGAACTCTGATGCTCTCTAGGCAGATAATGTCAACATTGAATTGAATTTTTGTAAATCCTCCTAATGTTCAAAAATTGCTTAATGGTTTGGGGGAAACTCAGCGTACCTTCAATAGAACTGGGTCCAGGACATACACACATACATGCATGAAAAAGTATGCGGAAAGAACATTCTATGTTAAACCATACTTAAAATAGGTAAAATAATGATGAGATATTGCAAATGCATAACATTTAAACCACCTTAAGAGAGCCACTAAAAAAACTAAAAAAAAGAAATTGAATTCAGAGTCTCAAAAATTAGCAATGGAGAATGAATTGCTTAATAAATGATCTAAATGATTTAATCTTCAGTCTCTTAAAGAAATATGTCTCCCTATGTTAAGAAAATGTTAAATCCAAAATAAATATCAAAACTAAATAAATTTAAAGTAGATTAAAAATCTAAACATTAAATTTAGATTTATAAATAAATAAAAGAAAAATACATGAATATTTTGTGACTTAATTGTATTATCACTGATAAAGCATAAACAACGAATGAAAAATAATGATTCATGCAATTGATTATATAAGCCAAATTAATTATTTGTGTTCTGTGAAAGACAACAGGAAAAACTTGACAAATGAGACACCTGTAAGATATTGGCAGTGTTATTGCTGACAAATGAAACTAAAGGAACCCTTGCAATTCAACAAAGAAAGAAAAATTAATTCAAAATGAATTAACGACTTGTCTGTAAGACCTGAAACCATAAAGTGTATAGAAGAAAATACAGGCACTATATCCTTTGATACTTACTTTAGAGATGTCTTTGGGGACTCTACTAGTCAGGGAAATAAAAGTAAAAGCAAACAAATGGAACTACATCTAACTGAAAAACTTTGAACAGTAAAATAAACTATCACCAATGCAAGAAGATATGCTACTAAATGGGAGATATTTGCTTATCATGCATCTAATAAGAGGTTAATATCTAAATATATAAAGACCTCATAAAACTCAAAACAAGCAATCCAATTAAAAAAGGGCAGATAATCTTTACTGGCATTTCTTCAAAGACATGGAGATATCTAACAGGTACACAAACAAAAAATGTTCAACCACTCTTATCAGGAAAATGCAAATCAAAACAAGAAAGAATCGCCTACTAACTGCTAGAATGGCTATCATTCAAAAGAACTAAAAACAACAAATGCTGCAGAAGATGCGAGAGAAAGGAACTCATACTCTGTTGATGGGAGTGTAAATTGGTTCAGTCATTATGAAAACAGTAGGAGGAATCCTCAGAAAATGAAAATAAAAATTCCATAGTATCTGCTTACCCACAGCTGGATATTTACCCAATAAATATAAAAACAAATTTTCAGAGATAAACGTACCCCCATATTTATTACAGAATTACTTACAATAACCAAGAGACAGAAACAACCTAAGTGCTCATGAACAGATGAGTGAATAAAGAAGATGTGGTAGACACAAAATTGAATACAACCAAGTTATACAAAAGATGAAACACTGTCTTTTGGAAGAACATGGCTGGACCTAGAAGTCTTTAAATCTTAATAAAATAATTTATATGTATTCATAGATGTATTCACAGATGTATTCCTACATGGCACAGAGAAAAGGAAACAAATGGATAAAGTAAATAAAACAACAATAAAAACTTTACTTCTATAAGACCAAATTAGTGGTTACCAGAAGGGAAGAAGAAAGGGTGCGGGGACAAATGAGATAAAAAGGGTTAATTATATGGTGAAGGAAAGAATAGTAATTTTAGCTGTGAACTTATTGTAGTATGTACAGATGTAGGATTTATGATGATACACATCTGATAGGTATAATATTACAATTAAATGTTACTTTATTAAAGTTATCTTTTAAATGAATATTTAATGGGAATTAAGTCTAAATATCACTAGGTATATTGAGTTTTATATACTTTAAATTGTGGTTATATATCTATACATAAGATATATGTATGTATACACACATACAAATCACACATATGTGCATATACATACCTATATATTTTTGTGTACATACACACACATATATGCACACATATAGTTGAAAGACACACCACTAAGAAACCAAAGAATAGACTTAGATATAATAATAAACATAAATGTTTTTAATGTAAAATTACAAATTAATAGGAAAAAATATAAAATATAAGAAAGATTTTAAAGCATCTGAAAATAGGCTGCATGAACCAAGAATATAGTCAACTCAGCTCTGGAGGCCTGAAATTCAAAACAAAGCACTTGCCCTTGATTTTTAAAATATTTCTTGCCCATAGTTTCAAATGTCTTCCCAGGACCACAAAATAGATTTGAGAGTCCATGCAGCTGTTTTCAAATCAATGGCTGCTGTTATTGTTAAAATGGAAACAGATCTTATATTGCCAATGAGAACACTTTCACTTTCAAAGGTTATAAATAAAAGCAAAAGAAAATGTTGTAGATTGTTATTTTCACTTATGTTAATAATCAAAATGACACATTCATTTAATTTTACTAGCAAACCATTATATAAGGTATTATTGACAGAAGTTTAAAAAGAAAAAGCTTATTCTAATGTCTTTGTAGCTCACTGGTTTTCTGCTTGAAATTTACACTTGAAAATGAAAAAGACATTATTTTGAATATAAGATATAAAGCTCTCTAGACATAATACACACAAAACTGGAGATAAGAGCCAGTATGAATAGAGTTTTTGATTTAAATGATACAGCAAACAGAGCACCTCATAACAACTGATGGACAGAAGAAATAATCATTTACCACAATAAACATCTAAATCTCTGCTTTCTGTTTCATGAGGCAGGACAACATGTGAGAGCTGTAGGGGAAGAAAGAAAAAGATATCAACAAAACAAAATGCCTTCCCTTTGAAACCAATCTTCTTCCAAATGAGGCTTATTGAGTGTGGAGAAATTTTATGCCTGCTGAATTTTTTTTCTTTTCCAGTTAAAGTGAGAGTGGTAAAGGGAAAACGTAAGTTGCAAGCTTTTCAAATATAAAATGTATTAGGCTGTCATATGAATTTGTATCAATATCCATCTTGTTAATGTCATATGTGCTGAGACCTAAATGTCAAATAATTGTAAGAACTTGAAGCTTAACATATCTGTCATTCTACTCCCTCCCTTTTTTTTTTTTTAACATTTTACTTTTTGAATTCCATTCATTTAAAATATATGAACACTTTAAAGGGAATCAAGGTATGTATGTAATTTCTTAGTATGCCCTTTCATAAATTGTGCAAGTATATTTAAATGCGATATAAAGTATTTGAAATATTTAAGAAAAAATTTTGAGCATACCTAGATATTTCAAAATGTCCATCTATATATATACAAAATAATTGCGATTGCTTTGGCAGTGAATTTTGGATGTGACACAAAAAACTAACACAACAACAAATGAGGGCTACATCAAAGTTAAAAGCTTTTATACAACCAAGAAATCCTTAAAAAAAGAAAAGGTAATTGACAGAATGTTCGAACACATTTGCAAACCACATATCCTACAAGGGGTTAATATCCAGAATATACAAGGAAGTCATACAACTTAAGAGGAACAACAAAATAAAACAAACAAAAACTCCAAATAACACAATTAAGTAATAGGTAAATTATCTAAATAGATATTTCTCTAAAGAAGTCATACAAATGGCCAACAGATACATGAAATATGTTCAATATTACTCACGAATCATTAGGGAAATGTAAATTAAAACCAAAATGAGATATCATTTTCACACCTGGAAGGATATCTGTTATCAAAAAGACAAGCGATAACAAATGCTTGCAGGAATGCAGAGTAAAAGAAATCATTGTATACTCTTGGTGGGGATGTAAACTGGTATAGCCACTATAGAAAACAGTATGGAGGTTTCACAAGAAATTAATCATAGAACTACCATATGACCCAATTATTCTACTTTTCGGTGTACATACAAAGGAAACAAAATTATTATCACAAAGAGAACACTGTAATCCTTGTTCATAGCAGAATTGTTCACGGTAGCTGGAGTATGCAAATAACCAAAATGCCTAAGTTAGTCAGCTTTTGAAAAGAAGGATATCCTGCCATTTGCAACAAAAGTGAAAAAACATCAGGACATTATATTAAATGAAGTAAGCCAGAGATGGTACCTTATAAGTGAAATTCAAAGGAAAATAAACTTGGAAGTCATGCAAAAAAGAAAGCAGAAAGGTGGTTTCCAGAATCTACAGGGTGGGAAAAATAGGAAGAATTTGTAAATGGGTACAAACTTGCAGTTGTAAGTTCTGAAGATCTAATGTAAAACAGAGTGACGACCGTTAACACTGTCATATATCATTGTAAATTTGTGAGAGAGAACCTAAATGTTCTCCTCTCTTTCAAAGGTAAATGTCTACGTGAAACAAAAATAAATTTTATTATAATTATATAACATGTTCTTGTATTTCTTAAAGCATTTGACATTTAAGCTATTGGTACTGTTTAAGCCAATATATTAACTTGAGGAGTTATTACCTGAATGGAATAAAAAGACTAGAATTCAATCTAATGCTGTCATTTCTCTATAGTTTTATGTCAAGAATATTCTCCAAAACTCAGTGTCTTTATCCATATAATAGAGGTTATGACATTTACCTCACTGACTTCTAGAAAATGAATGAGTCAAGAAATAAAAGTTTCCTCTAACATGGCACTCAATAAATATTCAATCATTTTCCTTTATTTAGCAATTATAGAAAATACTCAAAATCTAAGTGATCCCCATTCATTAATAGATTTTTATATTCAGATCCAGCGTCTCTGAAATCCAGAGTTGTATCATGCTCCCTATTTATTATGTCCTTTAGGACCTCTTAAAGGCTTCATATTCAAACTCTTTTCATACTTCATTTCTACCTACAACCTTACCTACCTCCATTTTTCCCTATTTCCCACCAACTTTGCATCCAATTCCATAAGCAAGAAATTTAGGAGCCCTTTCTGACACTGCTTGTATCTCAGTGATCATATTCTACTGTTCTCAAATTGCTGTTCGTTTTCCCTACAACATAGCTTTCAAATTCTTCTATAACTGTCTATCCATTCCCCACATCCTATTCAGTCCAAGTTATCGTCCTCACTCTTCTGCTACATAGGTGTTTCTACATTGACTTGGGTGTAGCTATTCCCCACTCTAGCAAAAGTTAAATTTTCAAAAATATCTCATTATGTTATAACCTGATTTCAGGCCTGTTCATTGCTGGGGAATGAGGAGCACCAATACCACCGGGCTGCGAGTAAAAATAAAACTCTTTTCCATGATCTGTTAGTCTCTGAATAGTCTGGTACCTTCTGACATCTGACCTTTCTCTTATGACACTCAGCTGTTCTTCATGCCCTTTTTACACTTGACATGCTTCCTTAGCATATGCTGACTACTACTCTGTTTGGAAATTATATCCCTTTATCATTTATTGAAGTTCTCATCATTCCTTACACCTCATTCTAATGTCACTTTATTCCATAAGGAGATGAAATCTCTTTAAGGGATTTTGTGACACATTATTTTTTTTTTTTCGTAAGAATTTGAAAAATAACAATTGTACACTTGTGAATATTTGAATATTGGTTGATTCTACTAATAGACTCAAGTGTTACAAGACTTGCCTATCGCCATTTTACCACCAGACTAACATGAAGTAGATCAATGAAAATTTACTGAATAACTTCCTAAAAAAATCTAAATCAATGAATTTGTGGTATACATAGCTCAATGCTGAAATTCACAACTGATAAACCATTTTAGGTGAACCTACATTTTTAACAAATTATATTTTATTCTCAGATGGTAGTGGAGATGTTACTAATTTATGTTTTGAGGAGAGACTAAAAGTAAAAATTATAATCCACTCTCTTTATATATTTGCATCAGCTTATGTTACTAGAATATAGGTGACATATCTATCATCACATCTAATCAACACATTAAAATTTTTTGATACTTTTAAACTATCTGGTATAAGAAGTAAACAATTTTTTAAAGTTATACATAGGCTTAGTGAGAAAATTATTATGCAAACTAGAGCCCTCAATTAGATAATTAAGTAATGATACAGGGTACTTTATAATTGGACATAAAACTTTATTTAACTAATATAACCTATTAAATAAGTTTAATTATAAAATTATGTAGTAAAGAGAAATATATATATATTAAGGAATAGACTCTTTTTAAGAGGAAGGCAGGCAGGAAAGAAAGAAGGCAGGAAGAGAGAAGGAAGGAGCGTTTTTATTTGTTTCTTCATTTTAGGTTGTTCTCCCTGGCTCTGGGTCATAGACTTGGGTCTCTGAACTTTATATGGTCTATGCCCCAGCTGCAAAATTTATTCCTTAACCACTAGGGCACATATTTTAAGCATCATCATGTACATTGATTTAAACTATGTATTATATGAAAAATATTTCCTTTATGTGTTTATAATTTTAAAGAGAATGCTTAAAAAACAAATATAAGTTCAATACTATCTGATAAGTAAATAAAATGGGGTGTACAATTTAGATAAAATTCAATAATTATGAGAAAGACATAAACTACTAGAGTTCCCTTAAAAAGAAATAGAGTCCATCAGAGAAAACTTCAGGTTCTGACATTTTTTAAACTTTGTTTATCTGAACCACTAAAATTCACTTTAGAGACTGAGCTGCCTCCTGGATGTTCCACATTTTTTTCCCCAGATACAAATTAATGATTAAATATGGTTCACTTTAACACAGTTGCATTGATTCTGAACGATATATTCCAACCTTATTTTTCCCCAGTAAGGCCTGTTATTTTTAATGTGCAGTTTTGTAAAACATGATTATTTTTCAACAGTGAAGACACCATCCCACATTAGCTGCACTCTAGCTACATCAGTGCTCACCAAAGAATAGCCACTTTCATACACAGCTCTTAAAGTCTTGAAACTAGCCCAGATTGAGTTGCCTTGTAAGTGTTAAAAACATCATATTTCAAAGAGACAGTATGAAAAAAACACATAAAAAATCTCAAAACTTTGGTATTGATTAAGTGTTGCAACTATTACATTTTGACCTACTCGGCTAAATAAAGCTATTGTTAAATTTAAATTACCTATTTCTGTTTCTTAATATGGCTGCTCAAAAAATAAAACTGTAAATATAGCTAACTTTTAGACAGCATTAACATAGACTTCCATTCTGTTCTAATTAGCAATCAATAATTCTTTTAATGCATTTCTGAAATTTAAAACTTCTTAAACACAATTTCTAAAAAATCTTGGTACAAACTCATTTGCTGGCAAAATGTGATCAAAATGAAGTAAAGTCCTTAAAAAGCTACTGGTTACAGACTGCTGTTCCAAACCCTCTGGGGATGTTGCTTAACAAAGGCTCACTAACTCTTATATAATAATATGGGGTTAGATAATTTCAAAATTCTGAATCTAGGTATGCGTATATAATTTATTACAAAAAATGCTTTCTGGACAAGAACCCTACAATCATTATCTAAATTGCTGAAACACAATGTATGAATATTGACTCTAAGTGGAATAGTTAAAGACTATACCACCTCACTTTAATAATATAGTCATAAAGCAGCAAATTTAACAGTAAACAGTGGAATCAATATAGTCTGTAAATAATTTTGTATTTTTATATTAAAAACAATGAAACTTCAAAAATGCAGTTTCAAGTTAAATTCAATGACTTTTACAGGCAATAAATTATTATCAAATCTGAGAATTTTTGAGAAATCTTATAGACCATTTTCATTGTCATTTGAACCTCAGAGGACATGGCTAAGATGGGATTGTACAGGGATGAATTATTATGTACCTTTTTCTTTAACAGCCATATTGAGATATTCACATACTATACAATTCCCTCATTTAAAATGTATGATTTAATGGTTTTCAGTATATTCACTAGTAATGTGTAGCTATAGTCACAATTTTAGAATGTTTTGACGTTTCAGAACAAATTGAACACTTAAGTTATTAGTCCTCTCTCCCTATTTCAACTAAGCCCTAAATTATTCTGGACTTTCACATGAATGGAATCATAAAATATGTGGTCTTGGTGACCAGCTTCTTGCATAACGCAGTGTTTTCAAGGAACAAAGACCATTAAAACCTTGTTTCAATGTTACCTAATCTATTAACATGTGTATCAAACCAAGCAATTTTTCTTGGTTCAACTGCTCTGACCTGTCATGGTTTGTTCAAGGTCAGCAATTAGCCAATCATGGAGTGTCACCATATCATCCAGAGAAATGTGTTTCCCTCAAAGTCAGCATCCTCCTCTCAATTATCCTCCTGCTTCACTTTATTTGGACTCTTTCAGCAATATTTTCATCTCAAAATTTTCCCTTGAAGGAATGCACAATAGGCATGTCATTGGTAATGTTCAGCATTTTTTCGGTATGGGCTTTTCTGAGTTTAATTGCATTTTCACTGATGCATATTTGGTGAACTAATAAGGTTTAATTCAAGTAATCTTTTTTTTTTCAGTATCAGAAAGTCCTTGAAAGTCTTCAACTTCTTGCTCATTTGGAAGCCTCCGACATCCTCACTTTCTATCTTCTAGATCCAAGAAGAGGCCACTTTTCCTATTTCTCTGTTACCAACAGGGGTATACTTAGCTATTTCAAACATTTCATGGTGTAGTTAATCACAGAAGTATAAAATAGAAAAATAGTAAACATCAGTGATATGCAGTATTATCTATGACTATGACAAAGCCAAGGCATAAATCACACCCTAATTCGGGTCAGATTCTGCTGTCCAAACAGCTTTACTCCAAGCTTACTAAAAGTTTAGTTTCTAGTTTAGATTATTATAAATAAAGGATAGTGGACCTGAATATTCTGTGTAGTAGTTAGCTTTTCTGAAAGTGCAAATAGTTCTGAATTCCAAAATGCATCTGACTCCAAGTCATCGACTGGTTTGGTGTCCTGTCCTGTGAAAGTCAGTTCAGCTGGTTTGGTAGGTTGTACTAATCTTCCATATCTGTACTGATGTATCTTACCAGCTCTTCTCTCAGTTGCTGGATCATATTTGTTAAAATCGTCAATCATATTTTCATATCTCCCTGCTATCTAGTATATACATTTAGAATCTTGGTATCTTCTTAATTAGTTGACCTTAAATTGAGACATGATTTCCATACAGCATGGTGTAAACCTAAGATGATTTGATTTCAGTGTTGATTTGATACATTCGATACATTTGAATATTGATCTATGTTGCACCATAGCTTTAGCTAACACCTCAATCATGTGTCATAATCATAATTTCCTTTTTTATAGTGAGAACATTTAGTCTTTGCAGTTCTGAAGTATACAATACCACTGACTATAATCACTGTGTTGTGTTGTTTTTATCATTATGAAATCACCCTCTTATTTCTGGTAAGTCTCCTTTAGGAACTTACTTGTATCTGATTAACATAGTTTATAAAAATTGTATTGTTTGATATTTGCTTGGTTTATCATGTAGGTGGTTTTCACTAATCTGTGTCTTATTGTATAAAGCATCTCCTGTAAGTAAGATAGAGTGGTATCTTTGCTTTTTTAAACTCACTCAGCCAGTCTTTCTGCCTTTTGATCTGATTTTTTGGACTATTAACTTCTTACTATTTGTTTTCCACCTAGGGCCTCTGTTTTTTGTTTATTTGTTCCTGTCTTTTCTGTCTTATTTTATAATGCATGCCAATATATGTCATGTTAAAACAAAAGACATTTTACTTCAAATGAATATTATAGTACTTCATGTATAATGTGCATTTATAAAACTGTGATTCTATTTAAAACTATTGTTATCCTTTGTGCTATTATCATTGGTTTTTCTTCTATTATGCTGTACACCTCAAAAATGTTGTTATACTTTTAAGTAATCAGATGCCCCTGTAGGAATTTAAGAAAGTAACCTTTTACATTTGCCTAGTTATTCCATTTCCAGTGCTCTTTCTGCCTTTCTCTAAATCTGTTTCCATCTGGTATAATTTTCCTTCAGCCTAAAAAACTTCCTCAGTTGGCAACAAAATCTCCCATCTTTGTTTATCTGAAAATATTTTTACTTCACTTTCATTTTCCAAGATGTTTTCGTGATACATAGAATTTAGGTTGGCAGGTATTTTCTTTTTCATCAGGCATCTTAAAGGTGTATGTCATCATTTTCTTGACCTCGACTTTTTGATGAAAAGTCAGTTATCTCTTATATGGCCATTCCCCTGAGGGTATTGTGATTTTTTTCTCTGTTTTTAAGAGCTATTCTTTTATTTCAACATTTTTGTTGATGGACCTATTTATGATTGTCTTTAGGTTTATCTTGTCTTCAGTTGGCTGATCTTCCTGCATTTGCAGGTATCAATCCGTAAATAAATTTGAAAAAACTTTATGCAATATCTTTCAGATTTTTTCCTGTCTTATTCCTTTTCCTCGTCTTCTGGGCATCTGATTACATGTATATTACACTGCTGTACATTTTCACTAAGACCATAGAGTCTGTTAATAATTTTTGTGAAAACTTTTCCTCCAGTGCTTTAACATTAATATGGCTAAACTGACTAGTATGTTTTCAAAATCACTGATCTTTTTCCATTTTATTCAAATGCTATAAAATGTATCCAATGAAATTTTAATTTTAGATATCGATATTTTCAGTTCTGTGATTTCCATTTAGGTCTTTTTATAGTTTCCAAAGATCCTTAAATTACCCACTTAATTTTTCTTTTAGAATCTTCAAGTAATTATCTTTGGTGAATAATTGTTATAGATAACCATCAGGTTTTGGATTGCAGGGAAGAAAATTGATGGAAAGTTCTGCCGATATACACTGAAACCCATTGTTTGTTTACATTGAAGAAAAGGTCTGATTGAGAGACTCCATATTAAAATGGTGAAAGAAGAAAAACACAAAGCTTGATTTGTAGATGAATTCTCTAGTACATGATTTTAAGACTAAATTAGACAAATTTTGTGTCATAGCTACATTCAAGAGCATCTAGGAAAGACTGTAGAGTGTAAACCTCTTCCCAGTGAGCTGTTACAATTGTGCACCTAGTTATTCATTTCCATTGAAGAAGAAATTGCCTAACCTAAAAATATATGCAGGTTCCTGGTTAGGGGCTTTAAAGAAAAAGGACTAGAAGATTGTAAATGAGAAGATACAGAGTAATATAATCTACTATGGAAATAGACATGAAAATTGAATATTTTTGTATCACATGTTAATAATGCTAACCAGAAGTCATTCACCACTGAAGAAGCACTGAATAATGTTATAGATCAGTTAACATAAGCCAGGCTTCATCATGGAGTGATGGATGACAGTGCCGTGGTGGCAAATACAGAGGTCATTATGACCCCTGGACTTTCACTTACTAAGGCCTTCTTGAAACTGTTGATAATGAATGTCCAAAATGTAAACAACATGTCGCACCCAACAATAGTGCACTTAGGATATTAATAGCCACTTGGTGGCATTTACAATTCTTCAAGCCCCTTCTATCTGGAGGAACCAATATTTTACCCTCAAAGGGATAGATAACTAGTCCAAGGATGAGTTGTCTTTTCCTGTTCTTTGAACTGCAGTCAGTCTATGCACAGGGTTCTATTAATATTCATACAGCATAACGTGACCAGGGAATTCACTTTATAGCGAAAGGAATACAGGAGAGGATCCATGTCCATGAGATCCATTGAATATAACACATAAAGCAAAATCAAATGTCCTCCATCCTCATAGAATGCTGGAACTATCTTCTAAAGGCACAGCTAAAGCATCTTCTGAATGACATCATTATGAAAAGATGGGGTGTAGTTCGCAATGTATTAAATCAGAGATCTTTATATGGAAATTATGTCTCTAATAGAATAATGCATGATTTCTGGTCTATTAAAAACAAGAGATGAAAATAAGAGTCACCCTTTTGATGACTACTCCCAATTTTTCACTGGGAAATTTGTGCTTCACGTATTGATTGCTCTGGATTCTGTAGGATCAGAGATTTTTGTCTCCCAAGGGAATGTATTCTTCCAAGGATATAACAAGGATCTTATGCTGCTAATAGGGTACTCTGGATTTCTTGTACGCATGTACCAGGAGGCAAGCCAAGAAGTCACCCTAAAGTCACAGGCAATTAACCTTGATTGACAGGAACAGAAGGTTGCTTTTATACAAGACCAGGAAAGAATAAGCATGCAGCACAGGTGATTCATCTGTATGCAGTTTGGCAGTCATTGTCCAATTGAAACTGTGGACCAACACATATAACAACCTCAGAGTAATAAGATTAAAAGTGGAGTAACATTAAGGTTAAGACAGCTAGATCTGCCACGATGATAGCTGAGACTAAGAGAAGTTTAGAATGTCAGTAGAAAAGGCAAAGCATAAATGAAAATTACAGGTAAATGATGAGCTATAATGATAGAAACTAGCTCATCCCACTAACTGTCTTCAAGGAAAGTTATGTATTGAAATCATGAAGGAGACTTCTCAACCTGTGTGAATCTCTGTAGTGGATAAGTGGACGGGAAGCCATGAGCAAATGCTACACCGACCTCGGACTATGCTGAACATAATAGACTTCCCACAAGTGACTCTCAGATAATGACTAAGCATGACAGGGACACAAAGGGAGAACCTTCTTAACATGTAAAGGGCACTTTTAATGGTTCAATTGTGCCTGAGGACTCCCCAACACTGCTTCTTAGAATTTCGTTTCTTTCTAAAATCTTATTACCCAATCTTATTTCCTCTTCTCTCTCCTTCACTCAGGATGAGACCAACATAATCTCCTGACTCTCCTAGTCTTTCTCAATTCTTTTTCATCTATTCTCACAGAAATTCCCCTAACAAATTCCTTGCACATCTAAGTATATTTTGGCACCTAAATCTTAGGAGCTAAAAAGATGTTTTATAGCTTTGTATGCCAATTCCCATATCTGGGTTATTTGTGATCTTTTTTCAATTTATTAAAATTTTCCCTAACCATGAATTATATTTTCTGCTTATTTGCACATCTAGTAATATATTTCATTATATATTGAATGTTGCTGATATGTTATAAACAGTCTAGATTCTCATTTTTTCCTCTGGAGAGAAGTAAATTTTGTTCATCAAGTTGCTAAATAACTGATGAATTGCCTTAAACTTACAAAGGTGTGGCTCTATTTTCTGCTAGAGCAAGCCAATTTTGGGTTGATTTCAGTTTGGGGGTAAATCCTTTAGCTCTGAGAAATGATCTTAAATTGTGTCCCTTTTGGGTGGCAGTGGAAAACTTGAGTTGTTTATTGGATCTCTCTAATTTGGCAGGATTTGAATTTAAACTCTGTCACTCCTGTGGTTGGAAGTACTTAAAATTTTCCCTTATCTCTGTCAATCTTATAACTGTTACTTTTTATGGTCTCCCTGGATTCTTTTCTACACAAGCATAAAAGTTCTGAGGTTAGCAAAGATTTTGAGTTTTAATATGCATATTATAGAATTTTTATATGTGTTTGTCTTTTTATGCTTGGTCAATATATTTATTGTTTTCATCTGAAAAATCTTCATTGAAAATTATGATTTCGTTTATTAGCTCTCAACAGCCCATGCCTAAGCTCTGAGTCTTCTTCTGAGCTACCCAATCTTTCTCCTGGACTAGAGGCATTTTGGAATGGCTGTACCTCTTCTTTTTAATATATTTTTTTAAGGTTTTTCTCATAGATTCAATTCTACAATATCCTCCATGTATTCTGCTGTTCTTTATGTATGGAGAAAATTGGTTCTTATGAGCATCTTCATCTCCTTTCATTAGGTAATGCTTATAATATTGAATGGTTTGACGCACAGTGTGCCTCTGATGTACTTTGGCATTAAATTCCTTGCTGTTTAAAAAATAACCAGGGAAATGTTTGGCTTGTGAAGGATAGGCAAGCCTCCATTTATAGCTCACTGTCTCTGTTAATAGTTCTGACAAGTCCCTGAATCCAATAAACAATTGAAAGCAGTAGGTTGACCATCAATGCTTTCTACATTGTATTCACCTACAGTCACTTCCATTTGGACTTCATAGAGCTTATCTATGCCAAAACTATTGAGAAGCCTGCAGGCCAGCAGCAGGCCAGTACAGTATGATGCAGCATAATTTACTGGATCACTTCACATCATATTTTGGGACATCATGAGCATAATCTGCACAAACCATCACATCTTCTTCTATACAGGCATATGCGATCTGACAAATGATATTCCTGGTGGTTACACAGCTATCGTTCTCTATTTCAGGATATTATACTTATTTTGATTCTGGATTACCACACATTTCTAAGATTAGTATAAGGGAAACTGAAAAAACAACAAATCTGCCCAGTGTTCGTCTTGGCTGTAGGTCAATGGAAAATCACCAAAAACAGGATGTTAGCAGCAATAGACCCTCGCCAGCAGGAACCCACATCCCACATGCAAAGGTGCCTGAGAAAGACAATGCAAGATCCTTTCAAGCTGTTTGAAAAGATAGGAAGTACTCTATTTCCCAGGGAAAGCAAGACTCCAAACTGCATCAGAAGGGAGAAAACACTTTGTCTCTCAGAGAGTATAAAGACCCCAAGTTTCCTGGAAAACCAAAAAATATCCTGTCCCCCCCAAAATGCAACACCCCCTCCCCAGCTACATGAGACGCTGGAAGGCTTCTTGAATCCTACCCTCCTGGTAACTCTTACCCAGACTTATAAGTATCTAGAAACTCAAACCCTAACAATTCAGTGCGAACTTATCTCCTAGAGTCTGCTCCCCTCTTCCTTTGGAGGGTGAATAAATTTGTCACTCACTTACAAAGCTTTCTATTGCTGGTTTATTTGTGGTGAATTCTTTTATCCCCACACTTTGGCCATACACCTATGAAATCCACCTTATTATTAATAATATGCTTTACCCTCCCATCTTCTACATTTCAACTTGTATCTCTTGAAGTACACCTTATTCTTAACAATTTTAACAAATCCTATTCTGTAGAAGACTGATCAATATCCATGGCTCACCAGAGACATGCAGACTTAGTAACTAATTTTTTTTTTTTTTTTTTTTTGGTGAAAGGGAGGAAGAAGACTATGAGATGTGGCTCTCTTTTTGTCTAAGATTTTTACATTTAATTTTCAGTCATTCTGGCATTCCTCAACTTCGTGTTATGCATAATCAAGTAAATAAATGTGAATTTCTGCTTAAATTTTATCAGCTGCTGTCTGTTAGTGCAAGGAATTGGGTGAAAATCTCTTCCAATTGTGTTTGCCTTGTTTCAAAGTAATCCAGTGTCTTCCTTATTATGTTGATCTATAGAGTTTCCCCTTTTTCTTGATCCAGTTTTCAGGGCTGAATTTTGTTATTTGTAAAGAAATTGCTTCAATAAGATTAATTCTATAGTAACTGGAAGCCAGAACTCCCAGTTTTTTAATACCTCAAACTAGGACAATGCTTTGGGGTTTGTTTGCTTATTTGTTTTTAATTTCATCACTATCTTATAGAACAGAGTTACTTTATACATAGTAGTTTCAATAAATATCTGTGAAATTAGTAAATGTGATTGACTATGTTTCAAGGATCTTGTAATAATTCTTTAAAAAAATCTCAAACATGAAAGAGAGATCAAAACAAAAAAAAATAGACAGTGAAAGAATACAGGTATATAGAAGAAAAAGAGAAATATTGTCTCTGTGAAAGAAAAGCTATACACATAGATCCAGTATGTAATTGCAAGATAATAAGAAAAAACTTTTGGAAATTAAAAATAGTGTAGAGAAGGATATTTCATTACTATTGCTGAAAACTTAATTAAAGGACATTCTAAAATTAGAATAAAGATGCTATAGAAAACAAAGATGATACATTTAAATGGTCTACTCAGGATATCCAATAGCTCATTAAGAGCAGGATAAAGGGAAATGTAAGGGGAGATGATAACAGAGAAAATAAAGAAATTAACAAACATAAAACTATATTCCCTAGAACCAACTGACACAAAACTCTATAGTTAGTGAGCTAACTGGTGCCTAGAACAATAAATGAAAGTAAAATAAACATAAATCAAGGCAAAATGGAATCTTTCAGAATACTGCAACAAAGGGAGAACTTAAACATCTTCTAGAGAGAAAAAATATGCACAGACATGATATAAATAAGTCCTAGCAGAAATGGTTGTCTCATCAATCAAACTGAAAGCTAAAGTACAATAACAGAATTTCAAAATTTTGGTTGAAATTATTTTTAAATCTAAAATTCCATACCTGTCCATCAATCAAGTATGAAGCTAGAGTAAAGCCAACTCCACCATGCAATGACTCAAAAATATTTTTTTTAATATTTCTGTTATTAGGATTCTGTTGGGTAGTACAGGCCATATAATTAGAATATGAAATAAGAAATTTGGCAAGGAAAAAAATCCACCACTGGAAAAAAGAAACGTTTTTGGACAGTGACAGTTGAGCATCTAAGAATTAACCAGACTACATTGGAAATGAAGAATAGAAGACCTTGAAAATTATCATTCCAAGAAAAGAAATAAAATAAGAAGATAGAACATAAGGAAAAAACACCGGTAGTTGGAAGATATTTTTGAGAACTATATATGTAAAATTAATAATAGAAACAATACAAAGTCAAATGGAAAAATCATTAGCGCTATGAAAAAATGAAATGTGCATAAAAAGGAGGTATAGACATTATTTACTCATTGACTCAAGATATATTGGAAAATAGTGTAGAGTCAAATTATCACTTAGCAAGATGGGAATTCAAAGAAAATGCTAAAATAATTTTGTCAAGAAATACCAATATGAAAATGATTAATTTT
The DNA here is from genome assembly GCA_004363575.1 of Solenodon paradoxus. Taxonomy (NCBI): domain Eukaryota; kingdom Metazoa; phylum Chordata; class Mammalia; order Eulipotyphla; family Solenodontidae; genus Solenodon; species Solenodon paradoxus. The sequence continues at coordinate 608,402 of RJWH01000547.1, forward strand.
AATTTTTTAAATAAAAATATAAATAGCCATAGGAATTGTGAATGAGTCAGGCTGGCAAGAGATTGTTATTTTCACATGATATGTAATTTAACAGTATTTATTTTACATGTAATACCTTAATGACCTTTTTCAATTTAAAGTAAATATTAAAGCATTTAAAGCAAGTTGGAGAAAATAAAGAAATACTAATTATTCAAATAAGAAAAGGAAACCACTTTGAAAGCCTATGAAGACACAAATCTGGTAGAAGTGTGAGTTTTTACTGTGAAATAGTGGGATATAGACTTGAATATAATGTAGGAACCTTCCTTTCCAAGATGGTAGCTAATAAGAAGATAATGTCCATTTCTGATGAGAGAAATTGCTTCGTGAATTCAATTGGACATCACTATAAAATAAGAATGAATATAGGCCATTAGGTATAAGGTCATGAGTGTAAGGACTAGATTTGAATTTAGAAGGGAAGAAATAAGTATCAGGAAGTCTGAAGAAATAACATTAGACAAGATTTAAATTACTGGTTGACTATGGGATTTAAAAGCATGAACTAAAGAAAATTAAAAATTCTAAAGCTGGAGCAAATATATATTGCCACACATATATCATATATATATATATATACATATATACATATATACACACACATACATACAAATACACATAAAACACAACTGAATTGGAGGGTAACAATTTTAGTTTTGCAGTTTCACAATTTGGAGAAAGTTAACGAGTCAAAGAAGCACTTGTTTAAAGAGCTAAATGTGCAGCTAACACAATGAGATGACTTTTAATAGAGCAACTTTAGGAAAAATTATGTTTTAAAGTAGCAAAAAGGATAGCTAATGGGGGTGTCATTTTTTTTTTTTCTGCTTATTTTCCCTGTCAATACATTCACTGATGCAAAAACCTGGATATGAGTTCTGTGCAAATATAAAAAGTATTCACTTAAAAGAAAGGAGCATATCCAAATATAATTGTATTGCTAAGAGAGTCTACCTTTAAACAAATAAAAATGAACCAATGCAGTCACTAGCGAACCTGTGACCATGAGTTATTCCTAAATGAGACAGCTAATGCTTCCTTCATAGACTCATCAAGTGCGATAGTGAAAGTAAACCTGGTGGTGTCAAAGCACAGAAAAGACCCATATCTTTCTTTTTCTTTTCCAAAGTGAGGTAAGAGTATTTAATTGTTTATGAGATCAAGAGCACAGTGAAATTTGATTTTTTTTTTTATTTAAAAAGGTTAGTCTACTTACATTTCAACAGGGCTCTCTAAACCAAAGTAGCAACACATGAAGTTAGCAGCACTTGCTGTTTTTCTTTTCAAAATGAAGACATTTCTGAAAAGTGAATGATGCATGACAGCAAATGAAAGTATAAATAAGATGTGAAGCAAATTAAAAATGAGTTTTTTAACTGCCTGGGAGAACACTGATGACAGAAGTAAGATGTGACATTGAAGTCAGTCTCGTTACAGGGCCGGATGAAAGTGTCCTACATCCCCAGGTTTACTTGGCTACATGCAATTTTCAAAAGGAAAACAAAACAATCAGTGTGCAAGGGACCTCAGTACTATTGGGAATTTATGTGCAAACTAATAGTATATGTCACAAAGAAAAATCAAAGACTATAAAAAAAAACAACTAAGGAAGTCTTTTTCATTGGCTCAGAGCAATTCAGAGAGCAGTCATTCCAATTTTTATAAAGTAACTGTTTGCTAAATCCTGCATCATTTTTAAGCGTACTGTCACTGTTAACGTGGTTTTTTTGTTCTATTCAAAATGACATTTCTGGTCATTTAGAATATAATATTTAAAATATTATTTAGAATGGAATATAAACCATGGGTAGAGTAGTAATGTACTGAATGTTAATTCATAGAAAAGAAAAAGCACACATACATATTTTCTGACTTTATTATCTAAAACAGAGCTATAATGCTATGGGAAAACTTAAATTACAAATAGAGAGTGTTAGATTCAAATAGAAGTTAATAATTTATCAAGTTATAAGTAACTTTATTTGGAAAACTAGTCTATGATTTTTCTAAACTAAATAATTCATGAATATTCAATCAATGTTAAGTACTATGTTATAGAAAGAGAGCAGTTAGATTTATTTTGAAGGGATATTCTAAAAATTATCACAGAGAAGACCAGCACTAGGAGACGTACCCCTTGGGCCCCCCAAAAAATCAAGTCTATCACTTGAAGAAACCCAATTATTTTCTGCTGAGCTATAGTTAAAACAACGGTCAGTTAGAATGCTAGTGTTCAGAATACAAAAGCAAATCACACAAAATTCAGAAATGCTGAATTAAGCAGATCATTGGTCAGGAGCTTGGAAAATCAGTATCAGGAGGGCTAAAGGAAACCATTCAAGGTTGACCTTGCTGATTCTCAACACCAGTACATACTTTGGCAACACAAGACCAAGGCTTGCATGTGCAAAGTCACTGAAGGATTTAAAGCAAGGAAGTGTTCTAGGGTAATTTACAGAAAAAAACTCACTCAGTGCTTTGGGGAAAAAGAGAGTATATGTGGAATTGGAAAGAAAAGACTGCCATAATATTCCAGATGAAATGGATAATGGTCCTCTCACTCCGCTGGCTGTTTCATTCTTACTTTTCTTTGCTGCTGCCTCCTGTTTTCTCTGCCTCTTAATTTTTGAAGATTCCAAGGGTGAGCCCCTCTATTTCAGGTTTGTATTCACTTTTCTGTAATCTAGCAAACCCCAACTTGTTCACACACAAATATTTTCCAGTAATTCCCAAATTTATAGCTCTAACTCAGACTTTTTACCCTAACTTCAGCCTCATATATCCAAATGCCTACTTAACATCTTTGCTTAGTGGTCTAGCAGGTTTCTCAAGCTCAAGCGTTTAAAACTCAGCTCCTGAACTCTTTTGCACACTGTTCCACTTGTGTCTCTGTAGGTGGTAACTCCATGTGTTCAGTTGCCTGGGTGAAATTGGGGAGTCACTTGAATTCCTAGATTTTTCTCAGCTCTGAATCTCTTAGAAAGTTCTTTACATTCTACTTTAAAATGCATCCCAAATCCAAACATTTCTAACAACATTAACTGTCAAAAGCACTCTTGTCTGTGATACTATCATTTTCACTTGGATTCTTATCTAATAGTTCCCTGATATATTTCCTTTCTTTAGCTTCCTATTGCTGAGAGTGGCACTTTTAGAAGTAAATGATTGTATTTATATAATATGATATAGATGTAGAATAAATCATCAAACTATACTACTCAAAACCTTTTTTTTTCTTTTTACTCCAAGTAAAATTAAAAGTCCTCCTATGCGATATACAGCAGGAGACCAAATACCACAAAATTTCTACACTTGGTGAATCTAGGTTTGGTGAATTTTAATATTATTTAGTATGAAAGAGTATTGCTATATAATAAATTATATCAAAAATTAGCAGCTTTAAACAAAAAACTTTTATATCTTAAGTATCTGTTGATAGGGCTGCTGGAAATACCTTACCTGGGACATTTTGACTGAAAATCTCTTCTGTTGAGTTTTCAGCTATGACTGAAGTCTTATCTGAAGAGCCAAGTGGGGAATGATTCATTTTCAAGTTCATACAAGCCTTGCCTAAGAGGCTTAAATTCCTTACTAACTTCCTCATCACGTGAGCTTTTTTCATGTTTCCATAAGTGTATTCATGGTATGTTATCTGAATTCCTAAGAGGAAATGATCAAAGAAAACACATAAGATTTTGCCATACAGAAGCTTCAGTTTTTTAAATCTAATCTTGAAAGTGACTTACACCCTTGTTCTACTCTATAGACTAGAAACAAGTCCTTGAATGCAACTCACATTGAAAGAGAGGTGAATTAAACTCCATTTCTTTACGGCAAGAGTGCCGAACTGCTATATAGAAGTCTTCAGTGGAATCTTTGTTATGTTCCCTGGTGAAAATATTATTTCTTTTGGAAGTATGATCTCTAGATCAGCAGAGACTATCAAACACAAGAAGCAAAAGTGTTACTAGTGGATCAGTAGAGGTAACAGTAAGATGAGTCAGTCTTTTGACTCTAAATCTGTGAATTTTGGTTATGGGGTTATGTCTTAGAAGACACTAAACTTGTCAAAGGGCTATAAAATTGCTATAAGAGTTTCTTATCAAGTAGCTGATGTTAATCTGTTCCATGGAGCCATGAAGTTCATTGTGCATAACGGCACTTCACCAAAGTAAAATGATATATACAAAATTTGATTTAGAAGGTCTTGAAGAAAAAAAAATTTGTGTGAAGAATATTCTAAAAAACTCTTTACCCCCAATTATGCTGCATATATTATTTTATCTCTCTCATTCTTCTTCTTCTATTACCTCATTAGGACTTTTTGATATCTAATGACCAGGGAAGAAACAACTCAGACTTGGCTTGTGGATGGATCTATATGCCTCAAGGCCACACGAAAGTGGACAAATACAGCATTGCAGTTTCACTCTGAGTTGGTCCTGAAGAATAGAGGCAAAGAAAAATATTTATTGGGAAGAACTTTAAGCAGAGTATCTGGTTGTTTATTGTCCTGAGAAGAAAACACACAGATATATAAATGTACATTTACTTTATTAACTATGGTGAGAATGCTATCTGGAAAGTCAGGGACTTAGAAGTAGAATAATTGGAAAAAATATCGACAAGAAGGTTTAGGGAAAACATATGTATACACCTATTATAATGGCACAGAACATGAAAACGTTGTGCCTTTTGTGAATGTTCCCCAAAGAGTGAACTAAACTGAGGAGGATTTTAATCTGTTGGATAAAATAGCTCATCTGTGTATACCAATGAGCCATTTTTCCTAGTAATTCTTCTCAGTGACCAGCAGACTCATGAAAAAATTGGTCCTCATGACAGGAAGTTATTCAGGGGCCCAGCAAACTGAACTTTCATTTAAAAAGTCTGGTGTGGCTACAATTATTGCTGAATAGCTAATCTGCTAACAGCAGAGACTAACACTGAATTAAAAATATAGCACCATTACTCAGATGGATCAGTTAGTTACCAGATAAATACCTGATGGCTGACTATTAATTTGACTGCTTCCATCATGAAAGAGGAAACAGATTTTTTTGTTTTGTTCTGTTTTCTATAATAGACTTACTTTGGATATGGTTTAACTTTTCTGACCACATTGCCATTACCAAAATTACTATCCATAGAATGCCTTATGCATCATCATGGTATTCCACTCAACGCCATTTCTGATCAGATAACTGGTTTCACAGTAAGTGAAGTATAATATTATGTTCACAATCATGGAATTCACTCATCTTTCCAGGCATCATCATTCTGAAGCAGCTAGACTGACAGAATGGCAAATGGATTTTTTAAGACTGTTATAACAGCTGGGAGCAATATTCTCTAGGATGTAGTCAGTAAAGTCTCTAAATCAGCATTAACTGACATAAGTCTATCCTCTTGCGAGTGTTCATAGTTTCAGGAATCAAGAGATACAAATGGAAGTTACTCCGTTCATTACTGCTGATGATCCACTAAGACTAGTTGATTTCTCTCCTCACTACTATACATGTATCCATATATGCATACGTATATGTATAACACCTGTTATATTATCATTATTGCTATATAGTTATATGTAAACATATATAAATAAGATTACTAAATATAACCTATACATAAATTAATAGCTCAATAGTTTAGAGTCTACTGATTCTTAGGAAGGAAGGGGAGTGATTTCTAGCTGTCAAAAGTATACCGAATCTAGAATTTATAATTTATGTATATGTATTCACAGGAACTGATTTTTTTGGTTTTAGCCTTGCACTTTTCTGGGGCTAATGACCCAGACAAACTATGGAGATTATGACTGTTATATGCAAAATCAACTACACTTATTTTTATTAATAGGATATCATCAGTGGCTGATCAGAGGCCTGAACCTTCCTTTGAGACCTAACAGAAATATTGTAACAGGTACAAGCAATGTGTTATGTGTTATGTGTTAATATAACTTTGAGGCTATAACACCAATGGGTATTCAGTCTCTTCTTGGTTAATTTATTATGTTCACATTTGTATATGACCAGAAAGTTCAAAGAAATCAGGTTTCAGCAAATGAAATAAAATGACATTGGCTAGTAGATACTCACTGAGACATTCTTGAGTCTCCTTCTCAAAGGAAAATCCTTATAATTCAACCATATTTTTTAGAAATTCAATATGATTACTTATTTTGCATAGTTTCAAACTCTTTGCTGTACATACGTATTCAACTCTCATGTGGTTTAAGACATTTTTCTTCATCATCAGCAAGATATTGTTGGTTATCCATAGGTATATAACAATTTCTAGACATCACAAATAGCTGCTAAGTTGCTACTGTGAAATGATCACCTGTCTTTGTTTAGTCATCTATCTACTGAGTCTACATAAGGCATGGTTGTCCTGGATTTCACCCACCATAACACTCAGTTTCATTTTATATATTCAGATTTGATTTTATGCCATAGATACACAGTTATCATCAATGTATTGGAAGAGCTTCTTTTTGCAATATTAGATAAACTTGCACTTTCTTAAAAAGCATATTTTTGGCACATTTTTGGTTTTGTTCAACAAACGTGTCATGAACGCTGTCCCTTCTATGTATCAGCCACTGTGTGAGAAAAGATTAGTCAAGGTCAGTTAAATGATAGATAAGACAACCAGTATCAGTTTTCCTGAACTTTAGCTGAGAAAAATAGAAGCAAAAATGCAAATTATAGTGGTAAACAGTGATTACAGAGTCTCAGTTTCTGCCACAAGGAGCACATCTGTAGACACAACTTTCTTTGTTTCTTGAAAATAATAATCTCATATAAAAATAGCTCATGTTTCAAGATATTGAAAGGTAAGACCATATATGAGAAAATACTGAAGGAAAATTAGGTGGCATAATAGATTAGACACCAGAATTGTGTGCCAGAAAAGTTTCTTTTTTAATCTCTCAAACTTCTTTCTTTCACTTCCAATTTTAAAATTTCCTTTTTAATACAATTTATCAGAAAGGAAAGGGGAGAGAGAATGGGAAAAACCAGGTAGAAGGGGTGAACTAAGGTTAGAATTGAGCTCCTGATGGTAAACTTAATGTATACAGATGTTCAGTTACAATGATGCACAATTTAAACCTATACAATTTCATGATTTGATGTTTCTTAAATAAAATTGAAAAATAAAAATGTGGCTGTGGAAGTATAAAGAGATGAATCAGTATGAATCAATTTCAGGCATAATACTAGTTTTCTATTGCAGTCATTTTAAACAGCATAATGATATTAGCTTATATTTCTATAAGTCTAAAGTCCAACAGTCTCACTGAGCTAAAATCAAAGTGTTAGCCATGATGCATTCCCTTTTATAGACTCTAAGAATCTGTTTCCCTATCTTTTCCAGACTTTAGAGATCTCTCACTGGTCCTTATACATAATCTCTTTTATTTCAGAACCAGCAATGAGATACTAGATCTTTTTCATGCAGACAGCTCTTGATAACCATGCTGGAAAAAGTCTTTTACTTTTAAGAATGCTTGTGATATCATTGCATTCACCCAGTTAATTCAGAATGATCTCTATATCGCAGGGTCCTTAATCTCAACCATATCTGCAAAATCTCGCCTTGCTATATAAGTTAAGTGCGTCACAGTTTCCAAGGATTAAGGAGCAAATATTTTGAGGGACATTGCTTCCCCTCATAAACATTTTAAATAAATATTTAAACTCGAGGTTCAAAATTAATCAATGTGTACTGAAATATGGGAGTATTTTAAACTAACTCTTGGGGAAAGCCTCCAATTGGTGTTATTGTCTAGGATTAGCTTTATATGCTCACTATCAAACAGTTTTGAGGAAGATTGACTGCAGTGAAAGCACCAAAAATTAGGCAGACACCTGTCTCATCACTTTGTGCCTCCTATTATGGTTCATTATGGCCATGACTATAAGCTCAGGATCTGAGTATGATTCATTTGTGTTAATGTCTAACAATCTCCCACATATAATCACTATAAATATTTCTTAAATAAGTACGTGCAAGAATAGATCCTGTTTTATATGCTCCATTAATTTAAAAACTGCAACTTTAAGTAGTGTGTAACCTGATTCTCAGGAAAAAACTTTTTATTGAGTCGATTTTATGGCCCATGGTTATTTTTCTGTTAATTTTTGAAAAAATCAACAAACTTCTTATGCAATCCAGTGCAAATCAGGTATTAAATAATTTGCATTATTATGTCATCAGTATTTACACTATTTTTGCAAGAAGTGTTCTAAATATAAAATTTCTTAAATTATTTTAGTAAACCTGCTATCTACAGAAATTATAAATGTATGAATTTGATTTCAAATAACTAGCATGTTTATTAGAAAATTCCAGTCTCTGTTTGCCAGCACCATTACTTCAAATTCTCATTCACATTTTCTCAAGTTTTTTTACTTTAGATAATATAAAATATTGGGTAAAGATTAAATTTTAACCTAAAGGTCATGGTTACTAAGTGTTGCTCTGGTTCTTAGTCATTGTTAACTCTCTCTTGTAATACATAGGCCATTTAAAATTAGTCTAAGTCTATTCTTTGCAAATTTTTAGTAAAGTGATTTAAAAAATCTCTTGAATGTTCGGATAATAAATTACTTATCTTTTAGACATTTCCTAGAGAAAAAGTATACCAAATTGATTGAAAACAATAATCTACTAGAGAGATATGAAATTGACAGTCAAGTATTATTTTCTCATTTATTCTTTACTTTAACCCCAAATAAAAAGCTGTTATATAATTCCATCTGGTTGTTTTTGTTCTAATTTTATTGGGAGAAACTAAAGCTCTGAAATTTGCTATCTTACAAATATCTTTTTATCTAGACAGCACTTTCTTAATTTAAACCAGGCTTTTCAGAATATGAAAAACCATAAGCCATGCTCTAATGCTTTATTCCATCCTTCTCCTGGTCTCAAAATTATGATTGGATTTTTTTCAATTTCAAATTCAATGGGCCCTTTCCATGAAATTGCTGTGCTCAATAGCATAGAAAGAAAAGGCTTGATCAAGGAGATCTTTTGATGTTCATTCACTGGAAATCTACATTGCATCTTATTGCTACATAAATTTGCTAGGGAATGAAATGGATTGTAAGGTGATGATATGGAGAAATGACAGAACTAAAAACAGTTCATTTTCCTTATCAAGCAAAAGGACATGAATTTACTTGGCATTTCTACCAGCACATGTATATACGGTTCTGCATCTAGCAGTCATGCATGTCTCAGCAATTTCAACTATATTCTGTTTCACTGTACAATATTGCCAAACATTTCACTGAATCATAATCCTTTATTCTGGAAATGAATTAAAATGGTCTGAAAAAAGGCTTTTGTTCAATGCGGAACACAGATAATGATTATTAAACAAGTTACAGTTGATCATCAATGGGAATTATCCAGCAACTCCCTCAATTTCTCTGCTTTCTTAGCAAATCTAACCAAAAGGTTGTCTAAACTGACTTTGTTCAGTTCTTCACCTCCCAGACTATTTCAAACTAACCTGCATTCTCATCATTCTATCTGAAATCTGTTGTCAAGTTGTATCAACTTTGAAGTGATGAAACTCAGTGAAAATTCTTCTATCTTCATTTCAATTGCCTGCACAGTAGCTTTTGAAAAGTAGCCAATCTCTTCTTTCTGAGAGCTCTGATCTCTGTTAGACTCGAAGATTCCACACTCCTCTGAGTTTCTTGCTTATTTGTTTATATGTATGCTTCCTTGCTATTTTCAATATCTCTGTCTCATTTTCTGGCTCTATAGCCTCAATTCAACCTCAAAGTTGAAGATTGCCTAAGGGTTTTTAGAGCAGGTTCTATAAAGCTTCTTAACCACATTCTCTCACTGTACGATTTTCTCTTTTTTATGACATTAAGAATAATCTATATAATTGTAATGAGTAAAATTTCAGCTTAGTTAACTTTTAGATACCTTTTCTAACATTGTATCAAATTCTTCACTGAAATCTCCCCTCATATGTCTTCTAGACATATTTAACCTTTAAGAAACTAAATCTACATTTACCCTGTCTTAATCCTGTCTTAGCTAATTCATGAAAAAGATCAATACAAACTTAATAGCCCTAGCCACAATTCCAGGAGGAATTTGATGCCCTTACAATTCTAATTCATTTAGCAATAGAAGCAATGTTTATTAGATGTGTAATATGTGTTATACCCTATATTATGTTTGTTATAAGCATTATTTATTTAATCCTTACAACCTACATATGAGGCAAACACTATTGTTTATTCTGCATTTTATGGATGAGGAAATTGCAACAGTGAAAGCTTACTGGAGGACATAAAATGAATATGCAATGTAGCTGGGAATTTTGGGATAGACTGTTCAATTTCACAGCACATGTTTATCAATATTGCTCTGTGTCTCAAATTAAAACCTAATAAAGCCATAATTAGGGTATCCATAATATGTATTCTGGGCCAGGCATAGTTGTGTTTTAAATATATTAAATCATTTATGAGGAATGTATTGTTATTATGACTATTTTGTAGATCAGGCAAGGCACAGAGAAGTTCAATAATTTTCCCAATGACAGTAAAGCATGACCAGAATTTAAAACTAGCTACTCTTGCTCCAGAGTCTGTGCTCTTAGTCACCATGATATACTTCCTTTTAATTGTCCCATGGCTTATACATCTAAAATAAATTTTAATAATCTTTTCGTGGCTAGGGAACAAATTCATGCTAAGGTTTTTTAGGAATGAAACCAAAATGCATGACTTGTTAGGGAGCTGGAATGACAATCAGAATATTCAAATTTGGATGAGCTCAGGCTACGTAGTGCCAGGGGATTTTGTGATTGGTATTAAGATGTTTAAGATCTTACAGCAGGAAACCCATCACCAGTTCTTCTAGCATTCTTGGGAAATGTTCAAATAATCCAAATAATGAATGATAAATAGGAAAAAATAGTTAATCCAGACCATCAAAGAAGAGCATGAGTATCAACTCTTAAGGAAAAGGAAAAATGATCCTGGATATATAGAATGGAGTCAATGTTGAATGTATACAATAGAACATTAATAATTGGGTGAGTAATTGTATTTCTTTAATGTTACAGAATTAGATGCAGAGACCCTGAGCAAATGGAAGGAGTTAGTGGTATCTTACATAAATAGAGAACAATTTAATGAATGCTTTTCTTATCATTCTCATTTCCACATTCACTTAAAAATAATGAGGGTATTGCAGGTATAAGACAAGAATAATTTAGCAAAATCTCTTAGACCAAGACAGAGAAAGGCAAACACTATATATGGTGGTTGCCAGAGGCTGAGGAGAGAAGGAAATGGGAATATGTAGATCAACATGTACAAACTTTCAGTTATAAGATAAATTCTTAGCATCTAGTGCATAAGATGATATTAATTATATGTTATTGCACATTTGGGCTTTGTTGAAAGTAGATCTTAAGTATTCTCACACTCACACAAAGGTAGTTAACCTGAAATTATAAATGTGTTAATTATCTTGACTTTGACAATTATCTCACAATGTGTACATATATTTTCATATCGTTATTTTTTGTACACTTTGCATATATATAAAATTATATTTGTCAATTATCCCTCAAAAAACAGAGAAAATAAAGAAGGTGATTTAAAAACTATTGGGTTAGATATTTTTCAGAAATTATAACTTCTTGTATTTGAAAACAAATGTAGAGCATATCAAATATTGCATAATCTTTCCACAAGTTTGGATGGCACCTAGGAATATTTTATATTAAGTGGGAATACAAAATCTAAATAGTCTATTGTCATATTAAGTCAGACTTTTCCACAAATTAAGTTCAGGCCAAGTTTTACCCTTCCAGAATATGTTAAGGTAACTAACTTTTGGTTTTCTAAAGTTTTCATTTTCAAAATTGCACAATGAGGTTTTGAGGGTTTATCCAAGAGCGCCACGATGATTAAGAGTGACATCTAGTGGTAAATGAGTTGATCTGCAGACACATAAATATTTGCTAATGATATAATGCCAGTAAAATTTAAATTTATTCAAGCAATAGTTCTAGTATTTTGAATTTAAATATTGTGTGATCAGGTGTTGTTTCTGGAGATACAAAACTTGGTAAGACATTTTCCCCTTCATAGAGAAATTTTTAATCCGTGACTGAACGTAGTCAGGTGCATGTTCTCGCAAGACAATACGACCAGTTTATGGCAGAGAATCATAGAGATGAGACCCTAAGTCAGATGAATAGTCAAAGAAGACTTTCCGGAAGAGGAGACACTGGAGTGAGGTTTTGAAAGTGACATTAAGTAGGTACGCCCTGGAGGAGCAGCTGTTAGGTCAATGGCCTCTGAAAGATGCAAGTCATATACCAGTCTCTGGGTTCGATTCCAGGGCCCATGGTCAACAGCCAATGAACAACTAAATGAAAAAGAAATAAAGTGTTTCTTCCGCCTCTCTCTTCTCCCTCCCAGCCTGTTTGCCCACTCACTTTCATTCCCATCTGCGCCTTTCCATTAGAACAAAAAGAAAGTAAGATAAATGAAGAAAAGAGATAACATTGTTTCCACAAAAAAAAAAAAAAAAAATACATAGAGAAAAGTACTAGCAAGAAATCAAGAAATCACAATTAATATAGGTATTGATATAAGGTTGTTAAATAAATCATGGGAATGATTCATGACTCATATACAGTAACATCTGAGTGTCAAATGGTGTTTCCGTTTTTAAAAATTTTCTTTAAATATTATTGCTATGTAATATCAATACTCAATAAAAATTTTTAATTGATATTATGTTCTCTATCAAAAACTCAGAAAATTTGGATATAGAAAACTATCAATAGAAAAAGTATTAAAAGTAATTTTTTGTAAAGGAAAAGTACAGGCAGAAATGAATCTAAGTAGAGGTGGGCAGGTAGGAAGAAACAAAAGACAAGGAAACATTTTACTTATTTTCTTTAGTTGTTCATATTGGATGCTCCTCCCTGCGTCAGTTGGTGACCCTAGACCCTTGGGATGTATGAGGACTATGCCCCCCAGAGGCCACAGTCTTAACTGCTAAACCACCAGGGCACATCTACAAAGCATTTTATTTTTAGATCACTTATTTGCAACCAACATTATCAGCTTTAAAAGATGAGTAATAACACAGGCATAAAGTTAAAATGGTTCTCAATAAGAGAAATAGCTAGATTATTGTATTATAACAATTTACCATCCAATCGACTGCTGACAAAGTACTTCAACATTTCATAATTTTATATCTCACTTTTGCCACTATATGTGCTAAATTACTTCTAATTGTTAGACATTCTGACTTGGGTTTTGAAAAGTATGCGTATGTTTTCCATTTTTAATTTAATACGAAACTTTCTTTTTCTATTTGGTTTGCAATCAGGTCACTGCTCACAGAATTTTGATATAATTAGGCTGCTGTGTGGATCAAACTTTTAGAAAGACGAAGCCATTATTAAGATATAAAAGAAGAAGGTAAGTGTGGGCAAGGGTTTAGGGGTCAGGAGTTTTGTTTGATGTTTAGTTTTTATTATTTATGTAACAGAATTCTTTTTTAAAATAAAATGAAATTTTTAATTTTAAAAATAGACATAAATTAAAAAAAATAAAATTTGGCCTGCTTTATTTGGTAGGCAGTGACCACAATACCTCCATCTGGACACACACACGTGCACACACACACACACACACACACACACACACACACGAAACACAATTTAAATTTGATCAAACAACGCACTTGCTAAATAGGTTACAATCTGATATTTTCTTATTTCTCCTTTTTCATTTTTCTTTCTCTTTTCTTTTTAGTTGGTTGTTTAACGCTATTCACAGCCCTCTGTAAATTTCATGAACCCTTAACAGTTCTTGATTTGGAAAACATTGCTCCAAAAGAAATATCAATTTGCTAGAAAATATTGCATATATGTAAGTAAAATATTTGAATAATAGAATGAAATTGTGAATGGCTTGTAGATTGTATGGTTAGTGTTCAACAAAGAGGAATCAGAAAGGGGCTGTGTTGGAGAAAACAAATCCTAGCATTACCTTAAAGGCAGGCTTATGTACAGGGAGTGGGTCAGCATTTCGGGAAGAAGTAGCCTCATTTGAATGAAGATTTAATTGTGTTGAATTAGTATATATCGGAAACCAAAAGTACATTAGTCTACATAATTATAAAGAAAACTAGCAGGACAGGATGTTGATAATGATGACAATTACTTTGTTTTTCTTTCTTTTTCAGTGATGGGGAATTTGGATTATACTTCACTTATCTCAGTATCCACCCTGTGCAGTAGTTGTTCTTAGTCTCATATACAAAGGAGGAATATTAGAATTAGAAATTAGGTAATGAACTAGAGCTCAGGCTTAGGAAGTAACAAACTGATGTTTAGAAACCAGTTCTCTGATCTGCAGGTCTATAATCTTAATTTATGAAATAAAGGCAGATTAATTAGGAAAAAGCAGCTACTTGGTAGAATTTCTGAAATCCTGAGAAAAGTAATTAAGATTTATATTATATTTTCAATGGGGATTATTAATAGTCTTGATCAGAGAATGATTATCACAAGACATTTTAAATGTATTTATTCTTCAAAACAAACTAAGCCATGAGTATAATATATTATGAAGGCATACTATATATTCTAACTATATCATGATAAAAGTTAGGCTAAAATTCTTAAAATCACATATGGGTAAAACATATCAAGGACATTAAAAAACTAAAATTGACCAAGAAATAAAGGAAAAGTATTAGAACTCAGAAGTATTTTTTAACCTAAAAATAAATGGCAAGATGTGAGATTTGAAGTCTTAATTTTCTAGTTCCTTCTTTCTTTAGTAATATTCATAACATTACAAACAAAACCAGAAGAGATTCAAACTTCCAATTTTTGTATGAAATTCAAAGTGGAAGCATATTTAGAAGACAAAAGGGATATTTTTGCCTATTTAATAAATATAGAAAATTTCATCATACATTAATTTTTTTAATAAACACTTGTCAGAACAAATAAATGGATTTCAAAATTTTATTTCTAAAAAGTGATGGAGAAAATTCAGCTATATGTAATCCTACAAAATACAAGATGTAAATAATTGAATTCAATTAAAAATATGTACATCTGCTCTGGTCTAGCTAGAATTTGTATGTGGGTGTTTCTACAATATGCTTTTACAAAATGTGAAATCAGTAAAGAGAGGATTAGAAAACAGTGTAAATCTTAAAAATGCCAAAGAATAAAGCAAGTGTTGCTTAATTATTGTGAAAGGTTAAGAACAAAAACACTAAAAAAAAAGGAAAAATCGCATCTCATTTTATTTATTAACAGATCGTTAACATTTTAATAAGGTGAATCTTTTCCAAGGATCTTGAGAAAAGAGTTCTTCTAAAATATGGACATTTTTATATGTTGGCATAAGAATTTGGTGAGGGATTCTGGAACTTTTAGCTAAGAATTTTCCACCTATATTTAGTTTTCATTCCCTTCAATAACAATGAATTCAAAATGATACTGAGATTTGGCTTTTAATTAATTGTATTTCCACTATAGTTTCTATACATTTTTTCTGGTACTAGCAGGATAAAAGAGTTATCATTTTACCAGTATTAGAGTCTGCATATATTCGGGAACCTTGTTAGAATTATTTCTCATTCCTGCCATGTTCTTCTTAAATTGTGAAACATAAAAATTATATTTTCATGCAAAAATCACATTCTTCCTTCCTCCAGTGGAAGACATATTAGAAATGTTTGTCTCATAGCATTATAAGAAATATCTAAAATTACACATGCAATGTAAATTGCATAGATACATTGCCCAAAATCAATCTTAGATTAGAAAATATAGAAATTCATAAAAATAAATACATATGCATGCTATTACCTATTTTGAAAATTACATAAGAAATGAAAATTCTTCCTTTCACTCCTCCATTTTCACCTTGAAAGGTAATAGCTGATAAGAATTGCAGTTGTTTTCTAATTTTCTTCTCTATTATGCAGATATAGTAATATGAACATCTATTACAAATATATATATACATATACATGTGCATACATATACATATTTTTATTGTGTATCAGTGTATGATGTGATTTTTCATATAACATTTGTTTATTACATATAATATATATCCTTTATAAAGATGCATAGTTGATGATACTTCAGATTTTTTGACTTTTTGTTAATATAAACAATAATGCAGTGATATCCAGATATACCAAAATACAGACATATATTGATATTTTATTATTTATATGGGATAAAATATAACAAAAGGAATGGTTGGAGCATGAGATATGCTTTTTCTATTTCTATTTTTATTTCCAGTCTTTTTTGATTTTGTGTAAAAAGTATAAGCTTGCTTTTCTTATAGTTTGTTTCCTTACTCATCTTTTCATTCCTTAACCCATTAAAGCACTTAAAAAAAAATCCCGCTAACTTTATTCCCATATTGATTTTTGTTGACTCTCTCTTTTTATAGCATCCCATATTTTATTGAACATTGCAGCAACTGCCTTAGGATTGTTCCTACATATTAAAATCCAATTTTTGTCTCGTCTCACCATTTTTATTCTCAGTGTGCTATTATTAATGAAGGCCATGACTAATTTAAGTTTGTCCCTACATTTCATCTCCTTTTCTAAAATTCTCCTTTATTTTTATTCTCATATATTTACTCAAGAGTGGGAATGTCCAAGACCTGGAAACAACAAATTTGGCAAAGATGTGGAGAAAAGGGAACATTATTACAGTGGGTGGGAGTATAAGTTGGTGCAAACTTTATGTCAAGCAGTTTAGAAATTACCCCCAATAATGAAAATGGAAAAATAATCCCATCAATCACACTTCTGGGTATTTACTGCCAAACACAAAAAAGCTAATTTGAAGATACAAAGCACTCCCACATGTATAGTGGCATTATTTACAATAGCCAAGTACTGGGGAAAAACAGATGAAAAGATGGTTTTTCCAGGTGTGCCTGGAAAGTCATCAGATGAAAAGATAAAGAAGATGTGGTATATATATATATATATATATATATATATATATATATATATATATATATACAATGGAATACTACACAGCCCTAAGAAATATGAATTTCTGTATTTTCTGACAACATGGATGAACCTAGAGGTAATTTATGCTGAGTGAAATAATTGAGGAGAAAGTCAGCCAGATGATCTTACTCATATGAGGGATATAAAGAAACAGAGCCAATGAACAGACAAAACAAAAACCAACACTTGGATTTTGACAAATAAAACCCTGAGTTTATCAGTCAGGAGAGTAGGTAGGGGACAGGAACAACTGCTGTTGGGGTCCAGTGGACAGTGGTAGAGGACTTTTGGTAATTTGGTGGTGGGTATGGTGTGTTGTCATATATGTGACGAATGATGAACCTACATATATGGGCTTATATTATTTGTAAATCAGTTATCTCAATAAATAAATATACATATATGTATGTATATATGAAGATGATTCTCATTCAGCTAAGAATTACATACACAGGCTTATTTCTTTAATTTCCTTTATCTGTCCATGTGCAGAGACCACAATTACCCCTGGCAGCCTGTTCCCTGTTTGATCAACCAGTGAGTAAAGAAGGCATTTGGAAAATGAGCATTATAATTAAATATTTCACTCTACCTGCAGAGGTTTTGATTATACTGGGCCTTTGGCCAAATCACTTCTATGACCTTAGCTTTTGGCAATAAGAAAGCAATAAGTATCTGTTGAAATGAAGCTGTTGTTTTAACTCAGCATCCTTGAAATTCAGTTCTATAAAATACTCAAACAGAGCTTAATGCACTGCTAAAGAAAATAAAAACATGGATGTGTGAGACTAAGAGTCAGGTCAAAAAATGTATATACACATTATACATACACACACATATACATACTGAGAAAATTCCATGTATGTTCTTCCCCCAAATTTTTCCAGTGACTTGGATTTTATATGTTATAAATAAACAATGTTTAGGTAGCATGGATTCACTATATAAGCCCACATTTTTACTCTCTAGGTTGTTTCTCTAAGCATGCTTGCTTTTAAATTTTTCTTACATAGTTTATGCATTTTAAATACAATTTTTTTTATAAAAATTCTATACTGCAATATAAAAATTTTTGATACTTCAGAAAGTATATAAAAATTAAAATGATCTCTTATAATTTTGTAAATTGTTTGACTGTAAGAAACATAAACTTACTCAAAGAAACAAAAGTTAGAAAGGCCCCTGTGGACAAATGTAAGGACCTTCGTGGTACTCACAACCAGAAAAGGCAGAAACACCTTACAGTGGAAGAGTCAGAAGCTATAAGATGCTTAGTTCCCATGTTCTGTTTGTCATATTCATTTTACTTCATTTATTTTCCTACTGCTTACTTTCTCTTGCTGCTTTAATATACCTGTAAATGTGTTTCGTAGACAATGACTGACTCAGCTTTGGTTTTGCTAAGAATTTCCAAAGACAATTTAATTGGCTTAGCTTGGGTCCCATGCCTACTAGTAACTACATGGAAAAGCTAGTGCTTCAACAGCTGGGCTAATGGATAGTTTCAAGAAAGATGATATTAGAAAGCCACACTACTTTTCAGAAGATAGCTATAACCCATCTCCTTACTATAAAAATCAATTTTTGTGTATATTATTTTAGATTTTTTTCCTAGGGTCGTTTTAAGAAATCAAATGATGTGTAAGATCTGGATCCTATTAACAACAGAATAAACATTTTTATCAGTACAAGCTTTAAAATAATGTGTTTTAGGCCTCTATCACTGCCTAACAAATTAATATGAATATGGCAACTTAAAGTAACACACATTTATTAGCTGACAGTTCTGTAGGTCAGAAGTCCTAATAGGCTTAAGGCAGTCCTTGGTCTCAAGTCTTAGGAGGTTGAAAACACGGTGTTCTTAGGCTGGGCTGAGCTGGGCTTTTATCTGTAGGAGAGAAGCCTCTACTGAACTCAAAATTGTTGTGGAATTAGTTCCACCCAGTGGTAGGGCCATGCTCCTTTTGCTTGTTGACTATTAGTGAAACAAGGAACTAGCCTCTGGCAGTGAAACTGAAACCTTGGCACCTGGAATGCTAGGTACCTGCCCTATAACGAGAGCCTTGACTGGAGGGGTTTCTGTTAATCCGCTGAGATCCAGGAAGAAGTTAAATGTTAAACAGCTGCTATGTAAACAATTTTTGTAAACAATTTCCTTGTGTGACAACAGCTTGTTCTGCCTCTTAAATTGCTTAAGCACATACCCCAGCACACCTGGAAAAACCAAGCTATAAATACCCTGTGCTATTTGGGTATGCTGATGCTAGATTTGGGTGTGGTGCTCTCCCCCTTGCAGCCACTGGCTAATAAACTCCTCTTAAATTCTCTTTAACTCTGATCTCGTTGGTTACTTTGTAACATTGGTGCAATTAGTAAGAGAAAAACCCAGATTGAATAGCAACATATGTATGGAGAGTTTACATGGTGGTAAATTCTAAGGCTACTGGAGTAGATCCACCATTTATAGCATTGGTGCTAAGGCATGGAAAGGGGACCTGGGGTAACTGGGGAAACAGGAGAGGGTCTCCACGTGGCAAAGAGGAATGACTTATCCCTTCTACTTTGAAAGTATAGGAAAATAATTCCCCTTTCTACATTCTTCTAGAGAAAAAAGAACAAAAGACCAATTCTGGATTAGGAGAAGGGTGAAGGGCCAGGGAGTGGCACAGGGCTTCTTTTATTAAGGAAAGGATTAAAGGATTAGAAGAGGAGTTTTCCTTTGCCTCTGGGGCTGCCTTAAGCTTCTCTTTATTCTTCAAGTCAGAGTGGCATTTACAGGAGAACAATTGGAGTGCCATATTTGAGTCCCATCAGATCAGTGGGGGGAAGTCTGTATGAATGAAGTGCAACCCTATCTCACTTCTTGTATCCAAATAAATCTTAAATCAGTTTATTTATTCAATGGATTTTTGAAAACTGATTTTTTTTTTCCAGGCTACATTCGAGGCACTTTGGACAGTGACAAAGTTTTAAAGCTAAAACCACTAAAAGTGTAATAAAATCTGGCTCAAATTATTTTACTCTAGAAGAAAATGAAAAGTTTTGTACCTGACAGGAATCCAAAACTCAAAAAGAAAAGAAGAAAAAATGTTGTGTTCAACTACGTAAATAAAATTCCTGCTGGAAAAGGCATATAAGGAATGCAATTACAAGACATACTAAAACAACAAAATGATAAAAAGTTTCCAGTCTTTATGACAAAGAAATGATTTCTTAAATTCAAAAGAACTTTCAATTGAATATGAAAAGACTAACAAAAATGCATAACTCATTAAAACAATCCATTTCATTCATATTTAAATGAATGCAAATGTTTAAATGAGATGCTGCCTTTTGCCTGTTCTATTGGCAAAGACTAAAAATTATATTGTATTAGTTTTCAGATGATGCTTTAGCAAACTGTCACAAACTGAGTGGCTTAAAAGAGCACATTAAGTATGTTACTCTTCTGGAAGTTATACATTTAAAATGGGTTTCATAAGGGCTGAAGTTAAGGTCTTGTCAGAGTTGCATTTCTTGAGACTCTAGGAAGGAATTTAGTTCCCTATCTTTTTCAGCTTCTAGATGCTGCCCACATCTATTACACATCATTTCAATCTCTTCTTCCTTCCTTCCATCAACTTCTCTGCTCTTTTACCTTTAAGGACCATTGTGATTACATTGAATCAATTTAAATAATCCAAGGAATCTCCCATTTTAAGATTCTCCATCACACCTGCAGGTCCTTTTCCAAAGTAAGTTAAAACATTCACAGTTTCTGGGAATAAGAACATGGGTACCTCTGGGAAGTTGTCATTCTATCACATTAACACCCAGAACTGGCAAGACAGAAAACAAAAGAAAGTCATGTAATTTCTAACAGATGCATTTTATTGACCTCAAATTAAAATCCCTTGTACTGTTGTGCCCTGGTGGAGCAGCAGTTAGGTCAGTCTCCAATCTCCTCTGAAGGAACACACCACATACCCCTGGGTTCGAGTCCCAGGCCTGGGAGGGAAGTAACCAGTGTGAACAACTAAATAAAATTAAAAAATAAAGATGTTTCTTTTTCCCTCTCTCTTTTTCCTGCCCCCTATCACCTTCATTCCTGATGCAGCCTGAACATGTGTGCATACCTCTGTTAACCTCAGTTTTCTTGGGAACTGTGTCTCTGAACAGAAGATTTTTCCAGAGCATGGACCACGCGGCTTCTAAAAAGGAAGGAAAGGTAAAGCACAGGGGTGAAGCAAAAGAGGTTTTATTTAGAAAGAGGGGAAGAGACACTCCAATGAGAGAGAGTGGGTTACTCTCCAGAGGGGAAGCAACCCAGATGGAGCGGAGATCTCAGTTTTTAAGAGTTGTACCAGCTCACTTTCCATGCCAAACCTGTGGCTAAGCTGTCTGCAGGTGGGACAAGTTTTCTTACAGGCCCATTGGTGGTTTCTTCTTGAATTGGTTGGAGGGCTTCATATTGGCTCCATTATAATTGATTTCCGTTCAGTAGCCCTTTACCTTAACAGGTAGACTTGGAGTTGGCATTGGCGATTTACCTGTAAACTTAATTATACTGACTGGCTTTTTTATGTTAAACTGGGTTAGCAACACTGTGACTCTGTGCTCATGACTGGGTTAAATCAGTTACATTGATCTATTATTTTCTGACTCTGGATTTCCCTTTTTCTGCACTCTGCTCCTATCTGGTTAGCTACCTGTCATTCCTGCCTGCATCTCTCTTTTAAAATACATCAGTATACGGAGGTTTAGTGCAGCACTATTTGTAGTAGCAAAACCTTGTAAGAATTAAATATGTAATAATGAGAGATTGATTCAAGAAATTGATAGATCCATATAAGTTTTCTATCTTTATATAAAAATATTAATATATTTTGCTATTTCCTAGCAGATAAAAGTTAATATGCAAATGGAAAATTACTGAATTCTATGATCTCTTTCATGTGAAAAGATTGTTTATTTTATATTCCTTCTTAGCGTGCTTTTCTTTGCCACGAGCAATAAATATTTCCATTGAAAAAACCAATTATAACACAATGACAGGAGTCCCAAGTCTTCACATCTTGTAAACAGAGGCATTGACAACGTCTTGTGTGCAACTATTGTTTCAAAGATGTTTGTCTAGAGCACAGAACTAGAACCTCTCTACAGAGCGAAGAAAGATTAGTTTACCATCTGTATAATGAAAACCTGTCTCTCTGGTGCAAAAATAGGGTCAATGTGCTAGTGTTCACCTTAGAAGAGACTGATGGTTCCTAAACTCTGGCGTCTCTAGTTGTGACAGAAACTAACGGCATGATCCATATCTACCTCACCCCCATGGGACTTGTGGGCTGGCTGTGGGGTGAACACGCATTGAGACACACCAACATAAAGTTCTTACTGCTTGCTTTGATTTAAATAAAAAAAAGTGTTTTTTGCTTCTAACCCAAATATCTTGTGCCTTCTGTCAGTGTTCATGAAACTATGACGGGCTAAGTTGCTAGTCTCCAAGTATGGTAAAATCCCTTCACCATCCTGGATCCGTGAATTACACAAAAATGTAAAACAGCATACACAAGTTGCAATTTCACCTATATGAAATGATTCCTTGATGAATTAAACAAAATACAACACTTCGACATACAACAGAATGAAATTTTCTAGTTAATCAAATTCCCCATTAAGGGAAAGCAAAATGCAATAAAGCATCCATGTTATTGTTGGTATTTCAGAAGAGGTTCACTTGAAATTATATCTGACAGAGTATAATATCCGACTGGTGTCAGAAACCAATATACCATCCTTTTAGCACTATTTTGGAGGTAAAAAACAAAAACAAACAAAAAAACTGTTTTAGTGAATACAATATAGCAGTACAGAATTTGATGAGTGATATAATAAGCATCGAGATTTCATATATTTCTACCAAAAAGCCAATTCAGATTATTTTGGGGTTCAAAGAACAGATTTTTACTTTTCTTCTTCTTTTTTTTTTTTTTCAATATAGAACACTTTCCAAATTTGCGTGCCATCCTTATGCAGGGTTCATGCTAATCTTCTCTCTATTGTTCCAATATTAGTATATGTGATGCCAGAGAAAACACCAGAATGATTCCAAAAGAATTTAGATTTGGGTAACAGTCATTCTTAGCAGCTATTCAGAGAAACATCAAATAAAAAGCAAACTGTTAAGTATTAGCGTAATTTTGTTGACTAAACTGTCTTTTATATGTATTTAGAATACTTTTTGTTTTTATTAATCACGGGAACATCCAGGGATTGAGAGAATTAAAATTAATTAATTCTTCATCTCAGCCACAAAGCTTCAAGAGGCTACTTTGGATATTTTCTACTTGGCTCAGAATGTAGGGCTGGTATCTGACACCGTGATGGTAAAGGCACAGAGTTTTATGCTTTACAATTCTTTTTTCAATGGCTTAAGCATGACTGCTATGAATTTGGTTTCAAATCATCCTGGGACTACTGAGATTTAGTATTGTTGAGTTATTGCTTTTGTGTGAGAAGGTATTTATCGTCAGCCAGAATCATTCTATTTGATGAGTCCATCCCCAATTTACAGAATGGATGCTGTCTTAAGAATCTTCATTTGATTTATTCGCTATTGAACACATTTGAAGCAGTCTTTAGACTTATTTCTGTCCTTTTCTTTCATAATACATTTTGACTGACATAAAAAGTGACATTAATAACCCAGGTTTGAAAAACAGAAATCCAGGGACCAAAGAGCTTACCTTTATCACAGTAACTATTTTATGTCAATGTTCTTAGAAGAGGGTAATTAAGGTATTGAAGATTAGAAATGATAATACTTGAATTTAAAGCAGTTTGCACTTTTATGAACCTTCTAAAGGCACCAAGTACAAATCTTTTGTACTTTAGTTTTCTCTATAAATGGGATCAATCTAGTCACTTGATGAATATTTAAGGTTAAGAAAGTAAATGGAAAGTCTATTAATAACTGGCAGTAGTTTATAAATGTTACATTGACAACTTTGTTTTAACTAATTTAGAAGTCCTTCATTTTTATTCAACTGCTAAACAGAAAACCCACTATAAAGTTTGTCATTAATTTTTGAGAAAACTAATTCCCATGACTTAGTTTTCTTGGATGAGGTTAATGTATTGCCTCAGTTGGCTGCTACGTTTTAAAGGCAGAAATAGCAATGTTTCTGAGTTGACAGTCACCCTTAAAATTTGCCAAATCAAATAATTAAACTTAAGAAGAAAACAATGTGCAGACATGTCAGAGCTGCTTCATATTAATTTCCCAAATGGAGCTGTGCTAATCCAAGTGTGATCGCCAGGCCAGTGCCAAGTCTAGTAACTACTTGTCATAAGGTTGCAAGTAACAAAATAAGTGCAGAAATTGAGAATAAGCAACTGAAATATCTTACAGCAATTTGTCATTGTAGTGATATCAAAGTATATTATCTACTGGATTGCTCATCTAGTTGAACACTTCGTAGGATAGCTTGAATGCTGCCAGCTCACCTGGTGAATTGTATATGACACCAACAATGCAACAAATCATGCATAATATGACCTACATGGAAAAGCAAGTAAATATCTGTGGTCACTACCACAGATTAATTTGAAAATTCTGCTCTAGATGTCATGTGATTTTCTAGTCCCTGTATTCGAATTTGTCATGGAAAAAAATAGAAATTTTGCATTAAGTTTTGAAATGATAACTACCTTTGATTTTTTCATTGTCCTCTACTAAGACATTGCTCAATATTCTTAGTTACTACACTTACCAACAGCAAGTCTCCAGACAGAAGTTGTAAATGGAGAAATGATTGTCACCAAGGGAGTTCCCAATTTTTATAGTCTTCTGATAATGTCTAAAAAGATTTAAAAAAGAAAACATTTTCTTTACTCTTATTACAACCACTTATTCCTATTTTTTTAGCAACCATACACAACACCTAGATCAGTGATAATGAACTCAAACTCCTCATGGAGCCAAACAGTTGTCAGAAAATTATTTAAAACTTAGAAATCAGCCAAAGAGAATACTGGAAGCTTGTAGAGTGCAATATTAGAGTTGGTATTCTATTTATTGTTGATTTTGCTACCACATTAGAAGAGAAACTAACTTGTAAAATTTTGTCTAATAAAATGAAAAAAATACACATGTATGTATATATGTACAAATAGATATAAATTTCCAAATGCTTTTAAACTTATACTTCTTTTGACATGTATTTCATATTTATGTAAGCTTTAGTTTTATCATTTTGAACATTATACTATTACAGTTAATATAAATTTCTTTTTTTCTTCATCTAGTTTGAATTAGGTTTCAATTAAAAATCACAATACCGAGAAGGATAATTTTAGATTTGTCCATCTGACAAATCTGCAGACTAATTTTCATGTTGTTGAAAGAACAACTATAAAATAGACACAAAACTGAATTTCTCATAGGTGAATTATAATTCAGGCACTCTTTCATTTTTAATTTTCATAATTAAAATACCAGTGCACATATAAGAAAACAAAAAGATTTGAAAGAATATTACCACATATTTTTAATATTAATATTGATGTGAGGTGTTTGTCAAAGCTTTTTAAGTGTTAAGTCAGTTTTCATCCTTCATTAAGCTCATAAGAAAACTCCAGGAATTTTAATACGTAGGAAAACATGCATCTTAGAATTGAAGAAATATGGCATACCACTTGTCAGAGAGAGATAGGATCATAGGAAACATACAACAAAGTTTTTACATGCTCAAGGCAGAGTGATACATTTTGTTGGGATGATCAGGAAGGTATTTCAGGATGTAAATGGTTGTTAAAATGGACTTTGATAAATAAGGATTTAATAATCCTAACCTATCTAGTAATATGACATACAGTTAGAAGAGACAGAACAAAGCAAAGAAAGCATGGGTTTTAACTTTATCAAGTAACTACGGAAAAGCTAGAGAATATCAAAGGGATTGTTGTGAACTGAATTGTGTTCTTTCAGAATTGTTATTTTTGAAGCCCCAATCCCAGTGTGACTGCTTTTGGAGAAAAAACACTTAAGGAAGGAATTGAAGTTAAATGAGATCACAGGTTGATGACCTAATTTAGTAAGACTGGTGTTCTCAATAAGAAGAGGGTAAGACACCAGAGTTCTTTCTTCTCACACACAGAGGAAAGATCCGATGTGGACACAGTGAGAAGACAGTTATCTACAAACCAGGAAGAGAGTCCTCAGCAGAAGCCAACCCTGAATGTTATACTTGGACATGGAACTCTTACCTCCAGAACTGTGAGAAAATAAATGTCTGTTGCTTAAGTCACCACTCTGTGGTAGCTTATCATGGCAGTTTGAGCAGATTAAAACAGGGATATGATTTACTATAGTAATGCATAATATTCAGCTAATTTCTATTATTTGCTAATATATACCTTGCTTGTACATAGCATCTCTATTTCTCAAAATCCTTACATGATAAGCTTATTTTATAGGCAGAAAATAAACACAAAGCTTTAGCAATTTGATCTCAGTCACACAATTTATAAATAAATAGCACAGAACTTCAAACTGATTCCAGCACACCCATGGAGCTATCTTGTCCCAGATTCTAAGAGCTGATTATGGACATCTCTTCACAAACAATGATACTTGAGATCAGTTGTGGTTGGAATATTTACACCTTAATAATTGGCAAGCATTAAAAATTGGGCTTTTTCCTCAGAAAGCTAGTTGCTAAACATTTATCATCATACTTATACTTGTGATAATAAATTACCTCATGTAAAGAAAAGGTGCAAAGATAGGTTGAATTCATATACAGCAGAGGGTTTAAATGATGGTTCTACTTGTTTTCATTTTTGGTGTAGAACAGCATTAATTTATTACAGCTACGTGGATCTTCAAAATATTTATAAATATACTGAAGATTACAGTCAATATTTTTTTTCTCATTGGCTGTTAATGAAGATTGAGCAGTGGTTTATGTTCTCAGCCAAGAGAAGTGCCATTGTAGGTTTGCTTGTTTTTTTCAACTTAGTGGGTTTTTAGAAACTCTTTCAAATTCTAATTTGGTTTCTGCCATTATGTTGTGTATATAGGAACTGAAATAGCTGACAAAACAGGTGCAACAAATAATGCTAGACAGACATCAAAAATTCCTAGAAAGATTGTCACACTGGGTGTTAAAATGCAAATTTTATGAATGCTTAGGTGAATGTTTCAGGATTTGGTGGAGAAAACAGATGGCAACAATAGCCTATTAGGGATCATTACACATTGTTTTTAAAGGGCATCATAAAATAGACTAGTCTGAGCAGAAGTAAATAACAATGCATGAGTGGTAGTGGCAAGAAACTATGGCTGATGGCCAAATCTTAAACTCTGAGGAGCTTGTTGGAAAGAATCACCAACTGTCTTGAGCACATGTCTATTGTTTGTATTCTAAAGACAATGCATAGTTCATTTTGAGGATCAACCCCACATTTTAACAATATCATCTGCCTATGTTTGTAGACAAGAGATGCAAATAGGGGGTTGCATAAGAAAATCATGCTTCTTTGAGTATTATTTTCTCCCTGGAGAGGGAAACAAACTGAGGTAACTTAAATATTATTTAATGTTGTGATTCTCTATCCTGAATCGCCAATACTGTAACTTTGCATTGTAATTTATTTAAACAATATCTGTACATATTGATAAGCATAACCATATGGCTGCATTTCATTAAAAGTTCAACTTCAAATATAGATGAGCTGAGTATGTATGCTGTACAAGAATCCCAAAAGGTTAAAAATACTAAATAATAATAGTATTGGCAATTGAATAATAACTTCTTAAAGGATGATTAAGCTGTTTCATGAAGTATTTTATTAGAGTTTATTTAGCATATTTTAGTAACAATAAAATTTTTCAATTTGTTGAAGAAAGCACAATTGTACAAGGAAATAATGACATTACTATAAAAATAAAACATTCTAGTGACATAAATAGTTTATGGTAATAGTTAAAATATGTAGTCCCATTACCTTGTTCTTCACATGTTTCTAAGCAAAAATAAATAACAAATATTATACTACAGGGAGGAAACTCAGGCAGAAATAACTTAAAATTTCACCACCTTAAATATTTTAAATTAGAATAAGAGTGTATCTATTTAAAATGTATATGTATTATCTAAAATAATTAAATAATTGTCTTAGAATTTGATGAACACACGTACAAATACATGGAATGGCATACTATTAACAAATAATTGCCAAATTATTGATCATCAAATTTTTAAGGTTCTTTCTCCATCAACACTTAAGCAAAATTAATCACAATTGAGAGCAACATAAAAAGCTTTATTTCATTTGTCAAAGAAGGAGACAGTAAGTAGTGTTCTAAAGATCATCTCAAGGGGAAAGGGGTAGTGTAGGTTTTTTTTAAACTATATGTGGTGTGGGAAGGCAATCAGGGTGGGTTTAGGGCAGAGAGTTGAATTCAACATGAATTCTGAAAACTGGGTGTAGAGTTCAAGAAAGACTGAGTGACACTTATTATTCCCCTTACATGATTTACATTGGATTTGTCATGGTTCAAGAGTGCGATTTTTACCAAGTTAATGAGAACAGATTGGTTAAGGTTACAGGAGTTTAAGGGAATTGCACAAGCTCAATTATGGGAAAGCCCCGTGTGGTTAATATACTCTTCTTGTGGTTAACTTCTCAAGTGGCTTTGGTTTCCACAGGCAATCCAACCTGGGTTCCCATAGAATGTTTAATCGGGCGAAATATTGTGTGGCTTCTGCAGCAGATATAGCTAAAATGCAGGTGTTTATCGGAGAAGAGGGCTACTGTAAAGAAAAAAGGCTAGGTGTTGTGCTTGAGTATAAGGAAAAGGGGAACTAGGTACACTCGATGACAATACCACCAACTTTCAGCAATTTGGAGAACAACACATACAGGATCTGCACAGGCTGACTTCAAAATGTATATGCTCATCAAATAATAGGAGAAAATCAAGCAATCTAGAATTTTGAATCAAAAAGCTGAGTGCTCAATAAAATATCATCGAGGTGTGATAAAGATGTGAAAAGAGAGATCCCCTTCATGAATAATTGAAAAAATGTGCTAAAATCAGTGAGAAATGAATAAAAGCCAGAAACCTATTATTCAGGCTATTATAACTGAAAAGGATTGACATCAGGCATTAGTAAATACATAGAACTAAACTAATTCATTGCAAAGTTAAATGCAATATTAAGCAAAGAATAGAAAAAAGAGAAAACTGGATAAAAACTAAATTCTTAATACCTTAATAAAAGTATGTCTAGGGATGTCTACAGTTATCCCAAAAGGTAAAGCAGAAGTGCTATATTCCTAATACTTCTACAGGGTTTAAAAAATTGTTCTATTTTACAATTAAAAAAAAAAAATAAAATTTTAAAGAGATTTTTCAATATTGAGATATTTTGACAGAGCAGAAAAGGTCTCCTAGAACTTACATTAAGAATAATTCCATATTCAGGAATTAAAATGCATAAAGAGTTTTAGGGCAATGCTATTTTTAACAGCAGAAAGTTGGAAACAACTTTAACACAAAGGAACTATGTCAGGTATATTTTACAATATATTACAGGAATAAATTTATCTATAATATAATTTAATAAGTAGTCATTAAATGTGATGTTGATAGATAATTCATATACGAGAAATGCTCAGGTGAAAAATTCATGTCTATGTAATCTATATGGGCATGCACACATTTTCACAAGACACATTGCATACAAATTACATAAAATAATCCAGCTATCTAAAATATATCCTGAAATAAATACACAAAAATTGTCTCTGTAAAATGGTTGTGGAACTCTTGGCAGTGTATCCTTTTTTAAAATACACACACATACTCATATAGAGGCAATTTTTATTATTCACAATATTTGTATTTTATAGTGTCATTTGGAATACTGAATTAGTAAATACTGAGTGAATTTCTACTGGAGAAAATTCAAGGCTAGGTTCTATAAACCTCTATCACATTTTTATCAACTAGTCAATAAAACATTAACCTGCTTTATGACTTTTATTTAAAGATACATCACTATATATGTACATATGTATGCATAAATAAAAGAAATAATTATATGCAGTATCTCTTTACAATTAAACACTTGATTAAAATTTTAACATTTTATTATTATATGATTGAAAATTTCTTTGCCTTTCAGCCTCATAATGGTGATGCCCCAAATGCCTTTATTATTGATCATACTCTCATGAATTCACAAATTTAACCATTTTCTATTTTTCCATCTGCATATCAAGCATGCTAGGTACTTCCGGAGCAGCCTTACAATGAAATGAATGATTCTTCCACCACCCCCTTTTTTCCTGAAAATACGGTATTTTTGGTTTATAACATTGAAACCAGGCCAAGAGCACTGTAGCTTATTTCTTAACAAAGCTTATGCAACACATGTTTTCTCCTCAAGACACGTCACACCCTTCTCATTTTTAGGAACACTAGATAGCACCTCAGTTCTATGCTGGGAACCATTTTAAACAATAAATCAACAAACAGCACAAAATAGCAAAACACATATCACTAAATGGAAGGCATAGAGGGTACTTGGTCAGTGTAAGAGCTGAAACAAAAAGGCCAAGCGTGCCTTGTTTGATCTCAGCTGACAATGTGTGTCCTAGAGTGATTTAAAGTTTTGATGCTCTGCCCATGTCCATAAATCATTTTGAATGACTGTGAAAACACTGGAGTATTGATGTGGTATTTACAAAGAGATATTAGTAAGAGAATTTGTAAACATGGAATCAGTAAAAGATGAGAATCAATGTATGTGTGTGTATCTTTGTATTTGTACAAACATTTAGCATAATTTATTGTATTCATATTTTTGTGCTTATGAATATAAGATAATTGGCTATGAAATATAAGTTATAAAGTAATTTGTTTATAAAAATTCACCGATTACCTGTATATGAAGAGAAAAATCCTATTCACATAGCAACAAAAATAATAAATGCAGTAACATTCTACTGATGAAAATTTCTAAGTTTAAATCAAAATTAATTTTTTTAATTATAACTTTGAATGGGTAATAGCAATGGAGATCACCAATTATTTCTTTAAGGATTTTTAAAATTTTTTATATATCTAGAAAAAAATGAAAAAAAAAATAGCCAAGCCATATTTTTAAAAGAATATAAAATTCCAAGGCAAATATTAAATAAAAATTTTGTCCACAGAAGAACTGACAGAAAAAAAAAAAAGAATATAATAGAATAACCAGGAACACATATTATTGTATATGTTCTTAATTAGCAATAAACAGATATCACAACTGAAGAGAAAAAGTGTCAGTCAATAAAAAGTGTTAGGTTAATTCAGATATTTATTAATATTTTTGTGAATACGTGTGTGTTTCATGTATTTTTCATAGTAGTATCTCACAAGCAGCTTCAATATTTAATTATAAATATTGTTTTATTAAGTAATTTAGGAAAAGTCTTCATTTTTAAAATAAGGTGGTGGATAGATCATTCTATAAGGAATGACTGATAGTCTTATGTTCAATGGATTGTGGATCAGTCTATAGGCTCATGAAAGCTAAGTATGCACATCACTTCACAATTTCATTTTCAACTTGGCAAATTAGTTGTTTGATATTGATCATGGTGGGTATATTTATACCAGGGAAATTAGCAAATATTACATACTAGGCATGCTCGCCCTGAAAGAATAAGAGTTTAAAGGCTTACCAATAATACTACTCTTTATACATTTATAGATGACATCACTGTTATAACATAAAACATTTGCTCATCCAAAATAATTCCTAATGAGTAAGAATTTCAAACAGCATGTAGGAATTCTTTGTGGAAAATTGGAATGCTGTGAAATTTTATCTAGCATGACCATAAATTGGAGATTGAGAATACTATGGAGATATTTGGACCTAAAATTCTCGGTCTTGTCTCAAATGATCTAGAACAATTACACTCAACTCTAACTGTACATTAGATTCATGTGAGGTACTTGTTGGGAACATGGTTCCCTAAAGTTTCTGATTTAATTGGTTTGCAATGCAGTCTAGGCATCAATTTCAAAATTCTTGAAGGGATTCTATGGTGCAGCCAGATTGACTGAAAGGGTCATGGTTTCAGTAGCATGGATATTGGAAGGAAGAGCCCTGAAGAGACTTATCTGTCTGGGAAAATGCTTGGATACTGATCGATTATCAGGGAAGCCTGAGTGAGCAAAGAAGAATTGGTGAGGGCCAGGGTGCTATAGTCATGCCAAAGATATATTTGAGGATTTGGCATTTTCTTCTGAGTGAAATTAAAACCACTGAAGAGTTAGGAGCTGTGAATGACAATGGTTTAGAGTTTAAAGCAACTCACCTCACTGCCTTTTGGGGAGACAGATCATTTAGGAAGCTGTTGCAATGATCAAGAGAATGAATATTGACTTAAAGGAGAATGGTGCAGTGGGTAGTGCCGACAGGATTTTCTGAATTCCGTGAGAACTAAGAATTCAGCATTTTTAGCTAGAGTAACTGAAAGTAGGAAAGCTGCTGCTAACTGAGATAAGAAAATTTATAGGAGTCACAGATAAAAGAAGAACATAAGACTATGGTTTCAGTTCGCTGTGCAACAGTTTCAAAGGAGAGAGGAAGATTAAGGCTGCTCTTAGTGGATTCAAGAAGGATGGGAAGAAAAGAAATTAGAGAATGTATGCAAACTTTTCCAAATAGTTTTACTGTAAGAAAATTAAAAAAGGGACAGTTGTTGAAGGGCAAAGTAGTGTTAAGACTTTTTATTCATGGAATATATAAGAACATGCCTGATGATAGTGAAAATTCAGATGGAGAACTGTTTTGGATGAAGAACATAAGAAAAAATTTGCTGGTAAGTACAGGCAGATGTACTGTAAGGTTAATGGAGTTTAAGCTCATGGAGCCCATTATCATTTTTCATATGTTCCTGGCCAGCGGGGAAGGGTGGGGGTGAGGGGGTAGGTTGCCCTGGCAGTAGATTGATATTGGCATGAGCAACCATGGTTTTTGTAAAATGCTCAAATGCAAAGTATTTTAAACAAAGAAGGTTAGATCAGTTTTCCTGACCAGTTAATCTCCTATCCATTTACTTTTGCCTCAGTTTAGACAGTATCAGAATTGCCATAGACATTTTATGGATCAGGCTGAAAGGACTAGAATTGGGGTTTTATAAGATACATTATTTAGTTCATAGTCACTTCTACACGTTCTTATGTAGAAATGGTTTCCAGACATTTTATCTCCTACTCTACCAGAGTACTGACTCACCTGACATTCTGACAAAAGTGACAGAATCAGAGGTTATAACTCCATTGAAGTGCCTTACAATGCTCAGTGCTGAAATTAAGTTAGCAGTAGGTTAGTAAAGAGTTTATAATAATATGTGGAAGCAGAAGCTAGTCCTTGTAAAATTCTTCAGATCATCAGATAACTACAATGGGAGTTAGAAGATTTGCTTCCCATTGATAACTAGTCATAATACAATTTTTTGTTTTGTTTTGTTTTGGGCTCATTTGATAATGCCATATAAAAATCATAATTGTGCTACATAATGAAGTCAGTTTTTATATTCTTCTTTTTTTTACTTTCATTTCATTTGATTTTGGCACTGATGGTTCTCCATCCCTAAGAAGGCGGCTCTGCTCACAGTGTGATGTTCTAGTGTGGTTTAAATCTTAACGTGGTCTGATAGAGGAATAATTTTCCAAAGTTCTTGCCACTCATGAATTGCTCTTGAGAAAGAACTTTGTCTTTTCTTTGAGCATTAATGTAAAGAAACAAAACAAAACAAAAAATCCCTTCTTTATCCCCTCCCTCCATGTTGTAGAGAAATAAGTGTTGAGAAAATATTTCTGATTTTCAGAATATGTCAAATATTTTCATTTTTAGGTGATGCAAGTATCATTTTCCTTGTTTTTATTTTCCTTTCTGCCTTCTCTATCTACTGAACTCTTCATCTCTTAAACTCTAATTCCAATGTTATCTGATATGAAATCACCTTTAGGTCAAGCCTTGAATTGTAAGTTTTCATAGCACTCTGACATTTTCAAGATAGTATGAATATCACTCCTAGTAAAGTAATAGATTAATTGTATAATTGTTTAATTTAGTTTTCATATTTTTCTGATGAGCTAAACTGCTTCAAAGTTTTCTAATCGTATCAAAACCAATAATTCATTAAAAAAATTACATTTTCCAATAGTGGTAATAAATAGATTCTTGAATGATTCAAATCTACAGTTTATTTAAAAAATGAATCATATGAACATGTTGAAAAATATTTATTATTTATCAAAGATTTATGACAATATTAATAAAAATAACATCCGACCTGTTATATAACATCAACTACAAATTGGTGATTATCGTCCATTCAGAAAGTATTTAAGATTTGCCCCTGATAGAGGTGAAATCATTTAGCTCAGATGTGAACAAATAACCAATGTAGATCTTCCCAGTTTAATAACAATCCCAAACACTGACATGATAGTGCCAATATTCAAATTTAAATAAAGTTTTCTAAACTATGAATAATAAATTCAAATTGTTGTCAACAGCGCTAAAAGGTGATTAGATTATCATTTTATTTATTGTATAGAGTAAAATTATAAAAATCTTGTTTTATGATGAGTTAATGCATATGCAGCAAAAATATGGGGGGAGCATCATAGAAACATACCAGGCTATTAATTAATAAAAATAAATAATTTTTCTGAATTTTAAGATTCTTGTGGTATTTTTCTAACATTTTATACTTGAAATCGGCTGTAATTCATTTGTCTTAAATGAATATTTACATGTACATCTAATTTTATATTTACTATTTTGTACTGTTTTTCTAAAATAGGATTCTAAAAATTATAAGTTCAGATCCCACAAAACCTGAAACTGTTCTGCTGGCAAGAAGTCCTTGGAAAGGTAAAAGAAACACAGTCCACTCATCAGAATTAGAGAGAAGATGGAGTACATGAATAAATATGCAGGGAAATCAGTAGAAGAGGTAGTAGGAACTTTTTGAAGTTTTCTTATTGTTTATGTTTTCTCACTAAAGCAGGAAGCAAGGGGGTTACCAGAGAATGAAGATGAGAAAGCGCTTGTGAAAAGGTTGATAAGTGAGAAAATGGCATGAAAATGCCCGAGAGGGAGAGCGAATGAGACTGAAGGCTCATTTGAGGCTGGTGACCCTGAGTGTGAAGTGGGGCTACTCACTGGTGCTATGTGTGGGAAGATGTAGAGACAGGCAAAGAGGCTTTATTTGTGTGATTTCATCAATCCAAGAGAGAAGACCAAGACTAAAGAGTAGATATGTCAGTGAGCACAAATTTGCTAAAAGAAAGTTCATTTGCATAACAAGGGGAATGAGAACACTAAAGGGAGAAATAACAACAACAACAACAAAGTATTGGTATTATTAGGTAGGAGTTCAAGTATTTAATAAAGCAGCCGCAATTTAAAGTTTTCAATCGAATTACAAGAAGTCAGTAACCAATTAATCAGGAAACATTCCACTTCAGTAGCCCCCTGGTTTGCCATAAGGACAGAGAGCAAGCTGCTGGACTCTAAACACTCGAGCCCCCAAAGATCCCCTCTTCGCTTCCTTTTGGGAAGACCCGCCCTTAACCTCTGTTAAGGGCACCTTTATACATAGCCTCACTTGTTTTCTGCTGATGGTACTGCTTTCTCTGTTCTTTATGTATGGATTTTGGGTCCTCGTGCAGCTCAAGCAATGTTCAAGTTGAGTTATTAGAAATAAGGGAAGCTGTGTGGAAAACTGAATATTTTGATAGAGATAATCATCTCCATGTTACCATTATTGTAATGACAGAGTCTAGTATATGACCACTAGTGGTATAACTAAGAGGAAGAAATCAAAGAACTAAGTGAAATATCCTCAATCAGTCATCCAATAGGTTTTGAAATCTGTAAGAATTATGACAGGGATAATGTTGTAAAGAGTGGCAATGAATTCAGGATCCTATTGCTGACAGCAACAAAGAGGTAAGTAGATGATGTAGCTTAAAAAACGCAAAGGATAAAGTTTGGAGAGTTCCCAGATTCTGGAACTTGTGGAAATGAGGATAGACTGATGTGTGGAGCAAGTGTGGATGATCTAAACCCCTTTACTGCACCTTGCACTTTGCAGCTCCTCCATCAGTCTGTTTCTGAGTTATATTCTTTTGTAATAAACTGGTAATCTGGTAAGACAAATGTTTTTTTCTGAGTTCTATGAACTACTCAACAAACTATTGGAACCTAAGGGAGAGAATCTCTGCTTTATAATTAGTTGGTCAAAAGCAGAGATAACAATTGGGACTTGTGACTGGCATCAGAAGGAAAAGGCTGGTACAGTACTGAAGGACTAAGCTGTGGAATCTGATGCTGTCTCCATGCTCTCTCTAGTGTCAGAACTGAGGTGGAGTCTAGGATACCCTGCTGGTGTCTGAAAATGGCTTGGGGCATAGGGATGGGAGGTGGCGTGGGGAAATCTCCTCCCCATAAGGAATTGGGTATAGAACGCTTAATAGCCCAGAATTCAGGAATTCTGCTCTTGCCCTACTCCCTGTCATTTTATATTAAACATTATCTGGGGTCCCCCCATAACATATGCACACATCTCTAATCCCAGTCTTTTTCATAGTCTTTTAACAGCCTGTTGTCGTCACTTCCCAGGAGATTATCAGCGAATCTCCAATAGCATTGTATTGTCTATTTTCTTCCAATATATAGATTGTTCTCTTTATTCAAACTTGTTTTCTCTTATGGATGGAAGCTCACAGCAAAAATTCCAAAACCTGCTTACATTTCTGAGAGATAAACTTTGAAAAAATTCTGGTTTTTTGAAATAAAAAAGGAGGGAACCCATTTTTTAATTAGGCAGCATCTTACTCAGTAATGAATATTTATCCTGTTTTAAAGTATTTCTTTAAGAGAAATTCTAAGAAGTGGAATACTGAAGCAGAATTACTTTAAAATTGCACTGTGTTTCATGCACATTTGCAAATTGAACCCCTTAAGTTACTCATAGAAACCAATAAATACACCATTTTGCCTTCATTATAGCTGGCATTATTTTTTAAAAGAATATGCTTTTTATAATAGTGAAAATAAAAACTGACAGTGACTAGCATCCTCTTATTGCTTTTTTTTGATGATATTCTGTAATTTTTCTAAATTATTTTATCAACAAACAATTGAAAGGAATTCAGTTTGTACATAATTCTCATCTGAAACAAAAATTATTGTTTAATTATGTTATTATCCATTGAGAATAGTCATCTGAACAGTTTACGACCAGGAAGTACTCAACTATATGTAAAAGCCAGATGCAGTCAATTAAAATGCTTCAGTGAAGCTGAAAGAGTTGCCCTCTAAATATTTATTCTGATTACCTGCCAAGAGTAATGTATACATACCTACGACCTGAGCTTTAAGATGATAGTCCTAAGCAGTTTGAGCTATTTAAATTTTAGTTTTAAGCAGTTAATGAAAGCCACAAAATTAGTATCAGCCAATATTGATGACTAATAAGATCAGGTGATTCAAATGATTAAACATGTTGGGTACTAAGGACCAGGAAATGGCCTCTCCTTCCAAATCATCAAGTGAATTGAATTATGACAAAGTTAAGCTCATGAGAATTACAGCTGCGATCACTTTTCCTGTTAGTTCAATATTAAAATAGTCATTTTTGTGAATGTTCTCATTTGTCTTCATCTTGTTTGTCAAGATAAAATTGGAGACATACAAAGTGTGAGTAGTTCTAATTTGTTCCATTCAAAAGCTGTAGAAAATCTAGCTAAATTTAATCTCCCTTTTGAACTTCAGGTTTCTATATTCAGTTACCCACTGACTATTCATGAGACTCAAATTCAAAACATGTAAAATTAAGCTTTCCTTTTCTCCCCATCCCTTGGACTGTGTCTGATGTTCCCTATCTCAGTGAGTGGTTCCACTGCCCTTCCAAATGCCTAATCCAGAAAAGAGGAAACTCAGTCATCATTCTTGAGTTCTCCCTCTTCCTTAGTCTATGTATTCAGTTTCCCGCTTCTCTACAGTCTCACTCCATGCTCTCCTTTGATATTTATTGAAGATCTAAATTATGGTGAGCCAGTGCTTTAAGACTTAAATGTGTATGCAAATCACCTGAGATCTTGTTAAAAAGTGACTACTGGTTCAGTAATCCTGAAGTGAGGCCTGAAATTAACAACCAGGTGGTGCCAGTGCTGGTTTACAGACCATACTTCGGGCAGAAAGATGCCAGAAAAGTGTTTCAGAAGTAGGGGTACTACAATGATCCCAAGTTCCTGTCTTCAGGGAACTCAAATCCTTGTGAAAGGAGACAGAAAATAAGCAAATATACCAGGTAAAAATAAATACTATGAAAAAATCGAGCAGAGTTTTACAGGATGAAGGGGAATGGGTGGTGTGGATTGTTAATTTAATGCCTGGTTAGGGAGATCAAGAGAGGCAAACACAGAGCAGTTAAAGTTTTTATCTACCTTAAAGAATGCCTTTGTGGGAACGGAAAGTCTTCATCTGACAAACAGGTTAAAGGGTGCCTCTTTTTTCAGCCAGCACATTCTCATGTGGCTTATTCACAGACTCCAACCAGCTTTGTACTGACTTTGACCTGTACAATCTTCTGGTCCAGGAAGAAGAGTTCCATGCATGCAGTGATTTTGTTCACAGTGCAAATATTTTCAAAATTTTATTGAGAATAAGGTAATAGTCATGCCAAATCCTATGTTGAGATTCACTTGTAAATCAAGAGTTACTTATCTCCACACATATGGAACAAGCTGTTCTGCACAAGAAGCATATATACAGAAGAGAGTTTTGGAAAATCAAGTCCCTGTGTTGTTTCTCCTATTCATTCCCTAGCAAATATTATCCACAGCTATTTCATGTAGGATGCTGGCCAAAACAAAGAAAGCTAGGTTCTCTTTCTTTTCAACTTGAATATATGACACTAAATATATTCTAACAAAACACAATAGTTAGGAATATCTGAATTGTATAATGAAGGCTCAGAAACACAAATCTGACATCGATCAGGTTTGTCTCCTCAGGAAATTTCCAGGGTGATATAACTGCTGGCAATATTGACTGCTCCTCTTTTTCCAACAATATTAAATTTCTTGTAGGAATTATCTTTTATAAATTGTACACAAATATCGATTGTAAGTTAAAATACAAAAAAATTAAAAAGCTCTACAGTAAAGAATATAATCATATACTCACAGTAAAATAAAATATAAAAAGTTTTTAATACATAAGATTATTCACACTGAAATTACTCATGTAATTCCTTCATCTGGAATAGTCTCTCTTTCTTGTGCCAAATTTTGAATCTGTGAGCTATGGATTGGCTGACCATATTTCCTTGACACAAAAATGGGACATTGGCATGGCAGAAAAAAGAACAGGCTCTGTGCACTGGTGGCTAAGGGGAGGGGAGAAGGCAGAACAATCTAAGCAGAAGCAGCCATGCCAGCAACAAGTAGGTACTATGTGATGCTGATGAGTGATGACATAAAAACAGCATGTGGTCTGACAGGACTTCATACAAACAGGGAAATCTGGCACCCCATAAGCCCCGCTCTAAATGCCTGCATTCAGCAATTGCTGCTTTAACCATCCTAGTGCCAGAAATGTCCAATAAATGGCACAGTGCCAAAGATAGCTCCCACAGTGCCAGAGATAACCCCAGAGTACTACTGACTGAGGCTCAATCATACTGCAGAGTTATGCTCCCTTTGAACTGTCAGTACAAGGTGGGAGGAATTCTTTTCCCAAAGCTCCTGTTTCTTAATGGGGCAGGAACAGCAGTAACAGCAGTGGCCCACCACAGTCAGTGCAGGCAATGGTTCTCTTTAATGCGGGGCAAAAGGGGCAGCTGCTTTTGGGCCCCCTCAACAGACTGGACCCAGGGAAACTCAACTGCCCCCTTTTTCCTGCTTTTAATGTGGCCCTGGTTTACAAAAACAGGACAAAATTGATATTTATATTAAAATAACAGGATGGTTAGGAAATATGAAAAAGAATGGTACTGTCCTGTCAAAAACAATACATATGGTCAGATAGCTATGAACAAGTTAATTCTCTGTCTTTAAAGTTGTTATTGACATTATGTTCTCCAAATTTAGTTACCCTGAATAATAAATTTGGTGTTACAAATTTGGAGAACTCTTGGTACAATAAAGCTTCTCTATGTTTTTAAATTTGTATTATATCCCCTCATATGGCTGTGCTTTCAATAATAAGATAAAATAATAAAATATACAGTGCATTTTCTTGAGAATTGGAGCAAATAATAATTATTTACTCTGATTCAGAGTTTATTTATAACTGTTCCATCGTAAAGTATACATTTGTATTTGTCAATAAATATAATTGGGGATCTCCTAAACAAATGCCACTTTAAGGGTTATTACAGGTACAAGACAAACATTTGTACAACTATCTTCCTTCTATTTGTCCTAGAAATACATTCAGTGTTCATTCTGAGTGACCCATTTTTATATTGCCCCTGATTTTCTGAAGAAACTATAGATAGATGCATATATATATATTTATAGATATGAATATTTAAAGTGACATGAATAGTTATGTGTATATATAGACATATTTACATGCACATATATATATACACTTACCATTTCTGTATAATTCATTAAAGATTACTCAGATTCAAACATTAACTTTTATTTACAAGTATTATTTAAAAAGTTAGATTTGTTTTTGAGAAAAGCTTATTTCCTGACAATAAACAGTAGTCCCAGTAAAACATAAGAAAGGCCTGTTTTCTCCACTCTAGGTGTGTGATAGTGCCACCTGCTGGTGTAGTTGAAGCAAATATCAGTATCGTAAATGAACACAAGCTAAGTGATGTACAGTACAAAAGTGTATTGTCAGGAAGTAGAAAATCAATGTTAGATAAAATTTAAAGTATATGAAGTTACTTCCCCTGATTTTAATTTTATTTTCTACAGATTTGTTTTAAAATGTAGCAAAATCATCCTAAGATCTTTATTGAAACTTCTGTCATAGTAAATTCCTTCCTAATAAGGTATTTACAACTTCAGGTACCAAGATTGCTTGTAACTTTTTTGTTTGAGCTTTTATAAAATTTCTTGCATTCCCAAACAGAATATTTGGTTGCTTGTATCCTCAAACAGAATATTTGGGACACAATTTACCAAAGAAAGAAAGAACAAACTTTATAGTAGAGTTTCTGTTTAGCAATTGAACAAAAATGAAGGACTGCTAGGTTAGTGAAAGCGAAGTTGCCAACATAAAATTTATAAACCACTTCCTTATCCTGCCTGTTAGTTATGAATATACTTACACTTTTTGACCTTAAATATTCATAAGTGAGCAGCTAGATCTGGTTTGTAAGGAGAAAACTAAACTATAAAATATTTGCACTGGTGCCTTTAGAAGGCTTTTAAAGTGTACATTGTTTTAAACTCAAGCATTGCCATTTTTAATCCTGAATACTCTAATTACCCTCTTCTAAGAGTATTTATTGACATAGAATAGTTGCTGTAAAAAAGACAAGCCCTTTGTTCCCTTTTTCTATATTTTGAACCTGGGTAATTAGTGTTATTTCATATCCGATTCGAACCATATTATGAAAGAAAAGGATAGAAATCAGTCCAAAGACTGCTTCAAATATGTTCATTATCTGGAGACTGCTCATTAACAGCAAGCATGCCCTTGTGAAAATTAATATTTACAAACCCTATTTAAATGAGGTCAGGAGGCCAGAAGACAGTGCCTATGCATGTGCAGTCAACAAACTACAGGACCCGACATGCTTTGCATCTCTGAAAGGAAGTGAGGTTGCTTCCTTGGCATAGTAGAAGGAAAGAGGTTCTCTAACCGGCTGCAGCAGTGACAAATGATATGATATAAAGCAGATGTTGACTTTAGTTCTAGTGGAGAAAACATGTCTATTGTCATGAGACTGCAATTTCCAAACTTCCTTTTCTGTTGTTATTTTCTCCAAATAAACCCATTTTGGGGGTAAAATAACTGACTATTCTCTGCTTCAATCAACATCCTCCATCAATTTTCCCCTGTATTTCCCAAGTCAATGGATGAAGTATCACTATATTCTTATGTCATTGTATTTCACTCTACTAGCTTCTCTTTTTCTCTAACCTCTTTATTCATGGAAAACACCTAAACACAACAAAAAATTAAAACTTTTAAAATAATCACAATGGAAGCATTAGTGTTAGCTCACAAAAGACTTAAGATTGAATGCTAGAGTGTTTCTAGGAAGAGAAAAGAGAAAAGGGTCTTGTCTTAGAAAAAAAAGATTTTAAATGAACAAATGAACAAAGAACTTATTAACTCTCAGTAACTGATTCATTTGCCCTATTTTGTCAACATCTTTTGACTAATAGTCAACTGCTCTTTCCTTCCAAGAAAAACTATAAAGCAGATATGCTGAATTGTAGACAAAGTTTATGTAAATGTAGTAGTTTCTTCAAGTCAACTTTATCAGCACTTCTGGAATCCCCTACTTTGTACTTGTGTCTTCATGTTCTGCTCCAGTTTGCACCAGTGTTCATACAAAATGTTGAGTGCTTGGGACATTTGCTGCCTCTGTTAAACACAGTCAACAATACACCTTCTTTGGACCAATGATCATACTACTACTCTTTGATTCTTTTTGCTACAT
Organism: Solenodon paradoxus; assembly: GCA_004363575.1. Taxonomy (NCBI): domain Eukaryota; kingdom Metazoa; phylum Chordata; class Mammalia; order Eulipotyphla; family Solenodontidae; genus Solenodon; species Solenodon paradoxus. The sequence goes on from RJWH01000547.1 coordinate 651,242, forward strand.
GTTTTTCAGTATTTCTTTTCACTCCATATTAAATGATGCAATTTTAAATGCTGATGTCATAAATAACCTCAAATTCCTTTAAAATATTCTGGGCATAAAGAATACTCAGTAAAAAAATAAAGGCCTTTTCCCCCTTGAAGACATTTTTCTGAAAAAGAGTGGTCACTAGTGCTAGTTATTTAATGAATTTTTTGTTAAGGCTTCAAGTGACTGACCCCTCTTAAAGCTTTATTTAGTCCAAAAGAAGTAATATAAATATGAACTTTTTATCTGTTTGATATATTAGTACTAGAGAAATTCCAAGGTATGGTGGGCTTCTAGAAGTCCCTAATTTATGGGCTTTTTTTTTGCCCCAAATCACAAATGCCTCTGGGAATTTAACAATGACAACTCTCGCCTTGTTTCCATTAGTATCACAACTCAAAAACAGCTGGTAAAACTTTTGTGGGCTTGCTAGTCTAAAACCTGCTATAGTTTCTGTAGCAAAAAATGCTTAATGTTTTATAATGCTTAAATACTCTACTAAATATAAGAAGGCCATCTATCCTTGGATATCAGCTATCTCTATGGAGACATGTTACTTTATATGAATAGAGAATAGAGTATATCAATATGGTTAACAAACTTTGATTTTTAAATGATTTAAATGTTTTCTCAAGTGTTTAAATCAAGGTATTTGTGGCATAACACCTTCAGTTCATCTTAGATATATATGCATATTGAGAACAGTAAATATTATTTTCCATAAGAAAGACTATTTAAGCAATTTTCTTATGATAGTTCTTTTTAATTATCCTTATATAATAGTTTACAAGATGTAGAAATATGAAATGCTATTTGATACTTCCACAAGCAGTAACTACGTATTCTGTAAATATGCATATTCTTTTTCTAACATCTTTGATATACACAAAATGGAAATTTCCTGGGATTCACTTAACATATACCAATGATTTCTCAATACTTGCAGTTTGAGAGGATATTGCAAAACTATTCAAAGTAAATATGTAGATAATTTGAGTTACAGCTTATGAAAAGAGGATTAAGGACGGGTTTGGCGAATGCTTCATTCTAAGCACGTCCTTATAGTCAGATTGTAGGATATTAAGACAGCATTGGTGGCCTGGTAATCTAATTTCAAATCTTTTTCACAATAATAGTTTGGCTTAAGCTTGTGTTCTCATAAATTTATTGCCTAGTTCTATTGCAAATTCTGCATTTCTCCAGACTTTGACAATATGTAGTATATTGAAAGAACCACCAGCAATCAATTATCTGATGATCTGGAATATGTTTCTATCCCTGTTAGTGTATAAACTTTAAACCATTCATTGATCACAGAAAATTTTTATCTTCAGTACAATTTGTGATTTATTTAATACATACAGCTAGTATATAAGTTTTATTTTTATATATGTTAAATTTTAGTTAAAATTTTAGTTTAAAATCTACTTTAAATGCTTTTGGATATTAAATTCCAAAATATTTTGATAAAATCTCATGGGCTATGAATTTTTTTTTCCTTTTTTTTTTTAAAGGAAAGGTGCAGTCAGGAATAAAAGCGAGCAGAGGCAGGCAGGCAGGAAGGGAGAGGAGGAAGAAGCACTTTATTTATTTTATTTAGTTGTACATCTTGGTTGTTCGTCCCAGTTCTGGGACAAGAACCTAGGAACTTGGGATGTATGTGGACTGTGTCCAACCCCTACTCCACCAACAGGCACTATTAATGATTAATAACTGTATCTGGCAAGGTTTTCCAGAGAAACAGAACCCATTGCATTATAGCATATGTATGTGTGTATGGGTATTCATGTGTGTATGTATTTATGCATCCATATATTTAACGAATCAGCTCATGCAACTGTGGGGCTAGCAGGTCTGAAATCTGTAGGGCAACTGGCCTGTTGGAAACTCAGGCAGGAGGTTGACATTTCAGTCTCGAGGCAGAATTTTTTTCTCTATGATGTCTCAGGTTTTGCTTTGAAAGCCTTCAACTGGTTAAATTAGTTTCATCATCTCGTTGAGAGAAATCTTTTCCTATGGCTAACTGATTATAGATTCTGCCACCCCTAGAAGAGTATTTGCTTAAATCACTTGGTGCCGCAACCAAGTCAGATCATATAGAAGACCATCACTGTAACTAATGGGAGCAATTTCTCTCTCTTTTTTTAAAAAAAAAATTTAAGGAAAGGTGAGGAAAGATAGGTAGGCAGGCAGGAAGAGAGAGGAGGAAGAAATATTTATTCTGTTAAGTTGTTCATCTGTTTGATGCTGCCCACCCCGAGGTCTCTAACTTGGGTTCCTGAGCTGTATGTGGACCATCCCCAGTGGCTTTGTCTGCTAGGCTAACAGGGTATGCCTCAATTTCTATTTATTACCTTATTTTCTCACTTTTCCAAAACCTTTGAATAAGAGGACAAAATGTTACAGTTATAATGGAGAATACTATTTTCAAAAAGCTGCTACACTTCAACTTTTGCTAAAATGGAATTACCTTCATTCAACTTTGAATTTTTTATTTGCTTTGTAACAGACTAGGCAGAAAGGAAAAAATGAAGAGAAGTAAATGCTATGAGAGTGGAAAGACCAGTATAAATGACATCATTGTAGAAAGAAAGACGAATATGTCTTTAATGAAGTGAAAAAATAAAAACTTAAAAAGAGCAGTAATTCAAATGAAGGTACTGAACTTGTTAGAGACTTATGAATTATAATACAACTGCTCTGTCTTTCTAATCTATTTTTTTCTCATTGGGACACTATGTATTTGGGGATATATATTTAGACCAAACACACACTAGAGAAATACATGAGTCTGTTTGACTCTCTTAACAGGAAACTTTCCTTCCTACACTGTGCAGATAGATTCTATGAACCTATTCTGCCTTGTCATGATGACTTAATTAACTGGCATTCTGGATATGTACATGTCTTCTCAGCTTTCATAGTATAAAGTCTCTAACTGAGATGTCAATATTGTGAGTTTTTATCAGCATGTGCAGATGAGCAGATGGATTTATGATTAGAAAGCTACTAAGAGATTAGTTCTGACACTATTCACACACAAAAGAGCAAGGAGCAAAGAGCAAACTACCAACCTTCTCTCCAACCCCACTGTACCTAACTCCATCTTTATTCTCTCTTCCTTTTCCTTCTTTTATACCTCCTATGATGCTACCAAATAGTTGTATCAATGAACATGAGAATTAAAGAATATATATTCTTTTATAAAAAGAATTGTGGGACTAGTTTAGAAGATTGCTTTTGAAAACCCTTCCAGAACTAAAAATTGATCATCTAAGTAATTTGCTGAATTCATAGAGGTCTAGATAACTTCCAAAGCCCATATGCTGCGTTAATGTTCTTAAGTAGTGTTACAATGATTATGTCCATGTCCATTTTTAATGTTTTCACCCTGAATGTCAGTCATCAAAATTCGTTGATTATATTTACATCAATGGACTGTTGATATTGTACATATAATATTGACAATGGGCGCAGTCTGGTAGTTTATCAAGTAAATCTACCCAGGATAGTCCACATGCATCCCAAGGACCCAGGTTCACAAGGGATGAGGGAACAACCAAGTCGAACAAATAAATACAAATAAATGCTTCTTCCTCTCTCTTCCTGCTTGCCTGCTCGTCTTCATTCTTGACTGTACTATTCCATTAAGGAAAAAAAATATGACAATGAGTTTGTATTCTTTTCATATTAGTCTCCTTCAGTCAAAATCTAAGAGAAGTCAACAAAAAGAGTTGAATAGTTGAAAGGCAAATACAAATATGAATGACCAATATACAAATAAATAATAATGAAATAATAGTAATGAAGAATGCAATTAAAACATAATAATAAGACACCATATTCTAACAATATGCTGTTCAACACCTTAGGGGGTATTGAGAAATTCACATTCCTAAATAGCTAGGAAGGGCATAACTGGAAAATCCTTTGAGGAACATAATTTGGCAACTTGTATTACAACTCTTAAATGCTCCTGTCATTTAAATTTTATTTTCACAGCAATTTATTTTTAGTACTCTAGTCTAAGCAAGTAATCAGAGATCTCAACAAATATTTATATGCAAAGATTTTCATTAAGGGATTTTATAGTTAATCAAATGTTGAAATTTGATAAAATATTTAGTAAAAATTAACATTAAAAATATAATACCCATGATTATTATGTAGACATTTAATATGATTTTATCAAACATTTTAAACATGTGGAGAAAACTCATTCCATTAACAAAGATATAATAATATATTGACAACAATTATTGGTCAATATATATTTGCTTAATTAAGTAAATACATAGTTCCTAACAGCTTAATATCTTTTGAATCTTATGTATCTTGGTCTTTCCTTTCTTAAATAAACAAATGTGATTTGGGAAATAAGGAGCCTATGCAATAGAGGACTAGAATGGAAGAAGTTAAAAATACCTTTCCTGATTGCCAGAGAAGAAGCTCCTGGTTAAAGTGGTGGTTATCATTACCAAAAATGTCAGATCTCATACTTTGACCAAGTACCTGACATTCTATTCTTTACAAAGAAAAGGAAACCAATGTGCAAGGCACTATGTAAGTATATTTACATCAATTTAAATATATGTAAATATATAATGTATATATATTTTACACATATCTATCCATCTATAGTATCTAGAATTGTATAAAAATGATGAGGCTCAATTTTTTCCATTATCTTCCTTTATCCTTAACATTTTTGTTTGATAATAATACTTAAAATTAATTTTAATAAAGTATGTGTATATCTCATTAAATGGAAATACATTAATATAATATACTGTAAAATATATATTCAGTTAATGATGCAATGAAACTATTTGCAATAATAAAAAAATATATACAGATTATATATATATGTATACATACATATAAAATATATGATGCCACTGTCTCCAGCTAGAAATTTATATACCTAGCTAAGAGTTAGAGACAGAAAACTGGCAGACTTGCGTTGTATGGATAACTTTGTTATATATGTGAGAAACTCCGAAGTTCTGGACAAATTAAACTTCAGCTCAAATACCAAATTTAATGCAATTTTACACAGATGTCTCAATCTAGTTAATAAATTAATAAACATACCTGCTCTTTTTGATTAATACTTACAAAAAACTCAATTCCTAAGGCACTCGGGTAAATCTGGCTAGTGAATAGGATATAATTTTGTTCTCATTATACTTAAGTGTGTGAAGATAGTCCCCACCATGCTTTGATTGGATTTTGTGTTTAGCTTCTTAACACAAAACTATCTCATCCAATTCTAAACTCTCAGTCAAAATAAACCTATTATAAGTCCATCTGATGTTCTATCCTTTACTATATAAATTTTGCAATTTGTGGTAATTGGCTATAATTATATTTTCCAACCATGGCAAATATCCATCATATTTAGCCATAGATCCCTGTTTATTCTATTCTCATCTGTTACTCATGTGATTCTTAAAGTACTCAGTTCCTTCTAAAGGCTATCTGCATTTGAATGAGAAATTATGTGGTCATCCCAATCAAAAGAGAAAGGACCTATTTTAATAAAGGGATCCAATGGGAATCATCAAAGCTGTGTCAGTGGAGATTCTTAGACATAAAGAAAGGTATGTTCTATGATATCATGTAAGCCACTATCAATTGAACTTCATGTGGAATAAGCTTGACTTAGTGTCAGGAATAAAATTACTCAGTGCTCTCTTATAATTTCCTCCTTTTACTTCTACGACTGATTAACATTTTTTTTTGCAATTTGATTTCCTCATTGGTAAACTAATACTGATATATCTCATACCAAGTACCAACAAATAAAAATAAAAAAATTATGTGGTTTCATAAATTATGTATCTTAAGTTTACTGGAAGACAAAATATGCAATATTCTTTCACAAAGGTTTATCTCTGTGTTACATCTCTTTTGGTTACCTCTATTTTTTAATTGATTTGTCTCACTTATTCATACTTTTATGAGGCATTATAACTTATTCCTTATCTTTATAAGAAGCCTGGAAGGCTTCTAGTCCTTTTTCGCCAAAGTGGTTAAGTTTGATTTTTTTAACCTTCACATGGAGTTATTAATTTCATTTTCAAATATAATATTTTAGATTCCAACAATAAATAATAATTGAGGAAGGTGTAGGTGTTCTTTCTTCACAGTTATGATTTCAGTAAATGAAATAATAAATACAGCCTTACCCTTTGAAAGTGATTGTTTAAAACCCACAGATGTACGTATGCCAAGATCTAGTGTCTCCCAAAGCAGTGGATGAGGCCCAGAAGAAGATTTTATGCTTCAGTTAAGACATGATTCTTCCTTATCTCAAAGGCTCAATTAAGAAGATATAGTATAAACCATTATTCTGGGAGAAGTACATATGAAAGAGTTTTATAGGATCATATGATAGTAATATTCTTTTTAATTTAAAAAAAGAATTATTCAACAAGTTCCAACTCCCCTGCACATGATTTATTTATTTGGATAAAGTAAAATTTGGTGGGTTTTTGTTTTGCTTTGTTTTTTAGGAGTTGGTAATTGAAATAGTAGCATAATCATTAGGATAGTACCCCAGTGCCATGAAGACGGGTGGGGGAAGTAGTCCCAACTGATTATTCCATTTCCAACTGCCTCTGAAGCTTTCCTAATTTTTTCCCCTTTGTTCATTGCTCAATTTTGTCACATAAAATGGAATAAAACCTTATTTTTTTAAGTTCCACATGTAAGTGAGAGACTGAGAAAGCCCCTGTCATCTCTGACAGAGCAGCTTTTTCATAAATGACAACACAATTAAAGCTAAAATAATATAAAAAATTGAAAAATCCCTTTTTTGCATACTCTCAAATAAAGCAAGAAATATAAACAGCAGTTTCTGTTTCTGCCAGCCAGAAAATGTTTATCTATTCATTTGAGCTTTGCAGTTCAGTGTATCCCACATCTGTGTGCATGCAAGTAGGATTTGTACGTGTGTAATCCGTGCAAAGCAGCAGTCCCTAAATTTCTCATCTAGTATGTCTAATCACTAAGCTACTTAACCAAGTAGAATACTAAGCTATCACACTAAACAACTTTACAGAATTCCCTCTTTGAAACACTAGGAACATTTACACATTTATTTGATTGGTAAAGGACTAAAATATTATATCGTTCAACCCACCTGAAATATCTTTCTTCCATTTCAATGCCTATTGCTTACTGTTAGATTCCAGCTTCAAAATTCCCATAAATAATTTTCGTAGTGACTTCAACTTGAACAATCTTTTCTTTTTGCAATCTCCTCTATATGTCATAGAATTTAGCATGAAATACTTTTGGGAGATAATTGTTTACACTTTTTTCTTACATGTTCCACCTTCTTTCTTCATAATTTCATTCTGTCAAAACTTCAAGTGTTTCTATGTCTTTTGTGACAAGACTTTCTGTCATATGTCTCCAAAGTTTGAAAGACTAGAGGGAAGGGAGATGTGAGGCTCAAATTCTTAAGGTTAGAGAATAGAGTGTTGTTACCTGGCGAAGAGGAAATTTGCAAACAGCTCCTTCAGAAAAACAGACTTAACTGCCTAAGGTGATTCAATCTCCATAGCTCTGTACAAAAGATTTCGCTGATTGAAGCATGGCAGAAATGGAACACAGAAAGTTAAAATGACTGTGTAGGTGAGAACAAAGTGTATCTAAACTGTAATCAGTGCAACCAGATGATCATCTTCAAGTACTAAAGACCTTGAAAAAGAGTTGGGTTGGGGAACTCCGAACACTTTCAAATTCTCCAACAGCCTCATGAGTTAGCATCTTAGTTAAGGACAGGACTTAATAGAGGTTAGCAAGTTTAGTATTTATTAGACCCCTGAATTTATGAACAGGAATTTCTACATGTTTTGAAATTGTGTCATGGTACCTGCTGGGAAGAAATTTGCAAGGAGAACTAGTTGGCAGAATCTCCTTATAAGATTCTTAGTGTTTCAACAGAAATAGGCTTGAGATCTGACTCCTTCACCTGAACTGTTTTTCTGGACCTCACCTCTGGTTGGTGGTGGAGGAAGATCTTTTAGAGTAAATAGTCATAGAAGTTAGGTTCTGACAGGTGTGTGCTGTTTTGATGAGAACTTGCTTTGCTTTGTAGCTGCTCAATTTCCAGTGTCAGATGTACTGTTGCCTTTCCTAGATGCATAGGAAAGTGTCTTGTAGACTGCCATGGTTTCAAAAGGCACATGATAGAGCTGGACTTTTGGTGGCAGTAGAAAATAGGAGAGTAGACATGGAATGGGGACAGTCAAAAAGATTCATAGGACCCTACCCAGAGCTGTCTCTATACAATGTTTGCTTTGACTATCCTTACCCACACCAACTACCACTTAATGTTCTTACCTTCCCTCAACTCCAAATTACTTTAAAAACCAGTCTGAGTTTCATACTCCAGTTTTTCATCTCCCTTTCCCTCTATTACTGACTAATCTGATTTGTATTGGATAGTACTTAATTTTTTCTGCCAATGTCTTTATTGTTTTCCTCTTTCATTGAACTTCAATGTTTCCTGGATATCTGTACTTTCTGTTGAATATATACATATGTATTTATATATGAATATGTATAGATATATATTCAGTGTGCATAGACATTAAAAATATTGTTAATAAACCCAAGGTCTTGATTACTAACTATGCCAAACATTCACATGGCTGTAGCAGCAACTCAGGTCTGGTATAGATTTATAGATTTACCAATATACTTAGCCCTGAAACTAACTTCCTTCCTTCCTTCCTTCCTTCCTCCCCTCCTCCCTCCCTCCCTCCCTCCCTTCTATTCCCTTGCTCCCTCCCTTCTTTCTTAGAGACCTCAGTTGTATGTATATATATATTTTATAAATATATATATACTTAAATTTTATTCAATATTTCTATTTGTGCAGAAATTTTTCTTGGTTATCTGAGTACCACTTTACAGAGCTGTAAGTTTTAAGATGAATAATTTTTACATATAGATCTAGGTTTTTATATGTGCATACAGGCAAAGCTGCATGTGTTTTCCTAGTGGAACCCTATTATTTTACTTGAGGTAATTATGAAATGAGGTAATCACTGATGCACTTGACTTATAAAGTTGTATTCTTAGGTAACATATACTTTAATCCGATTGCACTTTTTGGTGTATGTTCAGATGCAAAGCTCTTTTTCCAATGTTTTTCAAAAGTATGCCATATGTCACAGAACCATTTACTAAATAACACTTTGTTTTCCTATTGATTCATAATGACACCTTCATCAAAAATGAATTTCTCATGTTGACACTGTAGGAAAGGTTTTTAAAAATGCCAGTAGAATTTGACAAATCATTATAAATCTGAAATATTGAAAACTATTGTGGTGCGTGCTGGTAGAGTAGTGGTTGAGTCCTCCAGGGTTGCACAGTACACATACATCCCGAAGAACTGGGTTCATGTTCCAAGGACAGGAGGAATGACGGGAAAAACAATAAAATAAAATAAATACAAATACTTCTTCCTCTTCTTTCTTCCTGCCTGCCTACTAGATTTCATTCCTTCCTGCATTTTTCCTTAAAAAAAAGAGAAAAAAAAACCCCACAATTTTGTAGAAAACAAATCCATGATGATGTTTTTATCTTGCTTTTTCTGTCTTGTTTCAATCTGTTACAAGTGACCTTTTACAGGTGCTGGGCACTGAGTTGAATATGCTAATGAAATCACTTGGCTTGCAAGATAGTGGACAGAAAAAAGAAACCTTAAACTACTGACTATGGTTGAACAGATGATGTTTTTCTACCTAATGCACCAATATTCATTAAACAGAAGTATGTGTCCAAAGTTCATGTATGAATAAAAATGAATGGATTTTCTAGGTGCTTACATGTTAATCTCCATGAGGTCATCATTTCTCAATATGATTATGATTTGTACTTTGTTCTTCAATATAAAAAAAGCAATTAAAATATTACAAAGCCCCATGAACTCTGAAGAACTTTTGTTCTCATTACTAATCATTTTTAAACTGGATTTCTGTAGTTAATGTGACAAAATTGCATAATTGATGAATTCTAGGAACTTGTTCTACTCCTATTTTCATCCTTCTCATCTGCCTAAATTTTCTCTGCAAATGTTGGATGGTAGAAGAGATAGAAGAATAACTTAAGAAGTCAAAATTATTTGTAATCTTTTGCCTCATGCATTCTATATTTATCATAATGAAATAAATCATTTGATGTACTACATTTTTATTTTATATCTGTCACATGTGAGATATGACCAGCATTCCCCACTATCTGTGTCCATGTTCCTGGTCTATCTGCCACTACACTAGGTTCTCAATGGGTCATTAAAATGCATGGAATAAACTGAATCCTCTCTTGCCCCTCCATCTCCCTTCTCCTGACTCCCTCGCCCTTTTCATTCCCTTCCTTTTGACCCCTCACACTCTCCACTATATTTAACTTCATGGAAAATATATAAAATTAAAGTAAGATAAGTAAGACAAGTTCATTTCACTGTGCATCCATTAATCAATATGTATGTTTATTAAAGGGAAATACATTTTTCAAAACAATTTTCACATGTTTTTTATATTTTGTAGATATTATCAATATTTTAATCACTCACTCATGATTTCTGATACACCAATTCAGTTTTTCATTAGAAATAATTTCACCGTCTTCAGTTTACTATATAATTTTTTAAAGCTATCGTATTTCAGAGTGGTGCAATTTGGTAGCTTTGACCTGATTTAATTTTATATTTCATTAGATGACTCAGCTGAAACTCATCCTTAATTTTCATTTATCCATAGTATTACGGAATATCGATGCTATGGGTTTTATTTATATTATGCCTTCAATTTTGTCATAAAATTTCCAGATCAGTTTCATTATCTTACTCTCATTAATCATCATCCTTTAAAATTCAGAATTTATGTTGCCTAATTTAAAAGAATTCTGTCCAAAGCATACTGTTTACAAGCTGAATGTTCTCTGAGAGCTGTGGGAAGGACAACTTTATCCTCAGAGATAGTTCCTTACTTCAGTGTACAACAGAGTGGTTTTCATTTGCAGAGTCAATCTGGTGCAAGGCAGGTGTCTCTGTGAAAGAAATTTTAATTTTATTTACTCTTTATTGAGTCCTTCCATGTTTTAAAAATTAAACGTGTAGGCTTCTTTCATGAGTAACATAATTGCATTTATTTTTATTTAGAGACCTGTGATCTAGCAAGGTAATTAATCATATATATGTATGCACACATACAATGCACAAATATATGGTTAATTGGATATGAGACATTGTTAAAGGCATGAGGGAAACGTATATAGATTATCTTAATCTGTCTCTTCATTTTCCCCTGTAGAGAAAATGTATTATATTTAATTAATGAAACCACTTAATAAAGAATTAAAGTTAGTAAGAATTCCTAGTAAAGAATCAGTTACACTAAATTGTGAGTTTACCTCCATAGACTTGTTCAGTGACAACACTGAGAGAATTCTAGTGCTTGATGGAAACAGAGGTGAGATCAGCATTTTCAAATTAAATGCAAGAGATAATGGATATTTCTCTGATAGCACTATATAAAATATAAAAGAAGTAGTTTCAAATAAAGAAATATAAATAACAAATTTATATTTAGTAAACCATATATCTAATAATGTTGGGAAAATATAGGACAGAGATCAGGATAAAATGACTTAGAAATCATTAAATTGTATCCATTTAAATAGCAAATAAAATAATGTATTTCAAAGAACATAGTACAAATAGGCGAGAGTAGATGTTTAATAAACAATAGTTGAAACTGAATTTGAATTAGAAAGATCTTATTGTTAAAAAAAAAAAACTGTAAGTGACCTTTTCCAATAACTGGGCACTAAGGAGCACTGTGTATCTATGTGCCAAGAATGGCCGTCAGCACTATTCTTAAATAATGTTCCCAGTCACTGAGAATTTTTGCTTCATTTAATTATGCTGTCACTTAATTCTCCAACATCCATCATGCCATGCATTTTTCCCCATATAAATTATTAATTGTAAAATGTTTAGCCACATCTGATTCTGAATAATATAGATTTATGAACATTTAGGTTATCAGATGTTCTATTCCTCAAATGGTCACACAGACAGTTAAAAAAACATTTTATCTGCTCATCACACTCCAGTATGATCAATAGGAAACACGGAAACAGTATCAACTACACTCGTAAACATGGTAAAAACAAGAACAAGAATAAGTAAAATGGAGATAAGCGATATAGATACAATTTAGATAGTCTTAAAACAGAATGTAATATGAATATGTCTTTAGAAAGTGCTCTGATTTTCACCGTGATTTTTAATAAATCTTGCTTATCTTCATTTTCATAAAACTTGTTTTTCCAAACACTGTGAATTACACACATCTGACTGAATTTCTTAACTGATTTGTTCTAGCCCCCTCGAAAACATCACAAAACACTGAGGCAATCCTAACTAATCAAATACAGCCTTTGATCTCTATCACAGGAAATGAAACACCTTTCTTTCTCCTGCTTTGCATCCCTGTTTACCTGGAATCCCTTTTACAACTCCTATATAGATGATCTTGTGTCATGAACTAAGCCACAGCCAGATGATTATAATTAAATAATCTCATTGCAGTCACTAAGGAAAGCATTCTGCTTCTTTCATCTTCAGAGATGCCTAAATGAAAAAAAAGAGTCAGGCCCACTCGGCACAATATCAATTAATTTGCAGTGTTCTGTATTCATTTCTTGTTACATCATATGATATCCTTGTGTCACCCAATAAGACTACTAAGGAGCTAGTCTTTTTTTTTTTTCCCTTTGTCTCATGAATATAAGGAATAGACATACAACTTGCAAGTCGAGTTCAGCTACAGAATATCTCTTGTGAAAGATAATTATTCACTACAAAACGCACCTCTATGCATCATGTATGAATGCTGTCTAATGAAATTCAGAGCAAAGATTTTTTTCCAACTAAATTAATTCAGTCTGTAGCAGTCCATTGTTTAGACAAGACTTTATTTAAGTGAGTGGTACAAATGATAAATCTACTCAAGAACTGTAGTACAACAGGGATACGGCCCTTATGGGTAAGCATCACTCCTAAGTCAATGTCTCACCTTGACATTTATTTTCCATAAGTAACAAGTTTACCCTTTAGACAGCATTAAGAGCACATTTATCTTCAGAAAGACTACAAATCGTTGACATTATCTCTTCTTTGGGCAATAAAGAGCCTTGATTTCTGGATATGAAAGAATTTAAGCAAGTTGAACTGAATAATGTACACATTAATCGCTGCTTTCACAATCAATAAAGAGCCAAACATGACAGGCATAACTGATGTGTGCTTTAAATAATGACTTCCTTCCAATGGCAGAGTTCCCTTTCAAGTCATATGGCAGAATAATTTTCCTTAAAAACTTCTTTGAGTGAAATTTATTATTTTTTCAAAAAGTTTTGAGTTGTGGGAATACTACGTTTTATTGATACTTAGACTAACTGAAATTAATTTAGATTTGTATTCTTATCCTTATGGGACTCCCCCATTATATATATATATATGTGCGTATATGTGTGTGTATGTATGTCTAACACAATTCTAGTAAGTTCAAATTGATTAGAATTGCAAGTTGGTGAAGACGGATTATGAGCATCGATGAATACACTATTGAATCATTGAATTGGGTTGTTATTCAGCAGCGCCAGTCTCTTGCACCACAAAAAATCATATCTATATTATTTATGTAATATATTTGAGTATTAATACAGGTTTATATAGAGATCCAGAAAGTTTACAGATGAGAACACTGCATCCTTGAGATAATTAACTTTTTTTCATCTCCCTGAAGTCATGTGATAAAAAGCCTATAAATATATATACTTAGATATACAGAACTAGAGTTAGACAAATCTCAGTATGAAAATGAATTTTATTTATATAATCAACTATAGTATTATTTTAATAAAGTACTGTATCAAGAATAGTGATTTGAATTCCTGTACCAACTCTGCTACTTATTGCAAGGTTTTTGTTAAGGCTTCAACCTCTCTATGCTTCAGTTTCCCAGTCTGAATATGGCACCTATCTCACAAGATTAATGTGAGAATCAAAATGTAGTATCAGTTAAGTTTGCTGCCTCTGGCCAAATACAATCTACATACATCTTAGGGACCTAGGTTTGCATCTCAGGACTTGGGGAACAACCAAGATGAACAACTAAATAAAAATAAATAAAAGTATTTCTTCCTCTTCTTATTTCATGTCTGCCTGTCTCTGCATGCCTTGATTCCTGCATACAACTTTCCTTTCAAAAATAACAAACCTATAAATCAAGTAGACTTAATAAGTATTTATTATTATACTCACTTATTAATAATACTAACATTTATTGGGAATTTGTTGCATATCAGATATTGTTCTAAATGAAATGAATATTAATTTTGTCTCTATTTTGCAGGTTAAACTAAGGCACTGAAACGAAGTTATGTGCCTATAACTACACAGTTAATAAAGTATAAAGTTTGTGTTCAAGCCTAGTATAGCCCCAGAATCTATATGCTGAATCACTATCGTAAGCTTCTCAATACTTGACAAAGTGTAGAAAAATAATAAAACACAAATATGAAAAATTAAAATTACTTTTATTACCCGGAGGTATAAAGATTTCATATTGTTTCTTAATAGCGATTTTTTTTCTGGGTTCTGTATTTTTCTCAAAATATTATCTTTCTGTTAAAACTCCTTGTACTTAAAAAAAAAAAATACCAGAGCGCCCTGGTGGAGTGGTGGTTATGTTTGCTGCCTCTGCATGAAGGCACAGTCCACATACATCCCTAGGACCTAGGTTTGTATCTTGGGATGGGAGATGGGGTGCGGGTGAGGGTGGGCTAGCAGCCAAGATGAATAGCTAAATAGAAATAAATATTTCTTCTTCCTGTCTCCTACTGCCTGTCTGCCTACATATCTTCATCCCTACCTTCTCTTTAAAAATAATACAAAATAATACAAAATAACAGAAGAATAGACACAATGAACCAAGCTAAAATATATTCCCGACCACAACTTCAACAACATTCTCTTTTATTACCTTAACATGAAATGGATTTTTCTTATTTATTTGGTATTTTTCAAGTTGTGTTACAATTTTCATTAATTTTTAAGTAATTATAAATGAATTCTAAAATCATAATGAATCTGGCTCCTGAAATATCAAGAGGAATTTTTAAGATTCTACAGTAGCAAAAAACAAGACCTCTGTATAAGAGAATTTACAACAATATCACTAAGAAACAAATAAAAGATCAACATATTTAGCTCTTGCATAAAATATTATGTATGTCAGTATCAAATATAAATTTTAAATACAAACAAGAAATAAGAAAAACTTAATGAAAGTCATGAAAACAATGAAAATTAATATTCTTAATGTACATAGACACATCATTGATAATAAAAGGATATTAAGTATCAAGGCAAGAAATACAAAAATAGCTAACATGTACTAAAACATAGAATATTAGCAATCAAAATGCTTATACCATATAGAGAAACCAAGTAAAAAAACTAAATAAAACAAAAATAGGGTTTTAGCCTATAAAATTGAATTAGTGATAAAGAAAGAAAGGAGGAGGAAAGAGGAGGAAGGAAGCAAATTGCATAAAATGGATCCATTTTACGATAAAGGAAAACCTGGACTGGTGGTGTGAGCTTAATGTATTGTATGCAATGCTGATTTACAGTGATGCATACCTATAATTTTGTGACACAATGTTCCTTTAATAAAATTGAAAAAATAGTGAAAAAATGCATAGTGGTTTTAGTAACAAAAAATATAGAGCTAGCTTCTTAAATTTCAACTATACATAGCCATGTAAAACAATTTTCTAAACTACAGCTGTAACTATGTGAATGAAGAATGTGGTTGCATATTTCTGATTTTAAGATGTTGAAAGTAATTTGAAGCAATTAATAAATGATCTCTTAAATTAAAATGCTAATTAAACTAATAAAATGTCTTAGCATACTACTAAAGCCTAAGTATTCAGACTTAATTACTGACTTGAATGCAAGAAACAGATTAATTTTATTCTACTTGAGCTTTTGTAAAAAGGTAGAACAGCATCAGACACATTTTAAGATGTCTTCCCAGATAATAATCTAACCCTCATAGTCTACAAATGTCTGAATATTTCCGGTGTATACTAATTTATTCCCATCCACTCATAACACACCAGGAACCTTGTTGTGTCTGGAACACACCAATGGTCATGACCAGTCATAATGTTTTTCTCATAAATGTAGACTAAGATGCAGCAGGGTAATCATTTTTGTCTTTCTAAATGTATAAGGCATGATCTGGAGAGCTGTGAAGAGGCCATGCATGAGAATCAACCAGCTATTTTATAGATGACTTTCCATTTCCTTCGTATTCAGTCTTTCTCTATGTCTTGACTTCCTTATTTTCTGTGAGTTCTAAGAAATACCCATGTCTCCTAATACTAATTTTTACTCAACTTGTTTCTGATATTTGAAGGCAAATCATTATAGAACAAAGTATTTGACAAAGCAATTTGGAATACAAACCACAGACTGGGAGAAAGTATTTGCAAAGGATATCTGTCAATGGATCTTTAGTCAAAACAGATAAAGATTTCTTAAGACTCAGCAATAAGGGCGTGCCCTGGTGGAGTAGAGGTTGGGCACCATCCAAATACATCCTGTGGTCCCGGGGTCAGGTCCTGAGACTGGTGGGAATAATCAACTATATGAAATAAATGCAAGCGTTCCTTCCTCCTCTCTCTGTAACTATGCCTGCCACTTCTAACCTTCATTCCTGCCTGCACCTTTCCTTTAAAAAAAGATTAAAAAAAAAAAAAAACCCTCAACAAAAAGAAAACTAGCAACACAAGCTGAGATAGACACTTCACTAAAAAAAAAAAAAAAAAGTTAAGTGACCAATAAGCACATAAATAGATGTCCAACATCATATGACATAAAGGAAATTAAAACAATAATGAGATAACACTAAAATCCTGAATATTGAAGACATTAAATGCTGGTAAGGATGTTGAGCAACCAGAACTCTCATTCATTTATAGTGGTAATAAGAAATGATCCAGTCACTTTGGAAGGAAGTTTAGCAGTTTCTTCCAAAACTCTCAGTATTTATGATCCAGTAATTATGCTCCTTAGTACTGACACGAAGGAGTTGAAAACTTAGGTCCACATAAAAACCAATATACAGATGTTTATTCACAATTGCTAAAACTTAGAAGCAACAAGATGTCCTTCTGTAGGTTAATGATTAACCATGGTACATCCAGAGGAGGGAATATGATTCAGGACTAAAAATACCTATGGGGTCAACATATGAAAAGGCTTGGACAAAAATGAAATACCTATTACTGAGAGAAAGAAGTCTATCAGCAAGTCTCAATATGGCAAAATTTCAACTATATAACATTCAGAGTACACAGTGAAAAGATCATGGTGCTAGTGGTGAGGAAGAAGGCAGAGCACAGAGGATTTTAGAGCAGTGAGACCACTCTGTATGACACTGCAATGGTGCATCCGTCACTACCTATTTGTCAAAAGCCAGAAAACAGAATGTACAAGCGTAACTGCAACATAAGCTTTGGACTTTGGGTAAAACGATGTGTAAATCACTTGTAACAACATACTCTGGTGCAGATGAAGGTGGGGAGGACTCTGCATGTGAGTGGAAAAGGGTATATGGGAACCCTGTATCTTCTGCTCAATATTACCATGAATATAAAACTGCTCTTGAAAGGACTCTGTGTAAATTAACTCACCTCAAGAATATTTTCAAAGACTTTAATAATTTTAGAAGACAAACTGAATAATTCCAAAAATAAGAATCTATTCTAAAGGGAAGAGGGAAGATATTAAAAAAAAAAAAAAAAAAAAAAAAAAAAAAAAAAAAAAAAAAAAAAAAACACAGTTGACAGCACTAAAGGAGAAGACCATCGCAGAGCCATCTATAAGAAATTCTTGACTGTATGTAATTTTAATTGAGCATTTTGGTTTGCATCTCATAGCACTAACAATTTTTTTTTTTAAACCACTGTTTAGAAAAACATTTCCAAGATTGAAGTTTTGGGATTTCAGATAATATAGCAAATTCCTAAGAACATTTAGTTATTTTCCAAGCAGGTTTTACAGTGCTTCATCATGAGTTAGCATTTGGTTCATATACTTTATCAACATATTCTAATGTTTCCAAATAACAGTAGCAAAATCGTTAAGGACAATTTTCAAGTGCTATTCTAATGTTTCCAAATAACAGTAGCAAAATCGTTAAGGACAATTTTCAAGTGCTATTCATTCTAAGTATCATATAATTGATTTTTAAAATATTTAATGCCCAACAGCCTTATCTAATTTAATTTTCTTAGCACGTTCTCTTTATAAACACATTAAATAACACTTTTTTAAATATGTGAAGGCAGAAAATTGCAAGAATTTTCTCAGAGTGAGATAAATGCGTAGATTACTTGCAACCTTCTCTCAGAGAAGACTAATAGAGATTCAAAAATTTCCAAGCGTTCAGATTGAAAAATAAGTCTTTTTTACAACAAATATTTTTCAGAAAATGCCTAATAATTTGGATTCTATTACGGTTGCTTTTTCTATAAAATGCCAATCGTTTTCTAATGAAGTGTTCAAATTTAAAGTTTTTAAAAATGGAGTCTCATCAGTATAAATATGAAGCTTAGCACAAAGCAACCGAGTCCAAGTTATTTTGTAGCATTCTGTACTATAAAATTTTTTAAAAATCGAATGAAGCATAGTCTTTGCTTATGTCAGTAAAATCTATGCATGTAAAGCTACTGCTGTTTGCTGCTGCCCCTTGTACACATTCTAAAAACATTGTTACATTGATTCATTTATATGTAGAAATTATGATCATTAGAAAATCCTGATCTATTTATGTTTGAAACAACTGCTGTGTATATTTTTTTCATTCTCACTTAATGCCAATATATTCTACGTGGAAGTGTGCTATCATGGTTACTATCGGCTCTGGAAATGTCTGGGAGAGCAAGCTCTGGACAGCGAGGACGATATGGGATATAACTCGCATAGATGTTCTGAGATTTGCAATAACAGAACTGCAGAAACTATCAAGCTAGTATCACTCTCCAGTATGTGCTGAATAAGTGTTCATTCTTGATGAATAAGTTGAAATCAAGGGGAAGATGCAATCACTCATGTTTATCTTCTCCATAGTTTGCTATAATTGCATTCAACATATTTTCATTTTGCTATCATCACAATTAAATTGGATTTCATAATTTTTCAAAGTTGGATGGTTGAGTGTGAATCAGTTGCTGGCAATGTGTTTATTCTCATATTTAGCATATCCTATGCTTCTTTCAGCTTCTTCTTACATATGCATAGTTTCTCAAAATTATGTAACATGTACTTCTCTTGTTTTATATTTTTCTACAGATTTAATGAAAATTTATCAATAACAAATGTCATATCTATATATAAATTTGTCATTGTGTTAGTGTAGCAAAAAGATGCCTAGTATTTTATAATTCATTGTAACATTATTTTGAGGAACTTTTTTTTTTTTCAAAGTTCTTGATTCCTTTCTAAAAGGTCTGAATTACTAAATTTGTTGAATAAAGTTTCAGATTTCTCCCTTGCCCTCAAACTATACCCCAGAACCAGCTTCCCTCTAGGGCATGGATTATGTTTGGGTAAGAAGGAAGACAGTTCAGACTGACAAATCAATACCCCTGGGAAAAAATGATTAACATGTATAAAGGGATTTCCCAGCAGTATGAATACCAGCGCGCGCCCTCCTGGTGCTTCAGAGCTTTCCTGATGTATATATGCAGGTAGTGAGATTTGAAACGGCCCTCGGAAAGGTAATATAATAAAACTGATTTGAGGAGAAGCAGTTCTCCTCGTTTTTCTACTCTCTTGTGGGAATGAGTTGCCAACCTTTCACTTCGGCTGATAGCTTCATACCTCTGAGTTCTGAGTCTTCTGCAACTCTGCCTCTAATAATGCATCACAGCGCGACGGAGTGTCTACCAGTCTCCAACCATGCCACCAACGTGATGTCCACAGGTACCAACTCCATTAACAGTCTGCATGGGGCTGGGTCTCAAGTTTTCCAAATGGATGCTTGGAATCTTGTTAGCTTCGAACTTTTTTGCTTTTTTAATTTCTCCTTTTAGTGTAGTATGTATCAAGTTAAATACTAAGGAGGTAAAAGAAGCCAAAATTCTTATGAAACAAGACTAAGTGTAGTGATTCCAGTTATTGCTAATTTATTAGAAAGACCCGATTTCTAATAGAAGTAAACTTTGAGTTTGACTGCTTTTAATCCAAAAACCATTTTAGAGGATAATTTATGGGGAAAGAAACAGGTTAAAGAAACAGGTTAAAATAATTTTGTTTTCAAAGGTATTAAATTAGTTCTTTAAAGATTTAGTAGTTGGTTTTGGGATTATGTTTTCAATCAATCTGAAACTAGTCATATGACACCTACTATATCCAACTAAGTGATTACCAATACCACCAAAACAAAAATGTATTTCAAAAATAAACTAAATCTTACAATAAAGTTAATTTATAACATAATTCAAAATCAAAACTAGAAACAATATAACCTTTGGAACCTATTATGTGAGTTCAATATTTTTAAGCTAGAGGTCTGAAGAGACTTCAACCTATAATCAAATTTTAATATCTTCTTGTGTAACTTTCTCAAAAAAATTAAACTTGAAAATTCAATATATTCTCTAAAAATTAATTAAATAACATGCTGTGCTAATTCACCCAGTCTTTAATTATACAATAACAAGTAAAATGTTTTAAAGTTGGTCTATAAGTTGCCAGTCTTGAATATATATCTTCCATTACATAGCCAAAGACTATTCGCGTTCCACTTGTTTTACAAGCCATGTAAACATGAGCTCATTTTAAGTATTTAGAAATTAAAATATATGTTCTGATTTAAAGAATTTAAATATAATATTTTATTATAATTAAGCAACTCTGAAAAATACATTAATTGATTTTCAGCAAACTTTTAAAGAATCTGAAGATTATATCTTTATATCTCAGTAAAATCATTAATGCAATGATAAAAATGATTTTTATCTATTGGAGATTCTCATAATTTAATGCATGAAGTGTAATTTAATTAAAATTAAAATATTTAGACACATTTTAATATAATAGAGTATTTTACCAAATAAAGTATTCTATAAACATCCAATTACCACACAGATAATCATAAATTTTAAACAAAGATTTTTCTAGAAATTGAGTATGGAATAATACATTGTTTAATATAATGTGTATAAATAGCATTTAACTAGAATGAAAATAAAATTTAGAAATAAAGTAATTATTTAGCAAGCTTTGACTCAAAATCATACAATTTTACTGAAAAATAATGTATTTAGCAAGATATTCCTTTTTTTATCCAATTTCTTCAAATCAGAAAAGCTAAGTATTAAACCTTAGAAGTAAAAACTTTGTAATCAGTAAATATGAAGTGTGTTTTAAGGGATAATAGCATGTATTTTTAATTTTTCAATAAAATTAGTATCATATACATCTATGGTAAGGAATTTTATATAAATAATAGTAAAATGAGAAGAACTCTTCGGTATTCCATGTGTTTCGTTTCTTTTATTTTGAAATGCGTATTATGATTTTATGTGTAATCATTACAATATAAAATCACTTCAGCTCTTTCTACATGTCAGTTGTAAAATTAAAATTCAGGTAGATATTTTAAAATATGAAATATTGATCTCAGTAGAGAAAATCTGTTTTACTTTCCAAACAGAACTCATGTCTTTAATCACTAGATTATATCTCAATATTTTCAAAGGATTCTAATTCTGAACTTTATTATCTCTTACATTTATTTTAGAAGGCATGATTGTATATAAAATTTTATCACTATATTCAGGATATGAAAGAAAAATGAGAAAATAAAATACATAAGGAAAAATTGACTAGTGATTTTGTTATCAGTATTCTATGCTCTTAATCAATGTAGCTAGTCATATTTAAAACCTGATAAAGCTTCAGTACTTTAAATTTACTTTCAAAATGCATTTTGATTCCATGAGGTAAGTAAACTATTTATACAGGAGGTTATGTTTATATACTAGGTTCTTCCTTACAGACATTGTTACTCAAAAAGCAATACACTTATTTTTGACCAACTTTATCTTTAGAATTGCTCATCTATTGTGTGCATTCGGAAAACCTACAGCCTCACGGTTTGATCATCTATATAAATACATCATATATTATTCCAGATGTTTCAGAAATCCTTGAAGTTAGTGCAATGTTTATGATTGTATCTAACAGGAGACCGATTGCCATTTCTTTTGTATTGGAAGAAATTTTTTAATCAAAAGTAAAAGACTGTTTGAATAGATTCCTGTATTAATTCTCCCAGAAAAGATCACTTTATAATATCATATACACAAGAATTTTAGAAGACTATTCCTCTAGTCATTTTGTTGAGTTGCCTTTATTGGATGGGATCTATAAGAATTCTGCACCTCCCAATTAGCCAAGAGCCAAACTGGTCAGTCACCTCTTCACACTCAGAGCACAGGAAAATTAATGAAGGCTATCTTCCATTTTGATGATTTATGATCTCTTTACTTGATACAAACTTTGACTCCTAGTTTTAATGTACTCATTAGAGAATTCCCCCAAAAGGGGACTAAATTATTGGCAAATAGCTTGAATGCATTTTTTAAATGAAACGAATGTGTCTTGAATCCTCATACATTTTCTTACCAGTCCCATCTATTTTGTCTTTGATCCAAACTCCTAAATGTTTGCACACGTATTTCTTGGTGACAACGTTGGGAAACACAGCAACGGGACTTCATTATTCTGTTCCTTCCTGCCATTATGGAAACCAGCCATCAACCTATGGAGTGATGGCAGGTAAGAAAAATTGCCTGTATGTATGAGACTGAGTTTGGGGAAACTTAAATAGATTTCATGAATCTGAGAGAATTTTGAGAAGAATGTATCATGATATTCTAACTTCTTGACTTTGGAAATTGCTGGTAAAACTACCACTTACTGAAATGTTTCCTCATCTGTGATGCCTTCAGAAACCATAATGGTTTTACCTGGCTCTCCCTATACTACACAATGAAGAACTGCTGTGCTTTTTAACTTTGTGTTTGCCTTGTATGATTTTTATTCTAATTCACTACTGTGAGACTACTCATTGTCCACTCGTTGGTGCAATTTATGAAATGGCCTCCAGTAATAATACAGTAGCTACTAGTCTCCTTTGACTTTTAAAATTTTAATGTAAGTTAGCTGAAATAAGGTCAAATTTAAAATTATGCCTAGTGAGGTAAGACAGGAGAAAGACAAACATTGTATGACATTACTAATATGTGGTATTTAGAGAAACCAAGCAAACAAATGAGCTATATCAAATAATAATGGACCTTTAACAAATGAACAAAATCAAACAATAATACACTTTTAGTAAAAAAAAAAAACAGATTAGTGGTTGCAGGCAGAGGAGGAAGAGGGTGGGTAGGCAAACTGTATAAAAAGGGATGGATTGTATAGTGAAATAAAACTGAAATAATCATTAATTTAATGTATTATATACAGATGCAAATTTACTAGGACATACACTAACCAATGTCATGATACAATGCAATGTTTCTTCAATAAGATTAATTTTTAAAAAAGAAAATGTATTAGATAAATATATAAAACTCAGTTCCTCAGTTGCCCTAGCAACTCAATAATCTTGTGTGGCTATCAAAGTAGATATGACAAGTTTATAGAACATCTCTATCACAATATTTCTTATGGATATTCAGTCATAAAGACAAATAAGACACTGAAAGCTAGGACTTATTTGCAGGAGACTAGCAATAGTCGTTTGAAGGTTTGGCAACCCTCTCTGGGCTGCTTCTGAGTCTTAAATGAGATTGAAATAATTGAAGTTAACATAGTTTTCTTCTGAATAAGTAAAGTAACACCAGATCAAGATCAACTACTTATTTATTGATGTTTGTGTGAAGACATTGATGGCACATTTCTTAAGGAAGAGGAAAGTATGATCTCATTACAAAACATATGAAATTATTTTTGGGTATTGCCAAATAAATATTTTATGCAATAATAAAGTACACAGTTTTGATGCACATAGATATCTTTTAGGTAGTCTGTGATTTTTTATATTTACTATTTCAGTAGGGAGAGAAAAAATATGGGTAACAATAAAGCAACAGTGTAAGTCTGTATGTATGAGAGGGGAGAGAGAGATTTTGGGAAAAGAATTATGTATTAGGGAAATATTTTCTAACTGTTGTATTTTGTTATTCAGAAAAGTAATAAAAGCAAAAGTAGATTTGTACTTACAAATGTGAAATAAAATTAAACAAAGAATAAAAGAATTTAGTTTATCAACCTTTAATGTCTCAAAATTTGTCACTTTAAAGCTAAAATAAAACATTAAAACTTTAAAATAAAATATTCCAGAACAAGTTAACTTCTTTTATATTCTATCAAGCAGCATTCTGAATAACCTAAACTTTTCACATCTATGGTAAAAGGAAGACAGATGTTCTTAATGGTTACCTGTAAATCCTAATGGCTCATTTTAATAATTAAGAAATAAGGAAAACCTTATTTTTCTTTCCCTTTGAAAACTGATCATTTATTATTCATGTACTTAGTAGCTAATCAGTATTCATGGTTAATGAGAACAGCCCTCATTGATGAACAACTTTCACTATAAAATAGTAAAATGATGTGCATTTAGCCACTTGAGATGCCGGCGGAAACTTTTTGTGACCTCCATATTTTGCTTATGGAGATAGGAAATGATGAGCACAAGGACGCAAGGCTGCTTTCCCTTGGAGGAAAAGACTTGAGGTCCATTTATAGCGATTCCCAGAAACCCAGATGTACCTTTAGATACCCTCTAAACCCAGCAAGAGGAAGCAATGGACTGAGGGTAAAATTCACCAGAGAACAAATACTTTAAGATGTCTTTGCTGCCACTTTCTTGCTGATCAGTTCACTGTTGACATGAGAAGTCTAACTTCCTCTGGGTTTCCTGGAACTTAGTGAAGGGTCCTCAGTTCACAATGAGAGTCCACAGGCAGCTCAGGCTGCGATGATACAAGTTCGCCTGGCAAGTACTCAACAAACCCTCATCATGGTTTAAAAGGAAAGATTCCTGGAAAAGCTCTTTAAAATGATTTGAAACCTGAGTTAGGATATCAAGGACAAAATGGTAATCCTAAAACTTGGAAGTATCACCACAGTCTTAAAAGAAAATTTTATGATGTCACTTAAAGACAAATTGACTATGCAAGCAGATGATACTTGAATACTTTTTTATGATTTCATTTAAATATGGAATGCTTTATAATTTGTAAAAATGTTGCTATTTTAATGCATAGTCAATATTAGCATTTGCATCAAGGCAGATTAAATTTCAGGGAATCTGAAGTCTCCTGCTGTCATCCCCAGAGAAGCTACATGAATTGCGTTATAAAATACATGGATTCAGAAATGAGAGAGGAAAAGGTATTAAGTACACAAGAAAAGTCTGGTTACCTCATCTGAATGTTCTGAGAAGTCTCAGGGTGTTCATATAATCAGTCACTTCCACCAAATCCAGGAAGTAACTTATCCTCAACAACAAAAATAGATTCATTCTCACATACTCCATGTAAAAGTGAAGCTACAGAAAAACTATATTTCAAAAGATGTGAAATGGTTTTATTTTAATGTGGCTATTTTATTAACCATATTCTTATGCTTACATCCAATTTGAGCATTTTATTAAATTAATAACTCACTGGAAGTGAAGAGCTATTGCTAATATTTTGCTAAGGTTGGTAGGAAGGACTTTCATCATCAGATGAATTACTGTGCCTCAGAATCTAGGTATTGGCATGCCAAAGAAAGGGACTAATTGGGAGCAATAAATTGGCCCCACCATTAATTGTCTATAAAATTTGGTCCAGACACTAAACATTCCTTTGTTTCAATCTCTTCATTTCTAAGCAACAATAAATTCTCCAACTTTATAGGGGTTTAACTGGCGAAATGTGTACCAACTCAGTCTTCTCCTTTAATCTTCTCTTTAGATAACAGAGCTAAAATCCTTTTTTCCCTTCACTGGAAGAATTTAGATAAATCAACAGTTTACAGTATAAATAATAAGAAATGGGATTACGATTGCTATTCAGAAATCTCTTCTAGATAAATACACTGAAGAGAAAATTAACAACAAAATCCCTCAAAACTTTGAGTCTTGAATATCTGAGATCCTTTCTGTTCTCCATTTTCTAAGACTGGGTAAAATTTAGAAAGCAAGCTCAATGCACCGTGCTCTATGATTTCCTGTGGAAACTGACAAAGTTAGTTACATGGTATTGATTGTTAATTCATACAAGATTATATGACAGTCTGGCCAAACCAAGAAGTACTGTGAGAGTCCTTTCTTTAAAAATTAATTTTAAAAGGACAGCAAAATAGTTCATGCTTGGGAATTAAACAAGAGGATGAATGTGCCTTCTTTCTTTCTTTTTTTTTTTTTTTTTTTTTAATGAAAAGTGGATAGTAAGGGAAGTGTTATTATGACTGCAAGTACCCTTTTAACCTGAGTGAATACCAAAGACAACAGAAAAAAATTTGGTAAATGACACAGAGAACTGGTAGATTTTGAAACCCATCTCTTCACTCAACTAATTTTCATTATATATTGTTATATTTATATATGTTATTCTATTTGTTTGTTTGTTTGCTTTGGTCTCTTTGATTTTGTTTTGTTTGGCTTTGTTTCTTTTCCCTAACTTTTCTGGTGTGTTGACTCTGAAAGGAGTCATTCTGAAGATCTCTTGCCTATGTATCGTGACCTTTCTTTCAGCTGTAGTAGCACAAGTTTATTATTAAGTTTTCTAGTCTCTGTTTCAACTACTCAACTTGATCAGTGAGTTAAAAGTGATAGAGAAAAGCAGTTAAAGTCACTATGTAAACAAGTGTGCAGGACTGAATTCCAAATAAACTGAGTTTACAAAACCAAACAGTTGTTATTGGGTAAAATTCATGAATACACAAAAGAGGGACAATCACAATTCAAATATGTGATTTGCTTCACATTCTCTGGGGTGGGAAATAAAGAAAATAAAGGCAACTATTCAAAGCATATTCCTGTGCTTGTCTCTAGTACAGTGATATATTTTACAGTGTCCCCCTGCTTCCCCTGTTCTTTTATGACTTCAAGCCAGTAACCTCAGAGACATCAGTTAACATATGGCAGAGCCACATGCTACACAAGAGTAATTTGTCCCCCATGGTGGTAAGAGACTGTGCCATGCAAGGCAAGCCAACCTGTGCCACCCCATTGCCTGCTTTCAAAGTTTGATTTTGTTCTTCCACACTGCCTCACAAAACTACATACAGAGATATTCAGAAAGGTGGTGGAGAATTCATCTGCAATGTGGAACTGTACTTTGGGCTGTAGAGAATATGCAAGCACTTCCAAGTTACTAAGGAATCCATTTGTGTGCGCCTGTAGATGATCTTGTTTTAGCAAAATTTTGGAAATTGCTTTTGAGACTCATCGCATTTTTTATCTTCTCCCTTTTCCCCTCTTTTTCATGAATTCAGGTTTTATAAAAGATTTTTAAAATATTTTGTCACATATAGCATGCCAATGATCTACCACCTTCCCTCAAATATAAGATTATATAAATATAATATATATAAATACACATATGTATTTTTTAAGGAAAGGTGTAGGCAGGAAGGAAGAGAGTGGAGGAAGAAGCATTTGCTTGTTTTATCTACTGTTCATCTTATTTGTTTCCCAGAATCCTAGATCTCAAACCCATGTCCTTGAGATAAACACGGACTGCATTCAGTGCCGTTACCCACTAGACCACCAGGGCACACCCCAAATACAGGATTGCATGATCAAAACTGCTAATTTGGCTATGCTTGTGATTATTATTAGGAATTTCTGTTTAAAAATTCATTCCAGGAAAATTGACCCTGCAGATAATAGTGGATACTTAACTTAATGAAAATATGAATGCATGTGTTTTCCTTTCTGCTTTGGATGCCAAACTTCTGAACATGGTATTTCTGGTGTATATTTCATGGGTTAATGTTCAAATTTATTTTCTAAAAATTTATTTTTTCAGATTATTTATAACATATAAACTACCTTTAAACTTTTCTGGAAACAGGAGTGGCACACTTTTAATATTTTCACTAATAATTGTAAAGTAACTGTCTGAAAGCATTTTTTTTCATGTAGACACATGTTTAAACTGCAGGATATGCCTTTGGAGATATACCATTTATGGATATTAATTTATGATCATACACACATGTTCAATGTAAAGTTCTTTTAATAAAATATTTAAAAATAAATTTGAATTTTTATTTTATTTTACCTGAGTACAGACTGCTTAGAAAATGAACTTAGGTAGTTATTTGATAGGATATATTGCAGTGTTCACTGGACTTCAGTTCTAGTTCAACTTCATAATTAATTCATCTTGGTACCCAAAAAAGTTATTTAACTTCTGAGTAATAAAATTTTAAATTATAGGTGAAAAATGCATATATTTCTACCTAATTTGTTTATTTAAGATGTCGAACTTGAAATGAACACACTATAAAGGGTGAAGCAGATTCGTAGAAATGAGTGAGATAAAGGTTTCTAATGAATTCTGACCTGAAGGCATGCTCATGTAAAAGACAGACTATAAACTACTTTGCAAAACAAAAACAATTTGACATAGTTTAAGCAAGCTAACTAACAAGTCTTAACGTACATTGCATATACAGTCTTACAGCAATCTGACTTCTTCTCTTTGCTTTTATGACTTCTGAGGAAATTTCATCATTAAATATATTAAGTGACGTTAAATGTTTTTGAATAATGAAAGCAGTGAAGATTTTTTCGTGCATATATGTCAAACCGTAAGTAGATAGTAAAATAAATGTGATTAGTATTCTTGATATATGTCTTTAACTTCAACTAGCAGAAACCTAAAATTGCTAGAAAGCTAAAAGTAAACCCTAGAAGCAATAAACATCTTCAAAACTGAACCATATAATAATTTTTTTAAATAACACAAGTCCTTTAAAATTATTTCCATTCTGTCCATATAACCCACTCTATAGCATAAAGTAGATAATTAACTGCCTTTAAAACAGTGAAAGTAGATCATCTTAGACTTCAAAAGTGACATGAAGTTTTCTAGACAGGAATAATTTCTTTCAATTATTTTTTACATCTGGGAAGCTGCCAAATTTATTTCATGTTAATTTGTTTATTTCTCATGTATAAGTTTACTTTGCTTCAGAAAAATAATAAAGTTCACTGGATGGGGTAGACTTTATAATTACATTTTCTCATATAAATAATAGAAAGCTAGCAATTTGCTGACATACACAATTCTTTGCTCATTACCTATTGACATATTAATGTAAGATTTATATATCCTGGCAAAATACATTACTACTCTTGTCTTTGATTTGTGAATGTATTAATGAAGAAATTATAGGTAACATAAATTCTTGATGTATTTTTTCAGTAAGTTTCCAAGAATCATAATTGCATAATTCTTTAGTCATTTATTTTTACTTTAAATATTTATTTACATGTATAAGAAAAATGTTTAATTAATGAATATTTTGTTTAAACAAAATTTCTTGGTTATTTATTATAAATAAAATGAAATATCTATTAATAAAAATCATAGAGTATTGATAAGGAAAATAGAAACAAATGTGTAGAACATCGGCTTATATGCTACCCACTCACCCATATTCCCCAATGGTAAGACCCTTTATCCCTAAAGAAAAGTTAATTCTGAGAACAATTTTTAAAAATTAGCTGTTTTAATAAGTTGTGTGTGTGCACACATGCATGTATGTGATTTATCATTTAACTTACTGAATTCAATGCTTTATCATATTAAAACTACACTCTTGCCACCTATTTTTGTTTCTTACATATGAATCAAATGATTTCATTGTATTGTATACTTTTAAGAAATCTTGGTGCTGACTTAAAAAAAAGTTTTTTTTTAAAGGAAAGGTACAGGCAGGACTGAAGGTGATTAGGCAAGCAAGCAGGAAGATAGAGGAGGAAGAAACACTTTAATTGTATTTAGTTATTCACATTGGTTGTGCCCCTGACCCTGGGTATTGAACCCAGGACCTTGGAATGTATATAGGACTGCTCTTAGGTGTACTAGACCAGCCCTTGTTGCTGACTTTTTAATAGAATTTTTCAAGTTACCTTTTGTTTATGTCTATCCACTACTTAAATCTATTTAATTAATGTATTTTATGCTCTCATAATTGCCCTACTTTGTGATTTAAACTGTGAATTAAAAAAATGATAATTTCCCGTGAAAATCAAACACTTACTGATAAAAACAGTGGGATTCCTTAATATTGGAAAATCAATTTTCTGATTATAAGAAAACTTTCCAGCATAGCACCTCGCCCTGCGCTTGATTATAACAAACATCACACATTATTTGTTCAGTGAATTAAGAAAATAGAGATCAAAACATAAAATCTGGTTAAAGTTAAAAATCAGAGTCCCAGGAATTGATATCAAGAATAAAAATGTTGGAGAACATACACTTCTAAAGGAAATTACTTATTTCTATTTTCATTATTGGTAATTCTTTCCTTTGTATGATCTTTGCTTTTGCTGCTTCAGAGAAAGAGAAAAATAAATAATCACATTTATACTAAGCTATTCTGACTTGTGCTTCAGAAGACTGAATGTCAGGTGACTTTTAAGGATTGAGAATGACTGTGGTCCAGTAATGATCTCTAGTGGACAAAACCCTTGATTGTACAGAAATGTTGGATAATCACAAATGGCCCCTTCCCTTTCTTTGTTTATCCACAGGTGGCTTAGCCCCATGTCTTTATAAATTTCCTGACCACACCTTGAGTCATGGCTTTCCTCCCATGCACCAGCCTCTCCTCACAGAGGACCCCACAGCTACTGATTTCAAGCAGGAACTCAGACGGAAAAGTAAACTGATTGAAGAACCAATAGACATGGACTCTCCAGAAATTCGAGAACTCGAAAAGTTTGCCAATGAATTTAAAGTGAGAAGAATTAAGTTAGGTACGTATTTGTGAAGAGCAATAGGACAAATAACTTAATCTGCAAATCCTCTATGATTGCTTAATCTCTTACAATCTGCTCTGAAGTCCAAGACAGTCTCATTCCACCTTTCTACTATGGATTCAAATTAGTCCAGTTCTGAAAATTCCACAAAATCCTTTATTGCCTTGTAAATTCATCATGGACATAATATATAAATATTCCAATCATTAGCTTAAATGATTACATTCTTAAATTAAGATTTTTTCAAAGCATAATTCTAGAGTGCCTATTTGTATATATCTTTTATTTGAAATGATGACTATTCATATGATTCAAAGGCATAAATGGGTGTAATTAAAATGCATCCCACTGCTACTTCTTCCTGTTGATCAATGTTGTTAGTTTCTTGTATATCTTTGAAGAGGTATTTTATTTATATATAAGCAAATACATATACTTCTTCATATAGTTGTCATTTCCTTTTCATTTTTCATATAACTATTTTGGAGAGCTTTTAGCATTCATTTTCAGAGAGCTTTTTTAATGCATCTGTCAAATTCCATTTTAGGAATATACTATAATCTATTTAACTAGTCCTTTACTAGTGGAATTTAGATCATCTCCAATCTTATGTTCAGAAAAACAACATCACAATGACTAACTTCATAAATGTCATTTTCAGTAATATAAATATTAAAAGGTATATTTATTTGTACTTTTTAGAGATGTTATCAAATTGGTCTCTGTAGAAATTATACTGGAGTTTTCTACCATAATGAATATCTTTTTATGCCACCCCTCAAAATGTGAACTCCATGAAGTCAGGAGGTTTTTGTTTGTTTTCTTTTTAGTGGTTGATCCTCAGAACTTAGAACTATGACTGACACATAGGATAAGTAAGTAGTGTTGAAGGAAAAATATGCCATTAATCTTTTTGATATTTCCCCAACAGATTAGATCGAGGTGATACTTCATGGTAATTTCATTTTATTTTTCTCTTACTATGAGTCAAGAATGAAAAGTGTTATTTTATGTTTGACAGCAATTTTCAATTCATTTTCTGTAAACTGTTCATAGCCTTTCCTCATTTTCTATTGAAGAACATTTTAACATAAAATAGCTATAACAATTAACTTTGATTTAAATTTATGAGTTGAACATTTTCTGTAGTGGAATGGATTGAAAATGATATTCGTATCTCTCCGTACTTGTGGAATGGGCCACTGGTAATTATATATTAATATTTAGTGATGGACATCATATGTAAACATTTTCTGCAGACAGGTCTGTAACTTTAGGTTCTGAATTAATATGTAGTTACTGTATGTAATAAACAAAGAGTTATTGCTATATGTAATAAACACATCTTTAAAACATTTATTTTCAGTTTGCTGTTTATAGTGCTGTGAATGTTTCAAATTCTATGTTGATGGTTTATATCAACTTTTACCCTAAACATATTTGGGACAATCAAGGAGGAATTTTTTTTTAGGAGAGGTGCAGGCAGGATGAAGGTGAGTAGGCAGGCAAGCTCAGACAGAGAGGAGGAAAAAGCATTTTATTTGTTTGTATTTAGTTGTTCACACTGGTTGTTTCCTCCTGAGTCTGTAACTGGAACCCAGGGGTATATGGCCTGGCATGATTTCCCAGGCAATTCATCTAACCACACTCCACCAGGGGGCATCTCAAGGAGGATCCTTTGCCTGGAGTTACAATCATTACCGAATAATTTAGTACATATGCTTGTAAGTATAACAAAAAAGTTCTTAATTAGTCTTCTATAAAATATGTTTTTAGGGAAAGTAGGCATAATTCTTAGTTTAATTTGGTATCCTGCAACATTATAGTTGAGTTTTTCATTCTGGTGTTATTTTAAATGATTTGTGATTATCACCATATATTTTATACGTTCTGTTTAATGTACCATAGCCTTTCAAGCATATATCATCAGATAGTCAATAATAATGATAAGAGGGCAAGAATTTGTAGTTAGCTTACAAAATGTTTGTGATGCATCTACCCAATATGGCTAAATAGTATGAATGACAGATGTTCCATCTGAATTCTTTTGAGATTTAGGACAAAATTATGTTTTAATTAGAAGGATTATTTAGCTACACTAAATCTTGCAAAATAAATTCAAATTACCAACAACTATATGTTTGAAAGCAGTGTTTAATAGTTGACAAAGATACACGGATTTGTGCAGTAATAGACCAAAGTGAATGCTTCTGGAAAACCTGGAGCTAATGATTTTCATTGTCACTTCCTAGGATATACCCAAACAAATGTTGGCGAAGCCCTGGCAGCTGTGCATGGTTCTGAATTCAGTCAAACCACGATCTGCCGATTTGAAAACCTACAACTCAGCTTTAAAAATGCATGCAAACTAAAAGCAATATTATCCAAATGGCTGGAGGAAGCAGAACAAGTAGGAGGTACTAAAACTATATTTCTAAATACAAACAATGACTTCGATTGGTTGAATTCTAAGTGAGATATTTGAGGTTTGGTTTAGTTTTCTTTTTTGAGAAGAAAAACGAACCTGTTTTATTAGAAAAAGGAAGGATAATGCAAGTGTAGAAATTATTGAGAAGGCAAGAGAGAAAATTAGCTGTGTAACTAAACCTTTGTAGATAATGTGCCATGAGTATGAAATGGGGAAACAATAACACACTGAGATTTTGTGCCTCTCTGCTGTATTGTAGTAATTGAATATGAATCATTTTTCATAACCCAATATTAATGTAAGCAGGGCATTTTGCACACATCAGTCTCTCAGATGAATATTATAAGCAATTGCTAAATGAACAATTTAATAAGAGAAAATTATCTACTCACACTGATGTTAATCTGTGCAAAGAGCAAGGCTTTAGAGCAAGCATTCCAACAAAATTAAGGCTGCAATTTACAGACAATGTCTTTATAAAACTAGCTTTCATTTCTGCATTTGCAGGTGTATCTAGGGTTTTTGATAGAAAACACCCTAGACAGCAAATATTTAAACCAAAAATGTATGGTGCTTTTATTTTGCAAGTTTTATAAAGAAAACTTGAACCCCAAACCTGATAGGGACAAAAAGAAACAACTTACTTTGCTCTGCAATTATCTCTCTTGCTCTATTACAGCTTTATACAATGAAAAAGTGGGAGCAAATGAAAGGAAAAGGAAGCGGAGAACTACTATCAGGTATTTTTTAGATGCTAAAAATTACTAGAGGAAGAAAAACATGTTTTACGAATGAAATTAGCATTTGAGCATAGTATAGTGCAGCCTAATCTATAAATGTAGACTAACTTAGCAGCTCAGATAGGTGGAAAAGGTATATAATTAAACAACATAATGGTGAGAAATGAAGAAGTGGTCATTTTTAACAGTTGATGGAAAAGTATGTATTCTGATTAAAAACACTTTTGTTTTACAAGTTAAACAACAGTCCGTTCTAAGAAGAGTGACTTTCTTTCTGTCTTTTAGCTAAGTCTTGCTCTGGCAATATGGTCTCTGTTATTAAAAATAGCAAAACTAGTCATCAGTATTTCAATAAAGTGACTCCTGGCCTTTCAAACCAGAAAGATTGTTTCTTGATCTTTTTGTAATTTCCATGAAGCTCACAGAGGCAATGCTAAAATATAGGTTTTATTTGGATGGATAATTGTTCACATTTATTTATTGTAAATAATTTAAATGATTTCTTTGGAAATGCCTACAGAAGCATCCACTTCCTTTTCAAGAAGTTGGTGCCCTCTTGTGACTCAAAGTGGGAAAACAGAAATCCTAGGTTCCCTTAACTTCAGTATTCCTATTATTGGGTACAGGTCTCTGCTTAAGATAAGCATCTATCAGCTAGACATACTGGACATTTATCATTGTTGAAGAGCTTTGGAAATATTTTCAGAGTCTTTGTTAACTTTTCATATTAATATATAGAAAATTCAAACTAGCTTAATTTTGATTTGCCAAAAGCATCACTAAATACATCGTCTCATGTCTTCCCTCCCTGCTCCCCCATTCCCCTCAGTATTGCTGCTAAAGACGCCCTGGAGAGACATTTTGGAGAACAGAATAAACCCTCCTCTCAAGAGATCATGCGGTTGGCTGAAGAACTCAATCTTGAGAAAGAAGTTGTAAGAGTTTGGTTTTGCAACCGAAGGCAGAGAGAAAAACGGGTGAAAACAAGTCTTAATCAGACTCTTTTCACTATTTCTAAAGGGCATCTTGAATGTCGATAAAATTTCCTATTATGTAATAACCAGTTTTTTTTCTATTTTGCATCCCTTTCTCTTTGCAAACGAAAATAGAAATCATTTGGTTGACTTCAGATCCATTTTATATCAACTTTGGCAAAAGATTTTCCTTTTCTACTTAAAAAAAGAATAGTTTGTATTGATGAAGTATTTTCTTTAACTCAGAAACCACTTTGTAGATTTTTAGTCATAGGTAACTAGTAGGGATACAACAATGCTTCTTACTCAACCTCTCTGCCCCATGTCTTGCACACACACACAAACACACACACAAGTGCACATGGATCTTTTAAATATTCCTTTTGCAGAGCCTGTTTATTAGCTTTTAAATTTTCAGTCAGTAATGTCACAATTACAGAATATCACCAAAGATCCAATTAGGAAATGCATAGTGTCCTGCTTGACATCAGCTATAATTGTTTGAACTAGAAGTTTAGAATTTATGTGCCAGAGTTGCCTTAGAATTGTATTATTGCATTTAGGAATAAATCTTAATCAGAAGTGACACCTTTGAAGCTCATATCTAGGGCATAGTACCCAAAGAAGTGTTTCAAAGACATTTGCAGAAACATTAATTTATGATCTTTTTATTCTTCCCAGACATTTGTGTTTTTGATGCTTAGCTATAGAAAATATGCTTTCTGGATTTCTGAGCTCCAATCTGCTTTTCTATAAGCTGAAACCGGGATGATGTCTGGCTTGTTTGTTGTTGTTTCTCCAGAAATAGTTAGTCATAGCAGGGAGGCAATCTTTGTTAAATGAACGAAAAGGTGTGCAGCAAACCACAGCTACAAAGATGAAGTTACCTAATTTAAGGTGTAGTCTATTTCCGAAATCTGATAATCCAGAATATCATCTGGGGTCCTAGCAAATAGACTATTACTTTTGATTAATTTATCATAAATAAAAATGTTTGCTATATTGAACTTTTAAATCTAGGGACTTGTATCTTTAGGAAATTTATTTATTTAATTCATAAGAATGCACATCTTTGGAACTTGCAAGTAGAAGCAAACTGTAATGTGTTTTCGGCCTAGTGACTTTGGCATTTTGAATGTAAACATCCTGGCAATGTTTATATAATTTATTTTATATACCATTAATTGGAATGAGATCAAATTTTATTATCAATTTAGAATGTTTACTAAATAAATTATTCTGCCCAGTCTTTGCTTTTTGTGATAATAATAAAGACCAAGCATTAGGTCCAAATCTATGTAGATCATATGTTTGTGCATAATCACCATTAATTGGGTGGCTAGATATTTTGTTATATTAACAAAAAGAGGCAATTTTCAGTGGTCTGATCATCTATGCTGAAGCAAACATCAATACCTAGGAGATGTTAAATACAATGCATATATATTACATACTCACATAAGTTTTTCTTATTCAAGGGTTTAAATTCTATCTTACTCAACCATGTAGATGTATAAATTGCTCATTTGGATAACTCACCTGCTTAAAGCATGCATTAATTGGGGAAGGGATTCTTCAGCTTGCAAAACGCAGGTATATTATGTGCGCATATACATACTTACACAAAAATTCCTATATATACAATTTAAAACATGCAAATTAAAGCAAAATGCAATGAAACATCTAAAATGATAATTTTTCACACTTTAAATATGAATCTGCTGGCAATGTTTAATTTGACTGACTTTATGTAAGAAAAATAAGCATGCATATACTTAACTCATAAATTTTTACTTACTATGGTTACTTACTGAGACAGACTCATACAATTTGTTTTCATTTCTAATGGTGGAAAAGTTTGTCTAATTAGACTTAAGTGTTTAGGGATGAGGGGTGTGTGTGTGCTCACGTGCATGTGTGTACATGTGTGTTTTGGAAGTGGGCGAGAGAGGGAAGTGTGTGTGATATTCCAATAGTAGGATACCTGGAGTCAGACTCCACAATCTTCAGACTTCCTCTAAGGCAAATTCAACCCCATGACTCTTAAAGGAATTAATGTTAAAAGAATGGTCTTAAGTTCCTTTCTGGGACTCAGCTTCTACTGAGAGGAAATTGTAAAGTTAATATTTTTTTTAATAGCAGCAAAAACTTATTCTTGCAGAGTAATGGCACCAAAGGAGAAAATCATCATAGGTCTCTTTCAAACTTCTGCATTCATGTTTTAACATGGGAGGGTCTAAACTACATTTTTAAATTAGGCCCACGGGGACCTGCTAAATGTGGAACTACTGGTCTGTTAAGGAATGTACATCTAGTCAAGGGAAGAGTGCAAGCTCCTTCTAAAGGTATTAAAATGCAAACAAAATATATATCAACGTGCGGATCTAATAAGATTCCCCACTCTGATCTATATGGTTACAAACTTGAGCCCCTTTCAAAAAGGCCTTGCCATAGCAGGTGCTCCCTCAGAGCAGAGTCTGTGTGACACAATCATCTGACAGATGGTAATTTTATGTTTTCTAAGAGGATCTGTGATTATCATTAGGACTGGCATTTTCATACCACTTTTTACTTCTTTGATACTCTGAGGTCTCCATCTATCAGTTTCACATCTGGGAACTTATATGACATTGGGCTGCATCTTTGTGTTAACAGAAATATGGCTAGTCTCTTCTGCTCCTTCTACTGGTAAACTCTTATTCCACTGAATAGTTGTTCAGTTCTCTTGACAATAAAAAGGAAAGTGAGGGAAAGCAAGTTTACAAAAAAAAAAATTATTTTCACAAAATTCAATGTATAAAAATTCTTATTTCCTAATATTGAGGGTCCAAAAAACATTTTATTTTTAGAAAAACAAGTGTTAAAATTACCAGTGTACAGTCATTGCAAAAACTGCTACCAAAGCATTTAAAAAATAAGCCAAGTCAGAATAACTCTACTCTCTCCTTCAGGTCCTCCAAAGTCTTCTATAGCATTGATGTCGGACTGAAATGAAAGCAATTATTAAGACTTATGCATTTAATATTGTTTATGTTTATCCCCCTGGAAGTTCTAGGAAAGGAATAATCAGATCAAATTAACGTGAAACTGATTCTTATGTGTACTTCATTCATAAACTCAGCCCTGTACCAACTGCTAATTTGTAAAAGGGAATTTTTGACAAAATGTACAAAGCAGTTATCTACATTCTCCTTCCAGGAAATTAATAAAAGTAATTTTTTGAAAAATTACCAAATATACATAAAATTTTAATTTTAGCAGAAGTTAAGTAAAGAATTAAAAAAAATAAGGGAGGGGGAGCATAATAGCCATAAATCTTTATTGAGATTTTTTTTTAACAAAATAGTTTTTAAAACAAAAGCCCCCATATGTAAACAACAAAGTAAATAAAGTTAGTTGGTATTATTATTTACATCCAAGAATCAAAGCATATTCTGGGTTAACACTTCATAATCTGTACAATGTTTTGACCTATCAATATTCAGGAAAACTCTATTGAAATTATTAATAATAAAACCTAATCACTGAACATCATACAAATGTTTAAAATAAAAAATATAGTTTAGCTTTTCATCCTTCCCAACCATATGCCACATGCATACTAGTTCTACAATGTATTTATATTGTTAATATCAATCCAGAAATTTCACCTTCCAAAAATGACCAGGTTTCATCCATCTGATTTCCAGAATTTTTGTGGGCTGTACTATTACCCATATAGTACAACATTTTTCAAAATTATCTAACTCTAAATTGTATATCTAATCTGCTACTTTTTCATTGTCTCTTACTTTCTATACTCAAATACATTAAATAACATAGCAACTTTACCTTAAAAAATACTAACACATTAATACACATTTAGGCAGTAATTTCTGACAAGGCTGTAGTTTATTTGCCAGGAAAAATGCTAATTTTTTATTTTAAAATTTAGGTTGAGTAGTATCATTTAATTAAGAACAATGAATTCAATTTACAGGGTTCAATTAAACATTAATACAGTTCAGAGGTTAAACAAGGATTAAATTATAATACACATAGAAAAAAATCTCATTCCTTGGAAGACACCAAAATATATTGTTTTATTACTATAAAATGATGTCAATTCTGTGTTAGGTTGTTGCTAACTACATTCAATTCAATTATATAAGCTTTACAAAAGAAAGACTGGGTAAGTTTTGTAAGAGCTCCATTTTAGTTTAAAATGTAATTCTTCTATCAGTTAAAATAATTTAAAGATGTGCACAATATGTTTGCGCTATTTAAGGCAGGTGCCAAGCACATTTTCAAAGGTAATAAACTTATCAACTAGGATGTTCTCCCAAAGGAAAAGAAAAGAAAAAAAAAAAGAACAGCTCGCGACAGTTCTTGCTTAAGACAGATGTTTCAATACACTCTTCTTTTAGATCATTTAAAAATAATCTGGCAGCTGAACTGCCTGTGGTAATAACACATAATCACTTACAAAGGACAAGCAACAGATACAGAATTAATTACATACCTTTAATATTTTTACAAGTCTCTCTTAAGTTGGTGCCTAGTGGCATTTAACAAGATTTTTGTATTCAGTGTAAAAAGATTTAGAACATAAACTACACTAGGTAATGAATATAATTTCTCTATGCCATGCAGAAAAGAAGTCAACTTTTTACACATCATAACTCCTGAACAGTTCTAATTAAAATCCAAACTGCTCCCATTTTTGCATCATTGTCATTCTTTGGCAAAAGATTCAAAATAGCCATCGGTTAGGAAACAACTGTTCACTCATAATTTTCATTTTTGCAAAATAAATGTATTTTGTAAAGGGAATCTTCCCTATGCTTTGTTTATAGGAAATAATTATAAGTAAGCAAAATATGGCTTTTGGGGACTAATCCACTCCTAAAGCTTTGAGTTGTCTTTCAATCTCTTCATCAGAGATGGTAGCCTTTGAAGTAGAAGCAGATGGTAAGCTTCGGGCAGCTGACGGAGCTTTGGCCATCTACATTAAAGAGAGACAAAGAGAAATAAAAATGTCCATTATCAAACATTTGGACTAGGAAATAAAGCATGTGCTGCAAAGAGGTTTAATTTACTTTTCAAACAAATGTAAAAACATGCACTGAGTAGTAAAGTACAGTTTTTTAAAAGTAACAAAAATAGGAGAAACTATTTGCAACCGAGGAAAGATACTTTTACCTTTCCCGAGATTTCAATGCCAATCTCATCAAGAACTTGATTCACAATATCTTGGCTTTCTTCTTCATCATCAGAGCCATCAAAGATATCATCAAGTGTGTCATTGACTTGGGGAAAGGAGAGAAACAAAGCAGTTACTTTCAAACAAATTTCCGATTAGGTCTATATTTTAACTTGAAATAGAATCTTGATTCTTCCACTCAGTATGCAACTTCAGGGGGAAATCATTTTACTTCTCTGGGCCTCAGTATTTGTAGTGACAATATAAAAAGGGCTTGACCTGAAAACTTTTTCTGATTTGTGAACTGGGAATTTTATTTTGTGGCAAGAAACCATGGAAGGTCTGATCAGCATGTGTGGAGGTTAGCTTTTGAAAAAATAATTTAGCAGTTAGATTATCTAGAGGGTAATGAAGTAATAGGGAAGGTGGAGAGTGCAGATCAGGGTTTATAATGCCTGAATAAAATAGATGCAGAGAAAAATGAAAGAAAGGGATAGACGAGAAAAAAACAGATCAGTGTAATCAGGGATTAACAGTTTTCAGAAAAAGTGCAACAAAAACTAATCAAAGATATAATATAGATATCTTAAAGATCTTGTTTCCAAAACTTGAAATCAAACAAGTTTTAGAGCCATGCTACGCAATATAAATGCTAATGTGAATAAGACATGTCCATTTAAAACTTGAATCTATCTTTGGGTATAAATACTACTGTTAAATGACCTTAAATAGGTGAATGAAAAAACTGCATAATCACCAAAAACTGCTATTCTTCCAGAATCACTTACAAAGTACTATAATGCAAAAGAGAATAATTGTGATAAACATGAGCTTTAAGTAGGAGCTTACTGATTCCCTTCATTATAGCTTAATGGAAAAGTTAATCCTCTTATAAATCTGCACACCTGTGTCATCACTCGAGCTACACAAAGCTACACAGTTAGATGCTGTGGTCATTATATAAATGACAATTCCCTCAGTTATTAAAAATTCACTAATGATGTTTTAAAAAAGTCCTCTTTCAAAGTATAAGTTCATAATGAAAACAACAACAACAAAAATTTGAACTATCAAAGATACACACGGAGTATTAATATACCAGAAGATAAGAGTTAAACTGGTATATCCCTACATAGTTGTAAAACAATTAGAAAATATCCTTGTAAAACAATAATGCCAGTTTTGACATATGCAAATAATGATTCAAGGACCAGGATGCTATGAAGATTCACTCAATCCATTTTAGTGAAGTAAAGATTGGTATATTTTTTTCTGGGAAGAATCTGATAGTACGAAAAAAAAGCTTTATAAAAGTTAATAGTCTACAGAGATACAAGAAATTTAGGCAAAGATAAGATAGAAACATATATGAAAGGATTATTAAATACACTGAAAAATTTAAAACAATCTTACTGACTAGTGTAAAAATGGCTCAATAAA
Source organism: Solenodon paradoxus (assembly GCA_004363575.1). NCBI lineage: Eukaryota > Metazoa > Chordata > Mammalia > Eulipotyphla > Solenodontidae > Solenodon > Solenodon paradoxus. The sequence continues at coordinate 693,211 of RJWH01000547.1, forward strand.
TTAGGGCATATTGATGTTATATAATATTAAAATCATTTTGTAAAAAGACTTCAGATAAGATTTAAAGTCATAAGTACATGGTTATGTTGACACATTATATATTTTAAAAACAGGATAAGATTCAAAATAATGCAGGTAATATGATTTCACATTTATAAGCTACGGGAAAACACAGCAAAGAAATGTATAACATTAACAGTAACTACCTGGAAGGTAGTAATAGATGCTTTTTTATATCTTTGTTACTTTGCATTCTCCATATTTTCACAACATGTAATTAGTTTATATTCAAAACTAAGAAAAGTATATATTAAATAACTTTGGGAGTATAAAAATAAAGAATAAAAGAGCTCCAATATGAATAGAGATTCTATTATGTAATATATGAAAGAATCAACACATCTCTTATTTATATCAAGGGGAGTTATTTCAATCACACACTGGTTTTCATCCACTAATCATAAAGTACAACTATTTTATTGAGGTCACTGTGGCATAGAAATACAGCATAATATTTTATATTTTCCCTTCAGTTAAATGTTAACAGAATTCTGAGGCTTATACATTGCCAGTTTAAAAATGTACATGCCTATCTAGAAGAATGCTATATCATTCTTTTTTCATCGTTTGTGTTTTCATGGATGAGAATATGAGGTTGCTATTAAGTGAAATTGGCTAATTTATAGATGAGAAAACTACAATTTCATTACAAATTATTGAACTTACTCATTTCCTCAGTCATTTCCATTTTCATGTTTTCCTTCTGGAAATTCTGCATTGTTTGTAATGTCTTTTGTGGATCCATCTTCTTGTTAACTGCCTGCATCGTCTTTAAATATATGATAAGATTCATGTTAGCTACATTAGTGTGAATTTTTTACTATGGAATAACTCCTAAGGAAACACATCAATAGAGTCAGGCTTTTAAAAGATATACATCCTGCCATAATCAAACTGAAGATTGTTAAATATTCTAGGAAAAAAAAAAGGAATACTCATTTGGAAACCATCTGTTTAATATCTATATGGTAAAGACCAGTGAGAAAAAGCTCATCTAAATAGCAGGCCAAAAATCACATAATAAAAAAGGCACTGTAAACATAAAATGCATTATTACTATTCAAATGGAGGAAAACATATTTGCCTATGGTGTGACAAGTAGGTAATGTCCACATTAAAAATGATTTTTTACTATTTTTCATTAAAATTTTAATGTCTGACTTAAAAAGGATATACTAACATACTTGATCTTTATTAAAGCACTTGAAACCAGGGCTCAAAGAAATGAACAAAACATTGAGTTCTGCAAAAATATATTAAAAGAATTCTACTGCATGATATAGTCAATTTATGTCATTAAAGAAAGCAATACTATCTAGTACAGACAAAATATTTAATATGGGTGTTAGCTCAGTATTTAAATATATAATACAAAATATCAGTTTCAAAGATATGATACAGTCTTTTCACAATCTGTATGTAATGATGCTTTAGCCAAAATAATCTTTTCAGGTATGACACATTATACTCCTCCCATCTCCCACCAGACCACACCTACCTAATTCCCCAACAGTTTCACTGCTCTTAGTATTAAGAAGACAAATTCCATAAAAGGCCTGAGACCACAGAGCTTTTGAACTCTGTTTACAAGCCAGTTTCAGTTTACATCACTACCTTGTAGTTGCACTGAGGACTCAATTTCTTAAATATGTCATGCTCGCTCTTGTCACAGGACATTTGCCTATACTATCACACTCACTATATATGGAATTTTATATTTGCATAAACTGTAATATTTTCCTTGTAATTTATATTATAAATAAAACTAAATGCAACAGTGGTGATGATGATGATACAGAATTTGATACTTATATAACTGAACAGTGTGTTTGCATTTCACACGAATGACATTTATAGTGAAATTACAATTAAAACTGATTAAACTTTAGGTGTTAGGAAATATCATCTTGTCTATACTACAGATGGAGAATGAAGACACAGAAAGATGAAGTAACTTGCCCAATGTCACACAGGCACCAAACGATTTGAACCCAATTAATCTGGCTCCAGAGTCTATGTTCTAACCACTGCAGGAACTACCTCTCAAAGGGGTTGCTTCTTAAATAGACCTATTCCTTGCTTGGTTTTACTTCCCATTTCATCCCCATCACTTATTAAAGCTTCTGCCTGGAGGACTTAAACAAGTATTTGTTAAGTCAGCATATTTCTAAGAAATGTAAGTGAAAATTTCAATTCCAACATCTCTCTACCAAAGGACCACACTATCACTTGCAGAAAATTGTAAAATGAGTAGTCTTTCCTCCTCAATATTTTTAAAAGATCAGCACAGGTACGTGAGTGTCACCTATCTTTTCCCTTAAATTAGATCAATGTTTAATTCTGTCCATTTGTAAAAATGAGTCTTTGCCTTAACAGTATTTGACTTTAAATCGCAAAAAAGTCACTCTAATCACTGTAAAATGACTCAGATTCATCAGGAGTAAGCTGAAAAAACAAAACTTATACTAAACTTTGTCTTACCAAAGAACATCGAGTCTCGCTGTACTTACTGCACCTAACAGTCGAACATGCTCTGTTTCTATGTGCTCTGTAATTTGAACAGCAACTACTTGACCCTCACTGTTTGTGGAGTTCTTATTTGTGAATTTGCTCCTCACTAGTTTGTAACCTCCAATCAATCCTTGCAGTGCTTTTTATGCTTGTTCATGAACATGTCTAGAGCAGGAAATATTTGAGTTGCTCAACATACATATTTCCAGCTGAGGCCACACAGCGACACTTCTTGTCGCAGTTTGTAAACAAGTACCCTTTCATGGTCCATTTATTGCTATCGTTTTGTGCCTTTTCTTGGTGATCTTGCTGTTTAAAATATATCCCAAGTATCATACTAAACTGTTATGTAGAGTGACTGAGGTTTGGCTTATGGAGAAAAAACATTTAGGTAAGCTTTGTTTAGGAGGTATGAGTTAGAATGCTGTTGATCATGAGTTTCATGTGTTTTGTTTGTTCATTTGTTTTTAGTTTACTTTTAATTAATTGTACTGAAGGAAGATTGCATCATAATATTTATACAGGCTTAAGGTACACATCCTTTTAAGTCAATACCTATATATAATACATTAAGTTTACCACCACTGGTTCTGTTCTTCCCTCACCATATAATTGATATTAATGAGTCAACAATATACTTAAATACTGTTTTGGGGCATGCCCTGATGGCCAAGCAGTAGTTTAGTTCACTGGGTGTAGTCCACATACATTCCAAGGCCCCCTATTCAAGACCCAGGGCCAGTGGGAAACAACCAAGATGAATAACTGAAATAAATAAATAAACTTTCTCCTCTCTTCCTGCCTGCTAGCCTTCATTCCTACCTGCTCCTTTCCTTTCAAAAAAAAAAAAAAGGAACTAGTTAGGTAGAGATTGATTGGCAAAAATATTGCAAGTGAAGGTTCAGAAGAACCTAACCTGTATTTCTCTTAAGAAGACTATTGCCATGCTTACTTATTCAGGGGTCTCAACTTTACAGGCTATAACTACTATGAATAATAACAATCAGCTGTATACACAACATTCCTAATATAAACCTCATATTTTTTTCTGCTCAGTGGCTATATTTTTCTTTTGCACTTTATATTAAAACTCTTCCCTCCCTCTATAAAATATTTAGTGATATTTTTGAGACCTAGGTTTTAAATGATGTATGCAAAGTTTTTTCAGATAACTCTATTCAAAGATCTGTGCAATTCATTGAAGCTTAGCACAGATGATATATAGTGGCTAGTTTCCCCTTCAGGCAAATTAAAAAAAAAAAAATTTAAAGGATTTTTCTCCCCAGGTCCTAGGGTTTTACATAACTTGTACCTTAGCTTCATTAGTTTCCTGCCTTCTCTTAATCTACCCCACTATTCAAATAATTTTTAGGAGTTATGACAACACAGATTTTTTTTTTCTTAAATTTATACTTGATATAGATCAAGAAACTCATTATTTATTGACTGAAAGGTTCAGAGTTCTATAAACTCTATAGTAAAAACATTGTTTTCTTTTAATATAAAGACAGGAAATTCCACCTAAATCCCTGATAAAAGTAACTGATAAGTCCTAAAACATTTATGAAAATGAAACAAGAGGAAATTATTTTAAAAATATCAAAATTATGAAGATACTCATAAATTTTTCTGACAATTTAAGAGAAAAAGCAAACATTAAGTTAATTTAAACAATTTTGGAAGCTATACGCAGTCTTGGGATAATAAAATGTCCCCAACCAAGAAATTTTACATGAAAACAATAATCTGAAAGAAATGATTTGGATTAGCTAGCGTTATAATTCATTTTATCACTACATATTCTATACCATTTTAAAGCATCAGAATACATTTAAAATGATTTGAATACTGACATTTAAGTAGTTCAGCTAAAACTGAAACTCTATGGATACAAAGCTTCCACTTACTTTCGCTGTAGCTGACATGGCTCCAGCCATCTTCATCTGGGAGTTCATCACTTTTGTTTGCGTGGACATAGAAGTGACTTTTGAACTTACAGCGAAAGTTCTTGTTTTCTGTTTCCGTAGATGTACAAGCTGTTTGGCTAAAACTCTGCAAGCTTCTTTATTCCCAATCTTAGCCATCTTCTTAATTTCTAATTCCTAAGAGAAGAAATAAAAAGGCCAATAAAACCACTGAACATAGTCCTCAGTGACTTATTTCAGAAAAAGACAGAACATACATAATATATATTTTCCCCTGATGTATATTTTTGCATATGTGCTTCTTCCTAATCATGAAGAGGTTGTGATAGAGAAAGAATCATTTGAGAGTACAGTTTATTCTACATGGGTCAAGAGGAGGAGAAAACTATTTGCAGCCATTAATATAAATCAAGTCTACAAAACCATATTCATATAAAGTTCTAAAGAAAAATGTTAAATTTAACAAAATCTAAATCCAAAATTAGGTAGGAAAAAAAAAAGCAACCAAAGAGTTTGTGGGACATAACAACAACAACAAAAAAAAAACAACAAAAAAAAAGCAGTAGTAGATAAAATGATGATACAGACAATTATGTTAAGTGGAAAGGTCTAAAACCTTAATAAAACAGAGTCAGATTAGGTAAGACAATCCAACTACATGCTCTCCCAAAATAATAATTACAAAAATAAAGCTAAGTGAGAAGATATAAAAATATATCCCATATACTTATTGAAATTAGGAGTGATTACATTAACATCAGATCTGAAAAATCCAAACAAAACAAAAATACTTGAGAACAAAGAATACTCTCAGAATTAAAACAGGGCAATGAATAATGAAAATATATTAAAACATTAAAACAATCCTAAATGTGTATGTACTTAAAAACAGTCCTTCAAGATATATGGAACATCACTGACACAACTGAAAGGAAAAACAGACAAATACACATTATCATGAATTATATCAACTCCTCACTAAAGTATACTGTTATAATTGTTAGAACAAGTAGACAAAAAATCTGTAATGATGCAGAGGATTTAAAAAAACACTATCATGACTTAACCAATACTTACCAAAAAGTCCGTTACCAACAGTAGAATGTTCATTCTTTAAAGTGTACAATAAAAAAAAAATTAGCAAAATATATCATACTTTAGACCAGAAAACAAATCCGAAGTATGAGCTCTCACCACTATGAAATATACTGGATATAAGTTAAAAAAATCACAAAAAAAGCAGAAATTAAATAGCATACTTCCAAGTAAGCCATGGGTTAAAAGAAAGAGAATACACAGAAAATGAGATAATACTTTGAACTTAATAAAATGAAAATGCATTTTATCAAAATGTATGTGCTACAAGTAGAAAAAAAAGCAAATGAAACAAAGCAAATGGAAACATCTAAAAAGAAAATAAATCCATAATCTAAAAGGAAAAAAATGCAGAAAATTAGTGAAATCCTAAATTGGTTTTCTACAAGTGATTAATAATTTATAAACCAATAGTCAGTCAAATGAGGAAAACACCTTATAGAATAGACAGAATACATGAATTACAAATATTGGGAATGCAAAAGGGGGCATCACTTCAAATCCTAAAGACACTGAAGGATAATAAGGGAACATTATGAATAATATGGTATTCTGTTTTAAAATGTAGTAGAACAGTACAAATTACTGACATGCAAACCATCGAAGCTCATTCAAAAGACAAGCTAATCATGTTATATCGCTTTTCTAATGAACTGATATTTTAAAAACCTACCATAAGAAATCATAAGAAAGAAACACAGTCCCAGTGACTTTACTGATAAATTCTATCAAACATTTAAAGAAATGAGTAAAGGAATAAAGACACTATGCAATAAGAAAACTACATAATATTTTAAATAAAACTTGAGCAAATTAAAACATAAATATTAAGAATACATCATTTTTAGCAATACTTCCCCCATGGAGAAAAAGTTTTATTCAACTTTGTAAAATTATAATTTAAAAACAAAATTCATTCTTGGTTAAGTTTGGTCAAACTAGATAAAAAGGAAATTCCTCAACCTGAGCAAAGACATCTAAAAAGTCATCCTTTAACAGGAAAAGACTGAATATTTTTTTCCCCTCTGATCAGTAAAAACATGAGACTGTCTGTTATAGTCACTTCTATTTAACAGTACACTGGAAGTCCTAGTCAGTGTATTAAGGTTTAAAAAAATAATGAAAAGATATCAAGATTTGAAAGGAAGATGAAATAGTTATTCACAGATGATTTGATTATCTATGTAAGAATCTAATAAAACCCACAAAAGGGTTATAAGAACAAGTGAGTTCAGCAAGGTTATAGGATTCAAGATCAATATAGAAAAATGTAATGTATTTCTATGTATTAGCAACAAAAAGAGAAACTGAATTTGTTTTAAAAATATCATTTGGCATCAAAAATATGAATAGCTAGGGATAAATCTCAAAAAAGAAGTACAAGACCTATTAAGATTCCAGTTCTTACCAAATTTAATATTCAGTGCAATCCCAATAAAAATCTAACCTTCGTAGAAATTAACTAATTCTGAAGTTCATGAGGAAATGCAAAGTAAATAAAATAGTCAAAATAACTTTGAAATAAGAAGTACAAAATTAAAGGGTTAACACTACAAACTTATAATAAAACTATAGCAATAAAAACAGTTTGGTATTGGCTTAGGAATAGTTAGGTAGGTCAATGAAGTACCATAGACCTCAGAATGAAACCCACATGTATTTAGATAACTAATTTTCCATAAAGATGACAAAGTACTTGAATATGGAAATTATCAGCAACAAATGCTGTTATAACAACTAAATATCTCTATGCAAAAGATGAACTCCTACTTTTACTTGACAGTATATTGACTTAAATTCAATAGGATTCATAGTCTTAAGTGTAAAAACTAAAATTATGTATTTCCAGAAGAAAACATAAGAGAAAAATAGTAGTGATTCTGGGTTAGATTTCATAGATAGGGTAGTAATAGTACTAACTATAAAAGAAAAGAATAATAAATTACACTGAATCAAAATACAATTCTGCTCCTTTGTCAGAAGATTCTATTGTAAAAATGAAAGAGGACGCCAAAAACTGGACAGATATGTAAGACATGTATTCAATAAAAACCTGTACTCAGAATATATAGACTCTTATGACTAAATAATAGTTCATGAAAAAATGGGTAAAATGCTTCAATACACACTTTAGCAAAGCAGATATCTAAATGGCAAATAAGATACATGAAAAAGTGCTGAATATCATTATCAACTAGGAAAATGCAATTTAAATGATAATTTATTTTACACTCACTAAGATAGTTGAAAATAAAAAGACCATCATCAACTCCAGTACTGGTCAGAACCGAGAAAAACTTTACTGTCACATGTAGCTCAGGGGAAAAGAAAACATTAGAGCCACTCTGCAAAAGGTTTAGCAGTTTCTTATATAGTTAACATACATTTTACCCTATGACTCAGCAATCTCACTCCTAGAGACACCCAAGAGAAATGAAAACACATGTTCACACTAAGACTTCAACTGAATGTTAATAAAAACTTTATTCAAACGAGTCAAAACCTGGAAATAATCCAAATGTCCACTGGCTGATGAATAAACTGCAGAATCCACATAATAACCATCAATAAAAATAAATTAATGCTGACACATGTAAAAATATGGATTCATTTCAATATAGACATGAGTGAAAAAGCCATACTTAAAAAAGAGAAGAGATCCTAGTATATGATTTCATGTACAGAGAATGCTAGAAAATGCATGTTTGACTACTGGGGAGGAAGGAAATAGAAAAGGATGGGTAGGAGAGATTACAAAGGGAACAAGGAAACTTTTGGAGATGATGAATGTGTTCATTAACTTGAATGTAGCAACAATAATGAATCTATACATATATCAAAATGTATCTGATTATATGCTTTAGATATATAGTTTACTGACTGTCAATGATACCTCAATTATACTATTTTTAAATGATTTTAGGTAACATACTTTAAAAAAAACAGCATCAAAATATTTAAAGATGAGCATGACAGGCTATTTTAAAAAGTACACTCATTATCACAGACACAATGGTCATTAAAATATCAAGTACGACACCTACAAGTTAAATTATTCTCTTGTAGCCCTCTCTTGTTTTCCAGGACTCTTTTATCTTCACTGTGAACTGAAAAGGTGGCTCTGTTTTAAGCAATATTTCTGTCTAGGCATTCACGACTTTCACAAACTGAAGAAAAATTTGGTTTTATAATCAGCAGAATACACAGAATCCTGATAAAAGTCAGCAGTATGACCCAATAAACAAAGCTAACAGAAACGCAGGAAGGCGTTAAAACACCATTTCTTAGTAAAGTAAATCACTTGCCACCTGTCATGTGTATTTTTCTTAGTTAGCTAATTATTCCAACACTAATTTCCAAATTTGTTTGAAAAGTTAAACTGAAATTTAATGTTCTACTTACCAGCTGTTTTTCTTGTTTCTCTAAAGCTGCTCGATCTCTGATTATAGCCCTCTGTGTACCTCGTAACTCTCGATTCTGTTCCTTTATTACATCTAAGAGAAACACAAAAGAAATCTAAGTGTCTGGGTTGTAAAATTCTCTTCAATACCATTTAAAATACTAGACTCAGAGACCTCAATAAAAAAAAAAAGAAGAAACCTTTATTTACTAGATGTTAGATTTTCTTTCAATTCAACATAGTAAAAAATAGTCAAATATTAAAACCCGGATTATAAATAGTGACTTACAGAATTACAGAAGAGTACAAATATGAGGTTTAACCAAAATAAATATAAATCACAAGAAAATATTCCCTTAGAGAACGAATTAGCATATAGTGTTTTACATAGTACATATATGTCACACACACAAATCCACACATCTTTTCATCTCTTCTTATTTACTCCAGTATTACATGAAATTCCAGGAAGAAAGACAGGTCATATGTTTATTAAATCTTTTTTTCTATACTAAGTCATCACAGAGTAAAGCATAAAATATAGATTTGAATCCTACCTCTGCCATTTGATCGTTATTAGAAAAGTTAGTTATTAACACTCTCATCTCCCAGGTTTTGTATTTATATAAAACTGAAGACTAGTGAGGAGTAAATGATCTATACAAATGCTCTGATAAACTCTACGTGTTCACTCAATCTTATTTCAATTTATTTGGATCCATCAGTCCTACCTTTGGAAGAATTCAAGCTATCGGCATAGGCCTAATTATAATTTGAGTTAGCTGTTACTAATGATGTCTTCAAAGAATTGCAGATAAAAACAGTAAGTCTTGCCAAAACTGACCTCTCCTTGATACAGACAGGGAGAAGTATGGTGGGCTTCACCTTCTTGTCCCTAAAACACATCCAATTGTGACTGACATCATTTCAATTCCCAGTCACATCATAATAATCAAGCTACATGCCTCAAAGTGGCTTAGCACATCATCTATTGTCCAATCATTAGGGCCATGCTGATGCCCTTATGTGCATATCACTCTGTGCCTCTTCTCTATCTGATCTCCTCAATAAAGTCTTGTTTGAGGAAATGCTTTGGACTCTGAAATTTACATTGCTCAACAGTCCAAGAACCCCAGGGAGGTGACCAGACCCTTGGGGACGTCAGTAACTTTGTCAGACTGCTTGCTAAAATGTTATACACACACAAATACATACATATATACATTATTTTATATATAAGAAAATTGAGTACTGGGTAGTTTAAATAATTTGCCCAAGGACACACAGGTAAAAGGCAGTAACACCAAATTTAGATCCAAGTTTTAGCTCTTCACTAGAGTTCATTTTTAATAGAGACAGATTAAAAACAATAATAGAATGAATAGTCTCTTCATAAAATGTTGCTGGAACAACTAAATATCCACATGAAAAAAAGAAAAGCAATTGGGCCCCTATATCATACTGTAGATAAAAATTGACTCAAAAAGATTAATGATGCAAATACAAGAGCAAAAGTCATAAAATTCTTAGAATACACAGAAGTAAACCTGCATGAACTGGGATTTGGCAATGGGTTCTTAGATATGACACTAAAGACACCAGCAACAAAAGAAAAAAAAAAAAAAAGATAAATTGGCTTCATGGAAATTTAAAAACTGTGCATCAAAGTGTTAGGCAGGTTAGCCTAGGAAGAGGCTGGAACAGAAAAAAGGGGTGGATGCCTCCGCAGGTCAGATCCTGAAATGGTCAGATACAATTCTGACCAATGAGAGAGCAGCACATACATTCTTATAGCCAAGAAATAGAAACAAAAGGGTAGCCTGCTTGAGCAAACTCAAATCCATTGGCTACACAGGCCCACTGAACGCTGTAGCCACCTTGAAGTAACTTTTGTCTCATTATAATCTGCTTAACAAGAAATTGCAGGGGGGCCCATACATTCATTCATTATAACAGCATGAATTATGGGTAAGGAGCATGTACAATAAAGGGAAAGCCTGTGCCCAGAAATCACCACCTCTTTCCTGGATATCCCTGCCTAGGAATGTCCCAGAATGCCCCTAAGGCAGGAACAGGGGAGGGACATCAAAGGGATTCCCTTTACAAAAATGTATGCCTTGAGTTGGACAACTGCAGGTGTCTTCTTGAAAACAGTCCACTTCTTATCACCTTGAGGAGTGTACTCTCTCTCTTTCTTGTTTCAATACATTTCTGCTTAATCTTTCCTCTGCTGTGTCTTGTGTGCTAATTTTACATCTGGGACTCAAGAACCTGGAGTGAGGCTCCTGTCCCTTTGGGAGCTCTCAGGTTAACAAAAGTCTATCACATGAAAAGAGCATTAAGTTTGGGAAAAAATAAATGTAAAGTATATGTATGATAGGAGTCTAGTATCCAGAACATATAAAGAACCTATAACTCAAGTGCAAAAGACAAATAGCCACCAATCCCTGCCACCAAAAAAAAAAGGACTTTATAGACATTTCTCACAAAAAACCCACAAATAAATGGCCAACAAAGACAAGAGGATGATGCTAAATATAATTATTCCTTATGGAAATGAGACAGAACTTCTCATTCACCGGAATGGCTATAATCAAAGGCAAAAAGGAAAAATAACAAGTGATGATGAGGACGTAGAGATTACAATCTTCCACATTGCTGGTAGGAAGGTAAATGCGGTTCATACATACATTCATACATATACATACACATATATCAGTTTAAAGAGTCTCAACAAGTTAATCATAAAATTATCATGATTCAGCAATTTCATTCCCAAAAGCATTGAAACAGGTACTCAAAAACTTCTACATGAATGTTTATTAGAGCAACTACTGACAACAGCCAAAAGTTGAAACAAGCTAAACGTCCATGGAAAATGACTGGATAAACAACATGGATAAGCCAGTACTCGATTGTTTTAGGGTTCACTCTCAAAACTTTATTTAATGTGAATTACCTTTTTAAAGATCCTATTTCCAAACATGCTAGGACTTCAACGTAAGAATTAAGGGTGGAAGAGAGTCAATCCACAGCACAGGCATCTTTTCTCAGAAATCTATAGACTGAAACTAAACAAAGCAGCAAAGAAAGCTTTCCTTTTTCCATTGATTAAAGCAATCATCAGCCTTTCTACCTTCAACACTACCAATTTTCTTCTTTTGAACTTAGCTCCCTATTGTGCCAAAGTCAACAGACTGATATGAAAACACACATCACTTAACTCTACTATTTCAATAAAAAATATGTCCTAAATTAAAACAAAAATATTACAAATGAACTTTTAGAGTATAACCCTTTTGTGTACTAACAACTCCCTAAACTTACCTAGTGTAAGATAAAGCGTTGGTGATGATGCTCTTCCAATGCTACAAGAGTACTAAGCTATAAAGAAGCCACCACACTGATAACTGTGGTCAGATAACTGACACAGGTTTAAAGCAATTACTGAAAGCTTTTGACTACTTAAGATCTAGAATTGTATTAACATATACTTTTTTTTATTAGAATGCTATAATGAAAAATAAATATTTGGTCTTTGTTCTGAGTTCCTGGCACAGAGCTCTTAAAGTTTTTCCAGTTTTCTGAGTGATGGATGTCTTCAATTCATAGGCTTCAGAACAGGACTATTCACCAGAAAGATCAAATGCTTAGAGGCAGGAACTTTCAGCAGCACCCTGTGACCTCAGGGGAGAGAAGTGAGGCTGGAGACTGGCTTATTTAATATCTTGAACAAGAAGATTAGAATTTATAGGCTGGTGAACACCTTGAGTGCTGGGGAGACAGCAGCAAGGAGAAGGAATGGAAGTGGTGTACTGCACTACACATACCTTGCTTCCATTTATCCGTTTCTGAGCTGTACCTTTATAAAACCAAAACCAGCAATGGGAAGTAAAGCACTTTCATGAATTCTAAGATTTGTTTTAGCAAATTAGCAAACCTCAGGAGGGAGTGGTGGGGATACCAAAATTTGTAAATGTTGGTCAGAAGTACTGGTGACAACCTGAGACTTGTGACTGGCATCTGTTTGAGAACCGTCTGTGAAACTGAGTCCTTAGTCTGTTGAGTGTGTGCTAAGTCCAAATAGTATTAGGATTGAACTCAATTATTAGAGATACCTAACTGGTGTTGGGACAGTCAGAGAAAAAATAGTCATCTTTGCTGAGAAACAAGTATTAAGACAGGAAATTCTAACAAAACATGCAACCTAATCAGGATAGTTTTATTTAACTTTCATAATTTTATGTAACAATGTATATACCATAACTGTCTCTGTATGTTTGAGAAGACAAAATAAAGAAAATTAACTACAGCATATTCTACAGTCTCACAACTGTTAATGGACCTATTAATATTTAAACAGTTCTAAGCTATAAACTGAGAAAATCTAATGTTACATACTAAAACATAGTCATAACACTTTAAAACATATTATGGTAAGAACGAAAAGACAGTAAAACATTTTTTTCATATGAGATGATAGATACATTAAAAAGCCAATTTACTTCTTAATTTTTTTACACAATCCCTATACTAAACCACACTTAATGATTTGGTCTAGGTAATTCAGAATGAATAAGAATAGTTCTGAGACACATTGCTTTTAAGGTTAAATTTATTTTCCATTATATTTACTTCTTAATGGGTCTTATTTCCTCCCAAGATTACAAGCTTTTTAAGAGCAAGGGATACATGCATGTCATTTATTTATTTACATATCTATTGTATTCCTACCTTGTTTTATGCCAACTAGTATTCTAATACAATATGCTTGGCAGTGACAATACACACACACACATACACACGTATCTGTATCTCTCAGTATGTATACACATATATGGATTTCTTTAATAGGTATATTTAAAAAATTCCTTTACGATGTATAATAAAATCTTTGGTTATCAATATAGATGGTTAATCATTTAACAATAGTAAAATCTGAACCATGATAGGTATTTTCTACAATGGAAAAGCAGAATGTTGAAGTAATCAGATATTTCCCTTATATTTTCTACTTTCCCCTTTTTCCATGCTGAGTCAAAGAAATATCTACAGGGTATTGCTGAAATCTAGGGAGATAGTATGCCCGGTCCCAGTTTGCTCTCTGCTTCCTTGTTCATCCTCTGCTTCCTCCTCTAGGCAAAAGAGTATGCCCTGAATTGTGATCCTCTATCTCCTCATCTACCTTGTGGGATTATTGTGAAGTACTTCATAATAGAGGGTAATAGAAAATTGTTAAACTGTGAAAATGGCAATGATAGACAGTTATGACTATGGTACGCTCTCTGTTTCCATTCAGGGAGGTAAAAAGGGTCTGGAGGCTGCCCAACCCATCACCCTCTCTTTGCCCAGACTTTGCACAACACGCAGAGAAAGCTACCCAGGCCAACTCCAATTTGGGCATTTGAAATCTATCTGACGCTTTCAAGCTCTTATTGAATGAAATACATGTTTGCCATCAGAATGATCAGATCACAGACATAATTCAGACTTAAGGTATAGATAAAACAGGTCTTTCTCCCCTCTTTGATTCTAAGTTAATCTGCTTATAAGGGGGAAAATAGAGCCGTAAAGCGAAAAATGAAAGTAAAACAAAATGGGCCTCTCATGTCAACCAGCCTAGCTCACTATAATTTCCTACTGGGATCTGAAGTCAAGCTCCAACTTGAATTAAGGCTGTCCTTTCAGACCTTGCTCATTTACATACAATTTGCACATTTGAGAATTAAAGAAAAAAGTAATTAGCAACTATAAACATGGGGGGG